>OX439359.1:21122972-21722972 GCA_949319445.1 Mythimna lalbum
CTAAACCAGCTTGGCAGTGCAGGATTGAGCGTCGTATCGGTGAGGCTAGAGCACTCATCGGCAAACTTATCTGCTTCAGGGAGGGCAACACTCGCCCTAGAGTGATGCGCTTTGTGAGGCGGGCGTTTTCGGGGACAGATATTAGTCCTCGAGATTATCTAGCCCGTATCACAGAGCGTATCGACTACCTGAAGCAGAAAGTCTATGCATGGGCAAACCGTATTCGACGGTACAAGCGGCGAGTGGAGCGGTACACCCAGAATCGCACATTCCAAAGCAACGAAAGGTGGGTTTATAGGGCTTGGGAGCGACCGGACCAAAGTGTGATTGATACGCGCCTACCGGATGATGATGCCATGTATTCATTTTGGCGCAGCATCTGGTCGGTGCCTGTCAATCACACTGAGGGTGATTGGATTCGGGAGATTGAGCGAGAGTGCGATCTTATACCAGAAATGGGGGCAATTACCATCAGCCCCCAAGATGTAGCTTGTGCAGTCCGTCCGTTACCTAACTGGAAATCTCCAGGGCCGGACGGGCTGCACAACTTCTGGCTTAAATGGTTTCAAAGTTCGCACGCTCGCTTGGCATCCCAATTCCAATCTGCCTTAGAGTCAGGGTCGCTGCCCCAGTTCCTAACGACAGGAATAACCCACCTTCTCCATAAATCGGGTAGTACTGCGGAACCCAAAAATTATAGACCGATCACGTGTTTACCGACGGTCTATAAGGTTCTTACATCCATACTGAGAGCCAAAATTAATAGTCATATTGAGACAAATTCCATCATGTCTGCCTCTCAGAATGGATGTAGGAACGGGTCCCGTGGTACTAAGGAGCTGCTCCTCATTGATGCTGCCATTAGCCAACAGGTTCGTCGTTCTCGAAGAGATCTGTCGGCATGTTGGATAGACTATAAGAAGGCCTATGACTCAGTGCCGCATACATGGCTCATGAGGGTGCTGGAGTTGTATAAAGTTGATGCAACTCTGCGCACCTTCCTGATGTCGTGTATGGGGCAGTGGAGGACGGTCCTTCACTATCCAGGATGTCGACAAATCCGGGAGAACAGCGAACCGATAAGGATCGAGCGTGGCATATTCCAGGGCGACAGTCTGAGTCCACTATGGTTTTGCCTAGCTTTGAACCCTCTCAGCACACTGCTGGAGGGTTCTGGCTTGGGCTACCGGTTGAGAAGAGGTGGTCAGGTTATATCTCACCTTCTTTACATGGATGATCTGAAACTTTTTGCTCCCAACAACTTGCTACTGATGGAGCTACTGAAGGTAACTGAAACCTTTAGTAGTGCCATCAGGATGGAATTTGGTTTGGACAAATGTGCAGTCATGCATGTAAAGCGAGGGGAGATTATGGAATCCGTGGGAACCCAACTCTCGGATTCCATACACCTTAGATCCCTCTGCTCAGCCGAAACTTATAAGTATTTGGGTATGTCGGAAGCGTTGGGCATCAATGCTGCTGACGTGAAACAATCGTTGAGGGAGCGCTTTTTTGGCCGCCTGAATAAAGTACTAAATAGTCTTTTATCAGGCGGGAACAAGGTGCGCGCCTTCAACGGTTGGGTCATGCCGGTTTTGATGTACTCTTTCGGCATACTCAAATGGACTCAGACGGAACTCGACGCCCTGGATAGGAGGGTCCGCACTCTGCTCACTGCAAATCGGATGCATCACCCACGATCATCGGTGATGAGGCTGTATATCCCGCGGAAGTGTGGGGGTCGTGGCTTCTTAAATGCCAAGACCCTGCACAACCGTGAGATATGCAGTCTCAGGGAATACTTCCTGGACACCGACGTGGGGATGCACCGAGATGTAGTGGCAGTGGACAAGGGCCTCACCCCGCTCTCCTTGGCCAACGAGAACTGGCGCAAACCAATGGTAATGGATACTAATGAACGCAAGGAAGTATGGCAGGGCAAGGAGCTTCACGGGCGCTTTTACCGGGCCTTACATGGGCCCGATGTAGATCTTTTAGCGTCCGTATCCTGGCTGCGCTTTGGTAATCTCTTTGGAGAAACCGAAGGTTTTATCTTTGCAATTATGGATGAAGTTATGATGACGAATAACTACCGGAAATATATTGTGAAGGACGGTACGGTTGACATCTGTCGGGCATGCCACCGGCCCGGAGAATCAATCCGACACATTATTTCTGGGTGTTCTCAGTTAGCTAACGGAGCCTATTTGCATAGACACAACCTTGTAGCCAGGATTATCCATCAGCAACTTGCTCTGAAGTACTCTCTTGTGGAATCAGAAGTACCGTACTATAGGTATGTGCCCGACCCAGTTCTCGAGAATGGCAGTGTCACATTGTATTGGGATCGATCTATCATCACTGACAGGACTATTGTTGCCAATAAGCCTGACATAGTGGTGATAGATCGACTAGAGCGTCGCACAATGATTGTTGATATAGCGGTCCCTCATGACGAGAACCTCGTGAAAGCTGAGAAGGAAAAACAAACTAAGTATCTTGACTTGGCTCGCGAGGTTGTCGACATGTGGGAAGTGGATATAGCAATCATTGTGCCGATAATCGTGACGGCCAATGGCTTAATAGCCAAGAGCCTCGACCAACATCTACGAAGGCTCTCGTTAGGCAGTTGGATCAAGGGCTTGATTCAGAAGGCAGTGCTTCTGGACACGGCGCGTATTGTCCGGAGGTTCCTCTCTCAGGAGCCCTGACCACCGGTAGCTTGGACCCTGTTCCCGATGCCGGTGGGCTACTATTTTTTATATTTTTAAATGTTTTTTTTTTAAGTTGTCTTTTTTAAAAAATATTTAAAAATGTGATAAATATGTATATAAAATGAATAAATGGAATAATAATATAATATACTAGCTTCTGCCCGCGACTTCGTCCGCGGAAATTTTTTTGTTTTAAAATAAGATTACACTCGATTAGACGATGCGCACTTTCAGCGCTAGATTCCTGAGCACGGGCCTGTGATGTTATGGCATTTTGCCTAGCGAGCCGCTGCGAGCGCTCAGCGCTAGTCTCCCTATCCCTTGTCTCAGAGACATGCTGCCTTAAATGAGATGGACGCTGCGCACGTTCAGCGCTAGATTCCCGAGCACGGGCCTGCGATGTTATGACATTTTGCCTACCAAGCCGCCGCGAGCGTTTAGCGCTAGTCTCCCTATCCCTTGTCTCAGAGACATGCTGCCTTAACTCAGATAGACGGTGCGCACGTTCAGCGCTAGTTCCTCGAGCACGGGCCCGCGATGTCCTCACATTTTGGCTAGCGAGGCGCTGTGAGCGCTCGGAGCTAGATTCTCTAGCGCGTGCTTGCGAAATATATTCTCTATTTCTCGAGAGGCGCTGCTCATTTTCAGGGGCAGATTCTTCCGTACGGCGTACTCGAGCGGCTCTTGTCTGTGATGTGTGCCGGGACAGTTGAGATTTCCTTTTAGACATGCTCTCAACAAACTACGCACAGACTTGAAAACAATTATGAACAAAAGGAGAGCGACTCGAACACCGTCCGCCTTTACAAAACAAAACAATCGTAATATCGAATAACTCGTATCGATTATTACGATAGATCGAAGTACGAAACTATGAACATACAAAAACGTACAACGAAATTACGATATTTTCGATTATGAGGTATCTATCAACAACAACAACCATACGAACGAAACAACCGAAACCAATAAGCAACTGACAAAAGAACTTCAACTAACGACAACGTGGGCATAATAATTCGAGAGGGTCATCAATCCACAGAAAGTCTTAACACCGCGATTCAGAAAAAATACGTAATTGCAGAACGCCATCTATGGGCAAATAGGTGAAACGTTGGGCACGCCACAATTATGGCGGTAAGTCCCCTCTTTGAGGCGTGGCTGGAAAGGCCTCACGGCGTCCTTACCTTCCGCATGACACAGGTCCTCACCGAACATGGCAAGTTCGGGAGGTTCCTGCACCGAATTAAAGCGGAAGAGACGCCCGAGTGTCGCCACTGTGCGGAACGCCCGGAGGACACGGTGGAGCACACAGTCGAGGTGTGCCCTGCCTGGGCAGAGCATCGCCGTGCCCTCGTGGGGGCGATCGGCGGCGGACACCTCTCGCGGCGGGCTCTGGTTGAGGCCATGGCCCTTAGCGAGGAGGAATGGCAGGCGGTCGCCTCCTTCTGCGAAGCAGTAATGCTAGCAAAGGCGGAGGCAGACCGCATCAGGCAACGGCGCCCCCGCCGCCGCCGCCGGGATTCCGATCCCGATTTCCGGCCACCGTAGACGCGGGCTCGCGGACGGCGAGCCATGGGTAGCTTGCTGTCCGATCGTCCGGTAATGGACCGAGCCCAAGACGTCGACGGCGCGCACTGTTCCCGCGCGCCTCAAGAAGTTGTCAGCAACAGCAGAGGCCCAGCTGGGTCGAAGCCTACCGGGTCCAGGGTTATCCGAAAGGGAACTCGTGCCCTGGTTTGAAGGCTAGAAGGAACGGGGTGGGTTTTTAGTCCGTAAGAGTCTGACACTATCTCTCGCTCCACCCAAGGGCGGGGGTTGTCATAAGATGATTTTTGCCCACCATAAAAAAAAAATAGGTAAAACATCTGCACAATGAAAGTTACGGTAGGGGCATTTTGCGTTTTAGTAATTTTATATTATCTTCGAAACTGTATGGCCAATTGCTATGCTGTAAATGGCACATCTTATCTGTATAATGTTCTTGTGATACTGAAATAATTTATTGTCATAAGAATTAATATTTTGTTGCTCAAATAATCAACCAAACGTAAGTATGCCGAAAAAAAATATTTTTAATGCAATAAAAGAAGTATAAAAGATGAAATATAAAAGATAGAGATATGGTACCGCGGACTTTTTTGTAGAAATAATTAAGACAAACCAGGTAGCTATACATTGTTTTTAATTTTAAGCAACTGTTTAGGCAGCGCACGCAAATAATTCTATTTTATGAGGTATTTTTTTCCGACTTGCTAGACAAAAGTTGTGATAGCTCGGTTAATATACATGCTATAGAAACAATTTATAGCCTATAGCACTCAGGAATAATGTAGCTTTCTGCCAGTAAAAAAAATTTTAGAATTGGATTATTAGTTCCAGAGATTACCCCCTACATACAAACTTACAAACTTACAAACTTACAAATTTTACCTCTTTATAATATTAGTATAGATAATATAATATTCCACAACTATTCACACAACGCCATCTAGTCCCAAGCTAAGCAAAGCTTGTGTTATGGGTACCAGACAACTGATAAACATATATATTTAAAAAAAAAACTAACTCTTAAAATCTCACTCTCTCTAAAATCTTACTGTCCCCGCACACGGGCTTCAAAAAAACGCCGCTTCAAGCTTCATTTTGAGGTGGCCTTTTTTTGTGGTTCCTATGCGGTGGTGCCGCCACAAAAAAACGCTTGAAGCGGCTTCAAGCTTCACCGGACACAAGATGTGTTGCGCGCTTCAGCTGTTTTTTGCGGCCGCTTCTAGCTTCTTTTTGTGGACGCTTCTAGCGTTTTTTTGAGGCCCGTCTGCGGGGACATTTAATCAACGAAATACTTTAATTATTATAAAGGTTTAAGCTTTCTTACGATATTAACTTATAAGTGAGAGATAAGAAATGACCCATTTTCTACTAGGACTACACAAAATTTAAGTAAAAACATGTTTAAAGTATTAACGTCTACATAAAAAGTCACATCGTCATAGATTTAAACAGTAAAGATAGGGTTGTCCGTACTGTTCCCGACACGCGTTCACTACACAAGAAACACTAGTTCTTTTAAAATTATACTCAACCGGATTGATGATGATGTAACTGCAGACTGCAGAACACTGAATCCTAAGCCACAGGTCTCACCTAGTTTAGGAGGCAGAGGAGAGCAGTCCTAATATCAGAAGATACTTTCTTTTAATGTTCTTATATTTGTAAGTCTTAGCTTTGTTTATAAGGTTTTAATAAAATAAAAAAGAAACAGAAAATCTTTACTAATATTATAAAAGCGAAAGTGAGTTTGTTTGTTTGTTTGTTACGTCTTCACGCCTAAATGGCAAAACCGATTTTGATGAAAGTTGGACATAGGATACTTTTTATCCCGGAAGTATGTTCCCTAGGGATAATTTTCTACTATCACGCTGGGAGCAGCTAGTATTTAAATAAAACCAACACGCGTCTCTATAAAATATGACATATGTGTTGAAAAGGCATGGCTTGACCTGGCTTCGCCTTTTCCAAAGTTCACGACAGCTCTCGAAGATTGCCGACCGCTTCCGAAGAAGACCGATTTGGGTCTGTTTTTAAAAACAGAAAAACGCGTGGTCAGCCCTGTGCTTACTATCTAAACTAATGAACATAACTATGCAAACGATCTTTACAACAAACTCAAATCGCTAAAATTTATTAAACCCTAAAAATCGTTACAACTTTATTGCCAACAATAAAATTCTAACTTATCAGTGCTACCAACCTACCAGAACTGACCGTCAAATGGTAAGTAACTATCACCCAATCTCCATGTGAACGATTATCGATGTATCGACTTACATTATTGTCGATACCATTCGATACGCGGTGCATTCGAATTTTATGCATTCCATATTCGATTCGATTGTAACTCGATTCGGTCTATTCCGATTAATGGGTTATTAAGACGGTTTTTATTATTCGAATAACGTTTATTCTTGATCGGACAGGATGTGATGAGTTCATGAATTGGTGACTTATTTTAATGGTGTATGGAGATAAGAGTATCTTTTGACTATAAACGTAGGTACAGAAACAGAGTGTACCAGTATTTGCGCGCACGTTTAAGAACTAAGGACTCTTCGCACTATTGTTTTGTTTTCTTTTTTTATCTGATGAACCCTTTTTTTTTCGATGGGGAAAATCATCTTATGACAAAACCCGCTTTTGGGCGGAGCGGGAGATAGTGTCAGACTCTTACTGATTAAAAATCCCCATCCCGTTCCTTCTAGCCTTCATACCGGGGCACGAGCTTCCTTTCGGACAACCCTGTCCCCAGTAGGCTTCGACCCAGCTGGGCCCCTCCTGCTGCTGACAACTCCTTGAGGTGCGCGGTTCAGTGCCCGCCGTTGACGTCTTGGACTCGGTCCTTTACCGGACGATCGGACAGCGAGCTACCCATGGCTCGCCGTCCGCGAGCCCACGTCTACGGTGGCCATCTGATGAACCCGGATAGACAAAGTGCGAAATGAATACATCAGAGGATCACTTAAGTTTGTGCCGATTGCCGAAAAGTTAAAAGAAAGTCGCATGCGATGGTACGGTCATATCCTTAGACGAAATGACGATCACGCAGTCAAAAAGGCCTTAAGTACCCCCGACCGATCACGAGGAAGAGGACGACCACCCGCCACTTGGTGGTCAAATATGCATAAAGAAATCCAGCAAGCGAGTCGGAGTGCACAGACAAGCCAGAACAGAGCTCTCTGGCGCAAATGTACACAGAGATACGACCCCAGCTAAACTGGGAAGAGGGTTGGACAAAGAAGATCTGATATAAACTAGTGTATATAATTATAGTGTACTAGTGTATGTTGAGATTAGTTACCATGATCGAAATTTGGTTTTATGGATTATACTTTCACGTGTTTCTCAGATACAGTTTAACACAACGAGTATATAGTACAAGACATTTGCTAATAGAGCATTTTTACTGAGCTTCCAAAAAATGCTAAATGTTGGTATTGAACCAATCAGCGTAACAATGTCTTTTATCTTAACATATTTTGTTGTAACAATCTATTGTTATCATCTAAGTCTATTTCACCTATTGCACATAGCAAGGAGTTAGAAATAGCTACCTTTAGTTATCATAACCTATTTTAATGAAAAAAGACCTAAATCCTACACTCCCCCCGTTTAGTATTTGTATCTTAATAAAATCACCCAGCTGATCACCATCAGCACGTGGAAACACACACAGCACGTGGTGGACCCTCGTGATCTCTGAAAAGATCGTCCCAGAACCTTTTCTATGCCTTTGATATATAAACTTAAACCTCATTTACCGTAAGGGCCCACTGGCCCAGCAGGGTTGTGTGAAAGTGTACCCCGGAGGCCTGGGCCCTAAATCGATGACAAAGAAGTGAGTTTTAGTCAGTAAATGTCTGTCACGCCCTCCCGCTTCGCCCAAGAGCGGGAGAAGACATTAGATGATTTCTCACCTAAAGAAAAAAAATGTGTTTAAAAAAAAACCTTTTTTATCTCTACTCCAATTTCACAACTCAATAATATCATTGTCATCTATTGTAATCCTTATATCATGCTTATGTCACGAAAATCTGTTAGTTTTCGAATTCTAACGCGTCCTATAATAAATTGGTATAGCGGCATCTCTTTACGAAATGTTAATGGTATTATATTCCTAATAGAGAGAAAGTGTTTTATAGTTCAGTTATATCCACTGTCAGGATATGGGCGTAAAATTATCTATATCGACTGCTGCGTAAGATATATGATAATATCGTAAAACGCTTGACGTGCTGACACTTTGTATAAGTATCGATAGTTTTTATATGTAAGAGTTAAACTAACCTTGAACTTTGAAGGGTTTTATGAATACACTGGACAGCCAAAATAACGGGTTTTACACAAAATTGTGACATCCCCCTAAACGTTAATGAATTGGTCGTATAAATAATTATCTACTGTATAAAAATAAGTCGGGTTTTCCTTCCTGACGCTATAACTCCAGAACGCACGAACCGATTTCCACGGTTTTGCATTCGTTGGAAAGGTCTCGGGCTCCGTGAGGTTTATGGCAAAGAAAATTTAGAGTAGGGTAGATAGAGTAGGGTAGAGTAGGGTAGAGTAGTGTAGAGTAGGGTAGAGTAGGGTAGAGTAGGGTAGAGTAGAGTAGAGTAGGGTAGAATAGGGTAGGGTAGAGTAGGGTAGAGTTGAGTATAATAAGGTGCAGTAGGGAAGAGCGGGAGCGAATCCGCGCGGGCAAAAGCTAGTGTTATATATTAGTAATGCTTATAATAAGTCCGAAAAGCGGTTCTATTAATTAATTTGAAAAATAACAAAATTTTAAGTTAGGAAAACTAATATTTCTTCCGCGCCAATCGCGATTTGCGAACATATTCTTAAATTTTCTACCGTGACAATTTTATAACTTGTATGTTTTTTACAACAGAAAAAATGACAATTAGTCCCTTTTTTATATATTTCGGACTGGTCAGATCAGCTTTATTATAACAGAGCCGGTGAAATAGTGGTCAAATGCCAGGTTGTCAATTATTTAGAAACAGCCAAAACCAGCACAGTCCCTGCAAAAGCTTCAATTCCACTGTAGATTCCTCTTAAGTTGATGAAGACGCTATGATCAAATTGCCAACAAAAAAAAAATACCAAAACGAAACTCTTTAAAGCTTTTCCAAAACAATGTAGCACAGCTGGTACGTACCAAGCATAATAAACCTGAACCACTTGATAACCATTCTAATACCAATGTAACGGAACAACCAATAAATAAATAACTACTATTAGGTTACTACTCTAATTTAGTAGTAACCCAATAACTACAGGGCCAGACTCAGTAAGTAGCCTCAATGCATATAATGTGGCGTCAACAATCGTAAATTGTGAGTAGAAGAAACTGTAGGCAAACTTGGTGTAAAATGACGTATCTAATGAAATAGTAAGAAACTACAATAATTAACAAGAATAGAATAGACCTTCAAGTTGCTACCGTAGATATTTTACCATTTGTGCTGTCCGGGCCTAGGTACAGGACATAGTCCGTCGCGAGGAGGAGTGGCAGGCGGTCGCCACCTTCTGCGAAGCAGTAATGCTAGCAAAGGCGAAGGCCGACTGCAACAGGCAACGGCGCTTATGCCCCAGCCACCGCCGGAATTCCAAACCCGATTTCCGGCCATCGTATGCGCGGACTTGTGGACGGCGAACAATGGGTAGCTCGCTGTCCGAACGCCCGCAAACTGTCTGGACCGAGCCCAAGTCCAAAGTTCCCGCGCGCCTCAAGGAGTTGTCAGCAACAGCAGGGGCCCAGCTGTGTCGAAGCCTACTGGGGTCAAAGTCTAGTTCCGAAAGGCAGGGTCGACCCCGGTATGAAAGACAAGGAATGGGGTTGGTTTTTTAGTCAGTAAGAGTCACTATCTCCCGCTCCACCACAAGAGCGGGGTTATCAATGGATAATTATTGCCCACCGAAAAAAAAAACTCTTAGTCTGTGTGTCGCGACGCTAATATTTAAGTTTCTTATGTACTTAGAAATCTTTACAATAAAAATATACTCCGAGCGTACTAAATTTAAGGAGCCTTCATATATCAAATACGTGACGCCACGAAGAGCACACTTTGATCAATCTCAATCTCCAACCCTGAAGATAAATACGGAACATCGTCACCCACTTCAATAACATCATAACTACAACAATGGCAGTTCATAACAATGACGTTCTCAAACACCATTAAAAATATTATCAAAATAAACTTGCTTGATGTTCTCGCTGATGTCATGGGAAATGAGAAATTATTTTAAGAAGAACAAAACATTATCTCATTTTTAATAACAAGGCTCTTACAAAGACTGTCGGGGAACGTCACTATTTTAAGGTATGAAGATGTTTTAAGGGGATGCAACTCAACATACATTTTCACTGTTTTTCATACAACCGCTCTAGCGCGATGATTATGACGTTTATTACACATTTTTCATAACATATTTTGGAAACAGTATCTTGTGGATATTATCTAGGCTTCTATTGCAATCAATTTATTAATTTGTGTAAAATTAATCCGGTAAAATTTGCTATTTTGCATGGATTTTGACACTCCATAATTTACTCAAAAATCAAAAATGTTGAACTTTATGAAGATTATAAATGACGACATTTTTTTCCTAACTGTTGGTAAATACCTAGGTAAATACCTACAGTTAGGATAACTAGTATTTTCTCAAAAAAAAAAAACACTACGTAAGCTCACGGCGGATTCAAACCCAGCCAGGCGCATTACTTTGTGTAATATATATCATCACCACTGTTCTCAAAACGGCGAAGGAAAACATCGTGAGGAAACCGGCATATCCTAGAACCAAAAAATTCGAAGACATGTAACGTCCACCAACCCGCACTGGGCCCGCGTGGTGGATTACAGTCCATTCCCTCTCCTAGAGAGGAGGCCTGACACCCAACAGTGTTTTCAAATTGAGGTGTATATGGGTATGCATTATTCCAGTTATAATTATGTTGTATGATTCAAATCTTCTCACATTTCCTTTCTCTAGCATCCTGGATCAGAGGCCAAAACTGCATTAGAAATTATGCGCTTACTAATCTAAAGTGATCCCCATTATAATACATTTCATTATCTTTCATCAGAATGGGCCCAGACGAATTAAAGCTAGATGAGATAAAGAAGAGAGTATTAGGTTTCTTACAATCATCTTTTAGGAGTTCGTAGAACTGTAGATTTAGACCATAATAATCATCATCCTCCAGGACCACCCATTGAACAATATTACCCTGTTTATTTAGTACATCATAATTTCACATTAGCAGTCCTACAGCTATTGGAATTCCCTGCTGGAGTCTGTTTCCTGATAGCTATAACCTAGGAGTCTTTAAGTCAAGAGTGAGTGAGTTACTTTTAGGCAAGCGTGCTAAATCTTCAGCCACATCATCGCTTACCATAAGGACCTTGATAAGGTAAGATAGTGGTAAAAAGCGAGCCTATCCATTACAAAAAAAGAAAACACGGGAAGAAGTCACGTGACAAGTGACGTGACAGGTAATGTCATTTTCATACATTTTGGCGGAAATGCTAATAGAAAAGTCAACCGTTGATCTGGTTGATCTTGACAATTGCTGAACTGAGTTAAGGAGCCGGAAGTTTGTTTATATTTATAATAACTACAAAAAAGAGTTTACTATGAATTCTATCGATACCAAAAATAGACATGTCACTTGACATGGTCTATTGCAATCTTCCTAAATTCTAATGTCACACACAATTAGAAATCCCGGAAGGAACTCTACAGCAGGACATTACTAAAATTAACCAACAAAGTCTACACAATTGTGACAACGACAGGTTTACTGTGAGTTTTAAAATTCATTGCTGAGTTAAGCTCGCCTTTGTGCGTGAACTGTCTGTATCTCCATAATAATGTTATGCCGTTGTGTATAATAAAGAATTAAGAACGACCCAAATACGTCCACCTTATAACAGCCGTAAATAATGTCCTAACGTCCATTGCACCATTCAATCAACATCTCGTACCTAACCTTCCTGCCTCATTACATTAACCATTGTTACCTACCAGGGTAACAGAACACCGTATTAGGTCATTACAAACTATATTACCAACTAGAAAGTACGCATGCGCGGTAGAAACGGTCACACTTGAATCACTAAACGCATATTGTAAGCTTCCTAGTACATTATGCTAGCCTAGTAATTGGAGTAATAACAAAGGTTAGGAGGAAGCGGAACTCTCAACGAGATGGGCACTTATAGGTTCTGTAGTTTATTTATGGTTAATTTAACGGTCAATTTAAACCTTTAATTTACTGATAAATAAATGTCTCTTGGCGAAATTGAGGGGCAGAGACCATTTAAGTCCAGGATGGAGACTGTTTATCGGTTTAGGAGTCACGATTCGGGAAATAAGGATTAACTTTAAAGGTAAGAAATGTCTTCTGGTTTAAACTAGAAATATGAAAGTGTTCAATTATAACACACGAATTACGTTCAAAAGTAATTAAAATAGTCAGCGCATAACAGTGGTCGAAAAATTATTAAGACAATGATTTTTGTCAATTTAGACAAAATGTCCATTATTAAAAAAACTCCTAGCGAGTAATAATAACAGCCGAATGGATTTTGACATTTTAATTTTCGACATTTTAATTTTAACATTTTAATTTGAAATATTTTTTTTTTCATTATTTGTATTATGCAACTAATTTTGGGCGCCATAAATGGCAAAAAATAAAGCCACCTCGTATATTTATAAAACATATAAACTGTACTCATATATGTTTTACAAAATAAAATATCATCATGATAAGCCTTTTTAATGTTCCAACTGCTGGGACTCAGGCCTCCTCTCTCTAGGAGAAGGAACGGGCCGTAATTCACCACGCGGGCCCAGTGCGGGTTGGTGAATGCCACATGTCTTCGAATTAAAAAAAAATATGTTTGATTTCAAATGCTTTGCTACCAAACACTTTGTTGCTACAGGATCTAATATTTCTAAAACGTATCATATTGGATCAGAACCACTTTAGCACATAAGCATTCCAAAGCTTGCGCATTCATGAGTTGCGTAATTCTTTAAAAGTTTCGTGACTACGGTTTATATAAGTAGTAATTTAATTTAGGATTACCGTCAGACAGAATTTACTGGTCCTTCATGATATATGGATTAGTATTAAACCTATGGCAGGTGCTTATACGTTTGTCTGAGACCTAAGAGGCTGTTGCATCACTTCCCAAATTGAAAGTGGTTATGATATGGATAATGGTGTTTGCTTTGCACACATAGTTTTTCTCTATTGTAAATGATTGCACAGAAACAGTAAAATGAAGTGTAGGACATTAGGGCGCCTTCAAATTTGCAGCAAAGGGCCGTACGAGTGTGTTCTCATATAAATAAAAGACTCGCGACTGCAGCGCTATTGTCGCGCATCAGTTCAACAATATTATCTTGCTTGAACCTAGCACTTTGCGGCTAAACTGAAGATGCCCTTACTGACAGACTGTGCGTGTCATTTGACTTATCTTTGACCGTCGTTTCAGGTTAAGACGCCAGAAAGTCTCACAATCAGTCTACGAGTATCCAAGGACTATCGTGTTGTCCAATACCTGAGCTGTATAAAGTGTGAAATAAAAATAAATAATAATATTATATTAATACAATATAGCCTTTTATTTAGATTCATACTACCATTAGATATATGGAAATATAATACATAGAAAACTTAAAGAACGTAAACATAGTCTTTTATTTGAATTTTATAAGACAAGTGGCAGGCGTCACATGAAATAGATAATAATAATATTCCACAACCACCACACAACGCCGTCTAGTCCCATACTAAGCAGAGCTTGTGTTATGAGTACTTGACAACTGATAAACATACTTATATATTTCTAAATATATACATATATAGATAAATTACACCCAGACACAGAACAAATGATCACGCTCATCACACAAACATTTGTCCTGGGTGGGGATCGAACCCACGACCTCCGGCATAGCAGTCAGGGCCACTAACAACTAGACCAACAGGCCAGTCAGAGATGGCTCGAGAATAAAGAAAAGAAAAGAAGAAGTGGATAAGATTGGAGGAGGCCTCTGCCGACTGGCAAACAGATGACAAGCTCTTAGTATTTTTTTCAAAAATATGCGGGTGAAACTGCATGAATTAAGCTAGTGACAAGATAAAATAATTTCGAACAAATACATTGAATTACCAGCAATAATGCCACTGACCACACACAACATAACACTATAATGCGATTGTGGTCACGTCTCAACGTCTAGACGCCGTACCTTACCTGTGGTTGTAAAACTGTCCACGCTGACACCACCTCACTGTCAGAGGGTTAACTTTAACATTCAACCGGTTACTAACTACCAGGGCTGTAAGATTGTTGGAATGAGTTACTGCAGCCCTGGAAAGCAAAGGGTAAATGAAGGAGCAAGAGCAAGTTTCAGCCAGTAAAATCTACCCCTTGCTCCAGCCAGAGTGGTAGAAAAAGTTAAATGAATTAAAGAAAAAAACAAAAACGGCCATCTATGTGGCAAAAAATGTTTTTTTTTATACTAATGGAAATCACAATTTATTCATAAGTTACTTTTCGTAGACCTAGTATCCTGAAATTTGGCATAAAGCAAAGTCTCATAGCACAAATATAGGAATAAATCTGAAAACAGTTTTGTAGCAATAGCGTTGCTAGGTCACAAAAAAAAATTTAGAGATTAAAAAAAATTTTTGAGACTCCATTTAGGGATATTGAACTCATCCGACTCATCATCATTTCAGCCGAAAGACGACCATTGTTGGGCATAGGCCTCTCCCAAAAAATACACCTTGACCGCTACCGGAGGCAAGGGTAGATGGAGTACCGGGCACTAGGGGCCATCTTTTTGTTGTGCATTTCATACGGGGGGAGGGGGGTCGCCACCCACGGGAAGAGATGGGATGGTGTGATTCTTTACGTCCGAACACCATACGGAACACCTGCCCAGTTTTTCCTTTTGAGACATGAAACCTTAAAAAGAAAATTACTCATTCTGTGCACTACCAAACTTCTAATCACGTTTCTTATGCTATTGCAAATCTTAATTAGAAAATCGTTACTCCAGATTGCTAATTACAGCTTTGCAATTTTGGACAGCAGACCGAACATGGCTGTCGTGAGCTCGACCCGGACTTTAGGCGCTGTCGTTTTGGCAAAGCATATTCAGTCTAGTTTGACCTCATTAATATCAAACGGTAAAAACAATCAATCATTTTATGTCAAGCTACCATGCTAAGCTAAGCTAAGCTAGCTTAAAACCAGATTCTCAAATAATTCTCTGGAAATTCTCAAATATAAAAGAGAGTTTAAAATTGAATATAGTCAATTTTAAATAATTCTCTGGAAATTCTCTTTTATATTTGAGAATTTCCAGAGAATTATTTGAGAATCTGGTTTTAAGCTAGCTTAGCTTAGCTTAGCATGGTAGCTTGACATAAAATGATTGATTGACCAATCGGGCAAAAAAGAGTTACTACAAAAAGTAGAATTGAGTTTTCCCCGTTTTTCTGCCTTTTTTACTTTTTGTACATATTATTATTTTAAGTTTGTATATATATACCTATTAATTTATAATATTTAATAGTTAATATGTATATAATAAAAAATGTTACTGCTAAAAAAAAATATGATATCAATTAGTTGACTCAATAAACAAAAAAACGCGAATCTGGCTCTAATTTACGATTTCAAAAGATCAAGACAAGATTACATCACAGAAATATTTGAAAGTTACAAAAATAAAATAAAAAACATATAAGTTATGCTTGTTTTTTAAAAGGACTACGAAAAAACAAAAATTTTGACTATTTATTGTTTTTTTTTTTAAGAAAACAAATTGAGTCAACAGTCGTCCGAAAAAAAACAGATTCGTGCAAAATTTATTAATTAAGATGTCGCGTGGTACACCTAGCCCAGCGCATTACTTTGTGTAATTTATATCACCAACACTGTTCCCGAAACTGTGAAGGAAAGCATCGTGCAATGGCATGTTCTAGAATCAAACATTCGAAGACGTGTGATATCTACCAATTTGCACTGGGACTGGTGGATTACGGCCCATTCCTGCACCTAGAGAAGAGGCCTGCGTCCAACCAACCAGTCATATAATGTCCCCACGGCTGGGCGTGGGAACATTATTTGACTGGTTATGCAATGCTTAAATACTGCTTTACCTACCTTTCTCTATATGAATTAAGTCGTATTTTTCTTTATTAAAATTGATAGGCTGGCGACCATGATGGTAAGCAATAGTCGATTTGGTCGACGACGATGGAACGCGCGCATTTCTTGGTATCTAAAAAGCATATTGCTTGAACATTCATGTCAAAGATTTATCTGAAGAGGCACAAAGAGGCACAAAATGCGAAACCTGGATATAGTTTGTTCAGAATCAGTAACTGAATCGATTCCAATAGTTATTAGATCATGTTATACTGTTTCCCTAAAATATTTAAAGAGATTACAAGTTGGACACCACCGACACTAAGCGCAACATAGGTCACGGCAGGTCATAATGGACATGAGCCAAACAGCTTGTTGCAAGTGCAAAACAACCCCTCAGTCGCCTGGATGGCCCAATGACTATGTATTTTTGCTGACATAACAAACTTAGAACTTTGTTCTTTTTCATGATACAATACAGAACATGTTTTACATAGATTCTTTACATAAAAACACTAGACACGTATTTCGGGTTTAGCACATACTAAAATTGTTGTATAATTTGAATATTGCAGTTTTGTAACACAAGTGTACTTAATTATGTACATTTAATAAATAAACATGGTCGTAAAAACATCACTGCAGCATTCCTACTAAAGTCTATCAATAAAATGCGATTATAACGTCCTTCATGACGAGGTATTTACACTCGGGATCGACCTTCGGCCATCGCAGATATAATAGAGTTATTAAACACGAGGGGCCTATGAGTTTTATAAATATGGCTGGAGGTGTCGATGTCTCGATATTATCACTATGAGAGATAAATCAGAAAGTCTATCTACTCTAACATTATAAAGAGTCTTTTGATGTCAGTATACTTGACTTTTTTGCATTGGAGTGGAAAAGAAGCAGTAGTTCCATCTGATGATAAGACATGATCACCGTTGTCTGGAGGTATCGACAGGATATATTATCCATCTGCTTTTTGTTATAATTTTTATAATTATTATACTTCATTTTTATTGTAATCCGTGATAAGGCCGGTCATACTTTATGGATCAGAATGTTGGGCTGTGAAAAAGACGGATGAAAAAAGATTGCATGTAGCGGAGATGAGAATGTTGAGATGGATGTGTGGTGTGACCAGAAAGGATAAAGTGAGAAATGAGTATATTAGGGGAAGTTTGAAAGTGGCGCCAGTGACTGAAAATTTGAAAGGAAATCGTTTGTCTTGGTATGGTTATGTAAAGAGGAGAGATGAAACGCATGTTGCTAAAAGAGTTATGAATTTACATGTAGATGGATGGAGAGGGAAAGAAAGGCCAAAGAAAAGATGGATGGATTGTAAGAGAAGTGATATGAATGAAAAGGGAGTTAGTGATAGCGTGACGAGTGACAGGACAGAATGGAAGAAAAAACCGTGTTGTGCCGACCCCAAATAAAACGGGATAAGGGCAGGAAGATGATGATGATGATGATATTGTGGGGATAGACATTATTTCCTTTCTTTCTTGATTTCTTCCTTTTTTCTTTATTTTGTCCTGTTTTGTTCATGTACACAAGTGTAATGTATTTTCAAAAAGGACGTAACAATTAAAGTTTGATAAACTACTTAAATGAGAAGAACCTATTCATATAAAAATTTACGATCTTGTGCAGAAAAGAAAAACTTCAGAAGTGTATTACAACAATGTACTGTAAAAATCGATATATATTTTTTAAATTATTGCTGATGGCTGAAAACTCCTTAATCTTACTGTTTGTGGCCCAGTGGTCGAAATTCAAAAATACGCATCTTTTCGCATTTCTTACAACGCGTGTTGCTAAAAGAGTTGTGAGTTTACATTTGAATGGATGGAGAGGGAGAGGAAGGGCAAAAAAAAGATGGATGGATTGTGTGAGAAGTGATATGAAAGAAAAGGGAGTTAGTGATAGCGTGACGAGTGACAGGACAGAAAGGAAGAAAAAAATGTGTTGCCCCGACAAGGGCAGGAAAATGATGTAGCGTTTCGCATTTCTTCTCCATATCCAATTTAACTATGCTTTTCAATATGCTCAAAAATTGGATATAAATTTTAAGCGTTTCAGAGTGAACCTTCTCTACCCAAGTACACTTACTTAATTATGATATTTTCGTGTTGAATATCTGTGGTGCGCCGGCGCAAACTAAATGCTAATGTGCAGTCTTGCGAGATAATGACTTCATGGCTGACACGGGTTTGGTCTTAACTTGTCACCTCATTATAAATTGATACGTACTATGCATTGAACTTTTATTACAAAGTATAATAATATAATAATAATAGCTTTATTAATTCCTTACACCGATTTATATATCTAGTAATTTTGGTTGTGTTCGTACGTATTTGCTTATCCTAGTTTGTTAGTATTTTCTTCTGTTGGAAGGACCGCTCTGGCGGTGAAAGCCTCCTCCATTTCTCTCCATTTCTTCCTATCCATTGCCAGTCTGTTCCAGGTTATTCCAGCCGTGGCAACTATGTCACCACTCCAATGTTTGACCGGCCTGCCTTTTCGCCTTTTTTTTTTGTAAATCGGGTACCAAATATTACAAAGTATGCTATGAACATAATGGGACGTATCTTGTCGGTGTAAATAAAAATCAATTGTCGCGTCTGTGACAAAGCATTGCTTGACAGCAGCGCGACTGATTTGGTTTTTTTTTTGTGGTTATTATTGACAGGACAAGGATATAGTATATTAATCTCATAATCAGCCTTATAATATTCTCATTGCTGAGACTCAGGCCTCCTCTCTAAATAGTTTTGACTGGCCTGTTGGTATAGTGGTTAGTGACCCTGACTGCTATGCCAGAGGTCGTGGGTTTGTTTCGCACCCAGGACAAATGTTTGTGTGATGAGCATAATCATTTGTTCTATGTCTGAGTGTAAATTATCTATAATATGTATGTATTTAGAAGTATATAAGTATGTTTATCAGTTGTCTAGTACTCCTAACACAAGCTCTGCTTAGCATGGGACTAGACGGCGTTGTGTTATAGTTGTGGAATATTATTATTATCTTAAAGACATTTAGAAAAGGGTTGTCCGTGAAGGGAGTGTAGAAGGGAGTTCCAGAAAAGGAGTAGATTTAGTTCCCCTAGTTTGTAATTTCAGGGACACAGTCAGTGGTTGGCTATAAGCGCATGCGCACAGCATCGGCACATCAAACATTACGACTAAGTAAATCGCTTAGTTTATTGTCAGACTTCACGCTGACTGGTTGTCTTGCCGGGGCCGCTAACTGCCTCTATTAGAGGCTGACAGACTTTAATAAACATGTTGTTTTATATTGTAGGGTCTGGGTAAGCGGGCTGTGACGGCGTGAGCCAAGATATATAATTAATTGGTAGAATAAAGTGGTCAAGGGAAGGAATAAATCATATTATAATGAGTGCAGTGCAATGCGCGGTCAAGTACGGACGTGTTTGCTCTGCTCGATACGAATTTTATATTCGCGTGTTGCGCGGCAGTAGCCGTTGCCCGTTTTTTGTCGGTATGAGTCAACCACTCATAGCCAACGAGCTGTTGGCATTCATCAAACATGCCATCGACTACATGGACGAGGTCAGCATCCTGCAGATCTGCAAGTCCAGTTTCAACGAGGAGGAGATAAGCAGTGCCAAGCTGCTGCTGTTCCAAGTGCTGGGCAAAGTTGACCAGATGCAGTCCCGACGGAGGGATGGCGGCCAGAGAAGTGTGCAGGATATCATCACACTGATGAAGAGCACCGACCTGGACGACGTGCCCGCTTTCGTGGCGAAGGAGCTGCATAAGCTGCCCCCCGTCACGTTCGACCACGTTGATGTCACCAGGTTGCTGAAGGACATAACATCCCTGAAAGCAAGCTTGGCCGATGTACAATCCAAGCTGGAGGTATCGAATACCACCGTGGGTTCACTACGTGCCGAAGTAGAGTTGTTGCGCAACGCTGTTTCGGAAAGTAGGGCGCCTAACAACTCCAGCGTGAACATTCATCGCGGAGCACGAAATGCATCCATGGGCAGTTTTGAGTCGGCGAGTTGCAGTGCGTCACCCGCTGCCGATAATGCTTGCGTTGCATCTTGTTCCGCCGCTGCCGTCGCTGTATCGTCACCGGTCGAAGTGGTGACGCGTGTAGGTACGTCGACCCCTAAACGTGCCTATTCCGCTATCGTTGCCGCAAACAAACTTGCTATGTCGCAAACAAAGCGACAAGCAAGTAAAACGAGAGGGGTTAAGCAGAGCGATGAGGATGGCTTCACAAAGGTAGAGAAGAAGAAGAGGAAGAAGCCTACTTGTCAGAACCAGTGCGGTACCGCGCTGGCAGGACCAAACATGCTGCTGCGTCCAGCAATACCCACGACGCAGCTGTACGTTTCGAGGCTACATCACACCACGAAGGTTGAGGAGATCGTGGAGTATGTACGTGTCAAGACGAACTGGACTTTGCGAGTTGAGCAGTTGGAGCCGCGTCATAATACGAATTTCAAGTCGTTTGTGGTGCGGGTGCCGACTAATCATTTGGAGACCTTCCTCAAAGGAGAGTTTTGGCCGAAGGGTGTCGTGTATCGACGATTTCGTGGAAGGATACTGACCTCGCAGCGGAACACGACGCCGTCACTTCGTGTGCAATAGTTTAATAATAATTAGTTACAGTATCTTTGTATGTATTAGTTTATTATTTTGTAAGATTATTTGTGTATTTATCTATGGGCCTTAGTTGCCTGATAATAAAGAATTATTATTATTATTATTATTATTATAATTATGATCCTACTCTAAATATGTTTGAAGTCGGTATTTGCAACAGTGTCTTACCCGAGCCTACGTCAGACGAGGCAAGAGTCCTATATAAAATTTATTAAAATCATTTAAAATTCAAAATTTGACTATGCTTTAGCGACATAGTCAATATTGTAACATAGCTCCTTAACAAAGATTAAAAAAAGATTTAGGCTCGTTCTTCGCCCAAAGAATTACCATTGCCATTCAACATGGCAATCCTGCCAGCCTTCTGGGCACATTTCCGGATGACAGCGATGTGGAGGAGTACTTCGATGCTGGAGTGTATTCTGTGTCTTTTTATTAGGTACCTACTAGCTGCACCCAGCGGCTTCGCCCGCGTGATAGCAGAAATTTATCCCAAGGGAACATACTTCCGGGATAAAAAGTATCCTATTTTCTTTTCCAGAACATGTTCTATTCGTGTGCCAAGTTTCATCAAAATCGGTTTTTCCATTTAGGCGTGAAGACGTAACAGACAAACATACAAACTCACTTTTGCTTTTATAATATTAATAAGGATAACGTACATAGTTAGGTTTAGTATAGAAGTATTTATAGTTAATATTTAAGTTTGCTACGTTCTGAGTATAAGTTCATGTAAATTATGGACAGGGAGAGGGAGACCAAAGAAAAGATGGATGGATTGTTTGAGGAGTGATATGAAAGAAAAGGAGTTAGTGATAGTATGACGGGTGACAAGACAGATTGGAATAAAAAACTTGTTACGCCGACCTCAAGTAATATGAGTTTAGGGCAGGAAGAAGAAAAAGATTTAACTTTGCTATGAAGTTTTTTAAACCAATTAAATAGCTTCTGGTAGGACATCTGTTTTCGTGTCATAATTTTTCTGCGATTTCACGATAGAAGTCTCTGGGTGAAAATAAAAACATAAATAGTACCTAATCTGTAGGTATTAAAGTTGTCGAAAAATAAAAGGCCCGTTTTAATAATTGATGTTTTTATTATTTACGTTACATAACCGTCTACATTACACTATGTAACTATTTAATATTTTTTTATTATGCATAGGCTCGCGTTTGACCACCATCTCACCTGATGGTAAGTAATGATGTGGTCGACGATGGAGCACGCTTGCCTAGAAGTAAGTAATCTATTCACTCTTGACTAAGTTGTAGCTATCAGGAAACACAGGCTCCGGAAGGGAATAGCACTCCTTGGCTGTGCGCACAATAAATGTGTTCCCAAAACGCTTTGTGCATATGGGTGGGATGGGGATGTCAATTTATTTTTACGATTTCATTTGATGTAATTTTTTAACATTAAAACACTTCGTGTAATTAATTATTATTTTATTGTTTCCTTCAGTTTCGTTCCAAGTTACATTCTAGAGTCTTTGTTAGATGTCAAAACGGGCTTTTTATTTTTAATGCTAGAACTACACTGCGCACACGTGTGCCACACACGCCAATCTGGACGCGTCACTCTCTATACATTTTATATGGAAACTAGACTTGTGGAGCTACACTTGATCCACGCCACGCGACGTCGCTCTACGTCCAAATCAGGCGTGTTACACGTGTGCGTCGGTGTAATGTAGCTTTAAAGAGTTTAAACGCATTTGCTGAACCGTAAATACTCCCAAACGCTATTCATTTATTCGGTATTTATCAGCTCAAGAATCTACAACATTAACAGCTTGATAAAGTTGATACATAACCCTTCTATCGCTGTTGATCTCCGTGTAGCGTCATGCTACTGTCTAGCAGGCGTCTTGCATGATATACGGACGATACACAGAGCTAAGAAGCGCCTCGGTGGACAAGCTGAGATGGCATTATAGGCGTGGTTCAGCGGCTCCTTCATTGTGTATCGCGATTTCGATTCACACACTGAACAAATATTAGTATAGCATACCGATAGGTGTATCGATTTGTGGACGCGCCCATGATGCAAGAGTTATTCCTAGGGTGGGGTAATTTTTAAAACGAATATAAATAAAAACGGCATTGTCGGAACTTTTCCTTATAAACCAAACGTGTCAGTAAATTGATGGCCCGTGGTAATTATTTTTAACTATGGCTATGACGATGATATGATGATGGCATAAACATGAATTTTGTTAGTAATTAGCGGCCTCGCCCCGGGTTTGCACGGGAGCATTATATACAGAAAGCTTTCTCGTTTGTTATTTTTAATCATGAAAATCGCAATGAAATCCGTCATGTAGTTTAGGAAAACTAAGCGGATGAACAGAAAAACTTTATCTTACACTAGAGATAGCATCTCTAGTTTGTAGTTCCGATGTCTGTGGTCGATACACAGACGTCACGTCAGTAACTCATTCCACCGGCAGGTGGCGCTGTCTGTTTTCAGGACGTTACATTTATGATTTATACGTCTATGTTCAAATGGTTTCTTTGATGGTTAAATACTGTTGTTAGAATTTGATATTTATTTCTTCGGTTGACAAAAAGTCGAGATAGCTTCAGCGTTCTGGTTGGTAAAAACAAAAAGACGTAGTTTTTGCCAGGAAAGTCTCTCCAAGTTTAGATGAAGCTGTAATTAAATTGCATTAAAAATAACCGTATATTTTTATGTTGGATTTTGCGACGATGACGCCAAATGATTTTTACACCAAACAATAATGTTAAACAAGCTTTTAAGTTGAGCCTCAGCCCTCTCCTAGAGAGGAGGCCTGAGTCCCAGCAGTGGCATTAAAAAGGCTGATGATAAAGCTTTTAATGAAAAACATTTTTTCATAGCAAGCTTTTATAGCTAGTAATACCTATATAATTAATACTCGTCAAGACGAATCATACGAGCCCAAACTCGATGGGTAAGTTCCTATAGCCACCTTCCGGTTCCATCATCAGATCAGCTCCTTGTCATAATAATTTTGCATTGTCATCTGATTTACTCACGCATGCAAAATTTCAGCTCAATCGGTAACCGGGAAGTGAGTCAAATTTAATTTACAAGATTTGATGACAGACAAACATCAGGACAGGTTAAACTAAATAAAAGCTTGTAACAAATTTAAAACGCCATTCAGCCCTAAATCGAAATGTCATCTTCAAATGACAGAAATAGAACGATAATATTTTAATTCGCTATTTATTATTGCTAGTAAAATCACCGTTTTGTGATGCAAGTGGGCCAGAAAGAGTAACGATTCTCATTGTTCCTGGACCCCGGGTTTCCCTTTCAGAAGTGAACCCGTAGTCCCAATAGGCTTCAGCCCTGCTAGGCCCCTATGGACCGCAACAATGACGTACCTAAAAAAAATTTGGATAAGTGCCAGAAGAATCCTAGTGCTGATATCGAACTAATAAATCAACCCTGTACGCACAAACCATTTTCAGAACACATACATTGTGCGTACAGCTAAGGAGTGAAATTTCCTGCTGGAGTCTGTGTTTCCTGATAACTGCAACCTAGGGGTCTTGTGAGGGCTACTTCCAAGCAAGCGTGCTTCACCGTCAACCACATCATCACTTACCATCAGGTGAGATATTGGTCAAGCGCAAGCCTATCAATGATAAAAACCCTTTATTTGAAAGTACAACAACTCAAACTGAAGTTTTGAATACCTAACACATAATATTTCCAAAAAAAATAGGGAAAGTGCAAAAAAGACACAAAATTACCACCATCGCCGTTCTCCTTATAAATCAGAAGCATATATTCACGATGTGCATCGTGACGGTTTCTCCATGTCACCTCATTTATCACTGAGAACACAGACGTGCAGTTTTTTGCATGCACTTCATAACCCCACAAATTCGGAACTTCTTGGACATATCCTAGTTGCGTTTTTATTTAGTTAGGAAATCTATTGACTTCTTCCAAGTGTGAAGACAATCTCATGCATGTACTTCACTTTTTATACCTACACTCGGTGAACGCACACTAATAAGCGTTTGAGTCGGAACTGTCCGACAAGCGGGCCGAGGCGCTCCAAGATAACGTGTCAGTGAGCGGTCTCTATGCGTGAGTGTGCGTTGCTCGAGCGCGCTTTGTATGTAGATTGACTTCTGTACCTATAATTTTGTGCTTTTACTGACTAAAAATATCTATATTTCTTCAGTTGCTCTTGGCGTTCTAGGACCGCATATATCCTTTTCAGAAGTTTTCCCCTTGCCCTAGCAGGCATGACTTTGCTCGCAATCCACAAGCGCCGGCGCTTACGGTGGCTGAAGATACATCTGCGACTCTTGATGCCCGGGGCGGCTCCTATCGCGGCGACCGGGGCGTGAGGATATCCATTCCCTCAGAATGAAATCTTATAGCATGGTTACATAACACTGGTTTCATCTCATCTTAATTTAAGACAGAAGTCATCAATGTTTTCTAATCCATGTCCTAAATTAAGATCTTGAAGATAGACAAAGCAGCGGCGCCGTGCAAGCAATAACAGTAGAACCAGGATGCAAGTTTAGATGTTAGAGATATCAATATTTTAGTGGGTGGTAAACCTTTTAAAACACTTTTGACACGTCTCGCTGCAAACGACGTACGAAGTTCAAAGATGAAGTCCGGGAGGCTGCTGGCAAGAAGCTGCCATGAAGCACCCACAAATATTTCTCTTGTAATTTTATTCAAAACGCGGATTAAGCACCATTCCGCATTTATGTGTCCATTAACGTTTTGTGGTATGCGGAACAAAGTGTACCTAGAGTCCCACTAACCTCCGTTGAAAGGAGAAGATCCTCTAAGCAGATGGGTATTGTAGATATATTGTGTCCAGATCTTCGAAAGTGATCACTTCATTATATAGCCAAGTAAAACTGGCCAGATCGTTTTAAACGTTAAAGTTTTATGATATGTCAATCCTCGTTTGACTTACTTTCTTTAGAACTTTTATTGTCATAGAAATCCTACATCAATTTTGCCAATGATTTCTTCTTCAGCAGTTCGAGCGTGAGGAAGTAACAAACATAGACACACAATCATATACTTGCTCTTTTATAATTTTAATTTCAAATTCAAAAATTCAAAATATTCAAATATTCAAAAATTCAAAAATTCAAAAATTCAAAAATTCAAAAATTCAAAAATTCAAAAATTCAAAAATTCAAAAATTCAAAAATTCAAAAATTCAAAAATTCAAAAATTCAAAAATTCAAAAATTCAAAATTCATTTATTGTTGTGATTTTTGGTACATTTTACATGAGATAATAATAATAAATAAATTAGTTCCTCAAAAATGTTCATTAGTGTGAATGTCATTATATTTGGGTTCAATGCAGTACTTACTAAGAGCTCTTAACGTGATCCATCTTACGACCTAAATTGAACTATTTAAGGGATAAAGATAAAGATAATTATATTTGTCAAAACATGGGTATACATGCAGTTTTAGCATACAGGATGTTGTTGGGATGGAGCCATACTCCTATATGGTGTTACTCTTTTTGTTGCTTGCACGACTGACATTGTAACATGTCATTTTAAGTCCCCAGAGGACATCTAAGTAAGTATCTGTGTTCGCAAAATAAGTGGGCCTCATCAGAAAGCTTAAAGTCACCCAAAGGGCAATGGAAAGGGCTAAAGTGGACGTCTTTCGATTGAAATGATGGTGATGATGATGAAAATAAGTGTGTGGTTGATGATACCGTACATTTATATTAATGAGACTGTCTTTGCTTAAATCATGGTGTCTATACCGCTCAGCACACACGAACAGTGTAGGTGAAAAAAATCGCACGTCCACTGTGTTTGCATGCGATGTGCACCGAATTGTAATGAACCTGTAACTTTTAGCTGTCTTGGTGGGAAAAGGATGAATGGCCAATGCCCGCCATGCATTCCGGAGACCTTTGAAACATGTGTGACTGCTCGCGATTTGCCTTAAGGGAATGAGAGTGTCGCATGAGAGTCCTTTTAGAGAGTTGAGTAATTGCGCAACTCTTCATGACTTTTTTTGCTGTTTACCTACTAAGATTTCAAAATTATGCTGCCGTGATAAGTCTTGCGTTTGTGTTGTTCTGCCAATATACAGTTTTTTATTACAGGTATTAATTAGGTTTTGGTATTCAGTAGAATCGGAGGTAGTCAAAAGTTTGTGTCACGTACTTTATTCAGACTTTTCCTATTAATTAACTCTTCAATCGTGATAATTAGAGACACGATAGAAAGACAATGGTTGCGCGAACGCCGGCGTTCGCTTGGGGTTTAATAAATTAATTTTAAACCTAGGATTTATTTTTACAAAAATTTAATTATTATTAAAAACTACTAGCATTTGGGAGATGAAAGTTGACTAGATACGGTGTGCAATGAATATTTATCAGGGGAGCTTTAAAATCGCGCCAGTCACCAAAAACTCACCGAATACCGCCTCAGATGGCATGGATATGTTAGCAGGAGAAGTGAGGCCCATGTGGTAAAAATTGCACTAAACCTGCCAGAACAAAAGAAAAGCAGAGGTCACCCACTATTAACCTGGTGGCCTAGAATTGAGAGAGACCTCAAGTTAGCCCATTTGCCAGAGCCAACAACCCAGGTTAGATTTTCCTGGCGCCGATTTGTGAGGAGACCCGATCCCAAATAATGGTAAAAAGAGAGGAAAAGAGACTAGCGCCTTTCTTATCGGATAATATTTTTGACTTGCCTATGTCCAACAGTGAACGGCTGAAATTATGTTTTTTTTTTGTGTTTTTCGTTTAAGTACGTATAGAATGTGCGATTGGCTCAAAACCCTCTAATGAGAAGATATCCTCATGAAAAAGGTTCTCTATAACATCTATCTACTTGGACTATCTTAAAGCTTTTAATTTTACATAGCCTTACCACCTCTAGTCAATTTTGAATTTGTAATAGATTTTATTAGACACTAAGCACCCAAAAAAAATTCATGATCTCCTCACGTACTTACCTAAGAAATTACTTCTCGTAATACCTCTAAACTATGTCCCTAATTATTCACGCGATACACAAAAATCGCTACCATCTGACATACCACCCAGAGTATCCTTCAACAATGACTCAATACCCATCAACCATGGCGCACGTAAGCAATAAAAAGCAAATTAAATAACCATAAAACATAATGACGCGTTAGAACTTACCAAAACTCGTGATTCGTCTAATTTGCGCGATCAAAATTCTCAACGTGTGCATAATGTGAATGACGATTTGGTAATGATGTGAGGTAATGAGCCGATGCTAAATCTTTGCACGACCCTCATCTCATCGGCGACGTGGTCCGCATGTATGGACCACCGGCAGCCCTCATTACCATCACAATCTGTTTTAATAAAGTCTGAATTGTATGTTGTATGGCAGGTCATACATGATACTGTCGGAGTATTGTTTCTTTTGTGGATGAGTCAAAACGGAGCTATATAGGTACCTATCGATCGATGTGACTTTCAACTGTTTGGTCTCAGTCAAGTCAAAAGACGTGTATTTCTACATTTCTAATAGGTATTATGTAAATTATTACATGAGCAGTAAAAAGATCAACAGCAAAATTATTTACTAAACAAAAGATCGCGAGAACGCGAGCTTGCCTTTCTCTGGTGCGAGAGGGACCTGACGTACCTACTTATAGAGCGAACTCGTGAACTAATTCACAAATGACGGGAGCTGCGAAATGTGCTCTGATTGCGAGTTGTTTTTACGCTAACGTGATCGAAACGTTTGCCGCATTTAGCTCTCTGATTGGTAAAGAGCTTGGAGCGGGCCAATCGGAGCGCCAAACGTCATAAACGTGTCGATTGCGTTAACGTAAAAAAAAACTCACGCTAGGCACTCTGAACTAAGAAGATAACTGCTCCTTATAGTGGTTCAGCTCAAGAACTAAAACAGCCAACTAATTCACTGACTATCTGCTAGAAGTACTGACTAGTGGAACCGCTCCAGTTCACGAACTATTATTTACAGGACTACAATAGTTCATAGTGTAGTGATGGCACTAGTCCACTGGTTACTGATGCTGATGGTAAGCATACTATCTACCCTAGATGAAACTTAATTCTTTCATGCTTACTAGATACACCAGTCAAGTACGAATCGAACTCGTGTGCAAAGGATTCCGGACGAATCATGTTTTCGTCTTGTAGCAATCTATATGTACCTACCCAATTTATTAAAAATTCTGTATTTTATAAATTTTCTTTTAGACTCGGTAGTTTTAAACTATGAGGACTTCAGACTTGTCATATGATACAATACAATTTTATTTTTTATTTTTTTATTTAGTTTGTCAAAGTTCTCAATTCTATTAAAAATATCTCCTTTAATTAATTGGTTTTATACTAAAGATTTAATATTTTATTATTATAATACATAATAATAATAATAAAATAGGTTTATTTATTCCACAAAAAGAAATCCATTGCAATATATGATAGGGTTGCCAATCATTGATAAAATCAAAATTGAATCATTTCACTATACAATAATAATAATAATTTCATAATAAAAATAATGAGAAAAAATAAGTTAAACAATTACTATTTTTTTTTTTCACAAATAAAAATTTAAATAATTAATAATCATTTCATAATTAATAAATAAATAGTTAATAATCAATTCATAGTTATATACATAATTAAAATTATAATTTTCATGCGTATTAATTTGTGGACCCCCTCAGGGTAAAAGCCTCCTCCAAATCCCATTTTTTCCTGTTTTTGGCGGTAGTCATCCAGTTACTTCCTACGTAGGCCAAAATCTCATCTTGCCACCGGGCGCACGGGCGACCTCTCTTTCTAACGCCAAACGGTCCTTTCCATTTTGTGATGTTGATCGTCCATCGACTGTCACCATATCTCGCCACATGACCAGCCCACCTCCATTTAAGACTTTGAGAGAAATGTAGAGCATCTTTAATATTGGTTTTTTTCCGAATTTCTGTGTTTTGTACTCTGTCTCTAAGTTTTCTCAAGTCACGACTACCAGTTAAGATGAAAAAGATAATTTTAGACACCACAATCTTACCCTGTCTTACCTATGGTTGCCAAACGTGGATCTATGACCGCAAGGCGAGATATAAAAAAAAAATACAGACCACACAAAGGGCAATGGAAAGGAGCTGTTTAAATATAATACATAATACTATACAAAATAATTATGATTTTACAATTTATAATTAAATGCCAAACGTCAATAAATAACCCCCGCCCCTGATCGTTCCCGGAGCTAAAGTGCCCATAACACTGGCCGCAGTACCTGCCGAGCTAAATAGCGATGGTTATCCTTTGCACCAAGAACGACCTGGACTGAGAATCACCCGTTGCCTCCACAAAACTCTTTGCCTCTGTACTCCAACTGCCCAGAGCTTCCACAGCAACAGGCACAAAATGGTAAAGCTGATGAAGCGTACTTCTGCCTTTTTTTATTTCAATAAATAAATACCTATTTCATTTCACATAGGCATAGCAGCATTTAACCTACCTAAGCTTTTAGTACTTACCTAGGTACCATACCGTAGACGCGGGCTCGCGGACGGCGAGCCATGGGTAGCTCGCTGTCCGATCGTCTGGTAACTGTCCGGACTTTGCACCGAGCCAAGGCGTCGACGGCGCGCACTGTTCCCGCGCGCCTCAAGGAGTTGTCAGCAACAGGAGGGGCCCATCTGGGTCGAAGCCTACCGGGGTCGGGGTTATCCGAAAGGAAACTAGAGCCCCGGTATGAAGGCTAGAAGGAACGGCGCGGGGTTTTTAGTCAGTAAGACTCTGGCACTGTCTCCCGCTCCACCCAAGAGCGGGTTTCGTCAATGATGATTTTCCCCGTCGACAGAAAAAAAAAAAACCTAGGTACAATATTGTAGGTATAAACTATTGAATCGTTGAATCTGACATGAACAAGAAGTCTAAATTAAACCAAATGCATAGACCTGCAAGTTTAAATACTGAATATTTAAAAGACATATAATTAACGAAGTACCTACTTACTTAGGTAATTCTATCTGTGCCTGTACGTAATGTTGAGAAAATGCGTTAATTATCATCTGTCTGCATTGTACGATTAGATAATTTAGAAGCTTACCTTCCATCCCTGTGTATAAACACGACGGTGTATTTTAGGAAGACTATAAATGGGCAGGGTGATTGAAAAGTAATCACTTTAGGTAATTTTAACTTAAATCTATTTTACTTTATGCTTTGTAGTGACATCTAGCAGTAGGTAGTGAAAAATAACGTTGCATTTGTAGCGCCATCTATTGGGGAGTAGCAAAAGCATAGTGAGTTATCAGTTACAATTTTAGATGTCACTACATAAAGAACAACTTTATTTCAACTATTATAATAGTTAGTTAACCATAAAAACAGTCTGGTGACTATGCTCAGAATTGGGAAAAATTAAGCTAACAATTTAAATATAAGCGAACAAAATTAATAAAAGCAAGATAAAATATAAGTAAACTAACACCAACTATGGCAACTATGCCCATCAAACGTCAGTGACGTCGGCCATATTGTTCCTTCTTGACGTGCTACCAAACAAAACAGCACGTGTAAAAAATGCGTATAGAAACTTGTTATTTCTGTTCGTCCAGGATATATCCTGGACACGGGATTCAATTCGTCAGAAACGATTGCAAGGTAACTACTCAACTCGTTTATTAGACAACAAACATTCAGTGTTCCACAACATTACGCCACTAACCTATTCATCGTCAGATTTTTAGATTTTGCCGATCAAAATGCCATGCGGCGTTTAAAAAGAAGAAGAACCCACGTAAAACTAAATGGACCAAAGCGTACCGTAAGACTGCTGGCAAAGACTTGGCTATTGACCCGTCGTTTGAGTTTGAAAAGCGTCGCAATGCCCCGGTCAAATACAGCAGAGAATTATGGACGAAGACGATTGAAGCCATGAAGAAAGTAGAAGAAATTAGACAGAGAAGGAGTAATAACCATATTATGCAGAGATTGAGGAAGGGCAGGGAAGTAGAGTGGCAGAGAGATGTCAGAGAAGTACAGCGAGATATCTCATTGATCAAGTAAGTTTTCTATTTATTTCCGCCTTAATACTGCGAACTCTAGTGTACACATTTATATTCTAGCTCAAAAAAAGCATTTTTAAATATTGATTGGTAACTTAGAGGCTCTTGCAATGCTTTGATGAGAAACAGCTATGAGTTTTTCACAAATCAATGTTCTATGCGCTCTTAAACTAGTTTCTCTAGCATATTAAATCTATCTCACAGGTGTGTTTGACAACAGTTTCCATGTTTTCCAAATATTTACTATTGTTGTGTATATTATGTAGCAACCAATCAGTTAATTGTGAGATTGTAATATGAAAACTAAAAGCTAAATAATAGTTGTGTGCAGTGCCTGTCTAGACAAATTAGGGTTTTCTTGTTACCTGTGTCATAACAGCCATGCATTTTCCAAGGTCAATAGCAGCTTTCTATAACAAACTATTGTAATTATATTTTGGATCAATACTTTCAGAAATTACTCCAAACATGGGAAATATCTTAACCAAACTAATTGTTGTCATTTGGATAAGTAAATGAAAATCTCAGCAAATTAATGTATGAAAAAAAAACTTTTAAATTAATAGTGGTCAATTAATTTAATGAAGATATTTGACATATCAGTTGTGTACAGTTATTTATTTACTCAGGGTTAGAAAACTATAATTTTGAGACTTACACCTTTTTTATGGTGCAGTAAATCATCCAAAAACAAAGCTCTTGGGCAGAGCAGGAGATAGGGTCAGACTCTTACTGACTAAAAGCCCACTCTGTTCCTTCTAGCCTTCATACCGGGGCTCGAGCTCCCTTTCGGATAACCCTGACCCCAGTAGGCTTCAACCTAGCTGGGCCCCTGCTGTTGCTGACAACTCCTTGAAGCGCATGCACGCCGTCGCCATCTTGGGCTCGGTCCAGAATGTTACCGGACGGTCTGGCTTGCTGTCCGCAAGCCTGCGTCGAGACTTACACCTGAAGTCTAGATACCCGAATCTCTTTAAACAAACAATTTCGCCTTCTTCTGCTTCCTTATAATAACCGCATTTTCAAATATCTCATTTGTTTTCAGATCACCAGCAGCTGGTCTCAAACAAAGACAGTTGGAAGAAGAACAAGAGATGGACGTTGAACCCGAGACCATTGAAGTTGTTGACGCTAAGGGACGCAAGAAGGTCATTGAGGCACCGATCATGGTGCCCGCTACTGGCGAGATGATCGAGGACGGCGGAGACTTTGATTTGTAAACAACAGACTAAGTTTAAGCAGTGATATATTTTAACAGAACTTTAAAAAATGTATTCACTCTTCAGCAAACTTACATTGTGTATTTTTTATATTAAGTAACAGCTATCATCTTAGCCACAATACTAGGAACAATATTGGATTGTCATCATCATCATCATATCAGCCAAAAGATGTCCACTTTGGGACATAGGGCTCCCCCAACTGTCACCAGTTCACCACAATTAATGATCCTGTGCATCTCACTTCCATCATATTCCTGCAACTCTGACCAGGTCATCGGTCCATCTTGTGGGAGCCAAGTCCATCTTGAGGGAGGCAATTAGCAATTGTATATTGTATGTAGTTGATGTATAATATACGTATTATGTAAGTGATCATCTTGAAAACAAGAAAGAAAAGCAAGTTTCGTATGCAACAAAATTATTCTGTAAAAATCTTGTTATTTTTGTTAATAGATTATTACAGTATAATAAAACATTATTTATAGTGAACTTATATCTTTTATTCTGTATTCTTTTAAAAATATGATAATAGGAATAATCTTTTATTGGCTCAAACAATACAAAGTAGGCAGTTTAAAAAAAATTACATTATGTTTGCCTGAAACTACAGGCACATTACTGTTTTATGACAATGAATTCATGTGTCAAATTAATTCTTCAACAGACTCATCCCAATCAACTTTCATCAAAAAGAGCCAAAATACAACAGAGTAAGCCCTACTGTGTACAGACGCGTTACATTCGTCATACGCTTGTTGTACACCTGCTCAAGGCTTACATACAAAACTATAAAACTGCCGAGACGTTGCTGCTTAATTCATGAATCCCCAAGCGACCACCGGTGGCCGCGCATCTATTGTCTTACTATTGTGTCTCTAATTGACGGTATCTGAAGGGTTAATGAGAGTTTCATACTACGCGACGTCGCCAAATAACTTCACCCGCTCCAGGTGGAGCGACTGGGACTCCCACTCTCACTGGAAGTGTTTTTTGGGTAGGTAGCCGGTAGCCCTCTGTATTCCAGGGCCGCGGTGACTCGAACATTGCCGTCGCCTGCAGTCTGGTCCAATCGGGTGGCCTGCCGGCCAAGATCTGCATAGTCAATTTTGCTGACATCCCTTCAAGGTACGCGTGGAACACAACGCTGCAACGCGCTCTCGAACCATTCCTGAGGCCTTACCTTTTTCTTGCTACCCTTATCCCATTACTTGGGGTCGGCGCAACACGATTTTTCTTCCATTATGTGCTATCACCCGTCAAACTATCGGGCTTGCGGACGGCGAGCAATGGGTGGGACCGAGCCCAAGTCGTCGACGACCAGCGCGTACTGTTCCCGCGTGCCTCAAGGAGTTTTCAACAACCATAGGGGCCTAGCAGGGTCCAAGCCAATGACTATTCTCTTTGGTCCAAGCCTACTGAGGCCAAGGGTCTGCTTCTAAAAGGAAGACTTGGTCCCGGTATGAAACGCAACGAAGGATCGGTGTGGGTTTTTTAGTTAGTATAAATATGACACTAACGCCCGCTCCGCCCAAGAGCGGGGGATGTCATTTGAATGATATTTACCCACTGAAAAAAAAACCACACAATCCGTGGCGTCTATGAGGCCTTACCATGACGTGTTAATATGTCACCGAGACATCCAGGCGACTGAGGGGTTGTTTTGCACTTGCACCCAGCTGTTCGCTGGCCCCTAATACCCGCTATGACCTGCCGTGACCTGTCGTGTGTGGTGTGCAACTTGTGACCTTTTTAAATATTTTTGAGACAAAATGTAACATGTATAGATGCATGTCCTTAATAGTTCAGTTTAGGTCATCAATTGGATCGCATTAAGAGCTCGTAGTTGGGCCTTTGGTCCTTAATGGATAGCGAGCTACCTATTGCTCCGCCTACGCTAAATCGGGCTTCAAATTCTATTCCTAAACCAAGTCGTTTCACTCATTCCCAAACTATAAATAACGAAGATACCATACACGTCGTAACCTAAAGCTGAACACGTGACTTATTGCATGTCGTAATATAAAAGAAGTATTGATTTCTTGCCGCACTAATATCGCAAACTAATCCTCTTAGCAAGCAGGTGGCACAAACAGTTTGTATGAAGTTACAATTTCTTAAAGATAAGTATAACATAGGTAGTAGCATATTATATGGAAAAGACCAGCTTAGATCTAGCTCTGACTTTGTTTGGTAAAATATAGACGTTTAAACAACTTAATTATGTATTTCATTTCCAGCACAGCTCCAAGCGCCTGTCCAAAAAACCATCAAAACGAATTGTACTAAACATTGCTCGTATGTATTTGTTAGGCGTTTGTTAATAATATCAAAATGGTGTCAAGTTAGACTCTTCTTCCTTCAAATAGCAAAGATCGATCTTGCTTATTCAAATTTTTAAACTCTTGCCAGTGCCGTAAATAGGGCGGTGTCAGTAGTGCCTAGGCACAGGGCACAGTCCCCGAAGGGGCGCCAAAATTATATACTTACTTACCTAGTCCTTTTTGTTTGTATTATACTTTTTCTAGGGGCGCAGTTATAGAAGCTCGCACAGGGCGCATAAAAGGCTGGTTATGGTACTGACTCTTACTACATGACTAATCCGTCACATAGGTACCATTGCGTGTAACGATATGATTTAATAGATTTGGAATTCTCGTTTGGTTGCAATTATTATTTATAAGGTAGATTATATAGACTTTATTACGTATAACAATGACAACGACGTTACGTTAAACCTGCGTTAAACAATGATAAATGTTGTACACCCCTATCTAATTCAATTAGTGGTAACGTAAGAATTAAATAACATTATAGAAATCAAACGACGGGGTTATCGTTCTTTCTACTATCCAATTTATTATTTCCTGGTGTAGTCTTTAGAGTGTTTGCCATATAAGCTTCGGCTGCTATTATAGCCTGCTAAAATAAATATAGTTTACAATGTCTTCGTGACAACTGATTGCTATAACATTTTGGTTAGGCGTTAAGAATGGCATTATTTTCGTACTTATTCATGCTTTTTATGGCATGTGTGTCTTATGTGGTGTATCAAAGATATGTGAATGTGTATACGAGTATTGTTATTAAGCCTCAGAAGCGGTATGATTATATTATTGGTGAGTGAATATTTTTCTTTTTTTAGCGTCTGTGTTAAAAATGTAGTTAGGTATATGATTTTGTACAATAATAATAAATCATTAATTATCAGGCATCTTGGCCCATAGAACCTTGACTAACATATATATATAGAGTAAATACTATATACAGCTTGTCGTTAATGTTAGTAATACTTCACATTGCACTAATTTCACTTCGTGCTGTTCTGTGACACCTGTCCGTGGAAGCGATGGAACACTATGCCCTGCGGCCAAAGTCTTCCTTCAACATGAGGGACAGAAAAGTGTTCGGGACTCGCATCACGAACGCCTTGAAATTGACGTTACGGTGCAACTCCAGCAGCTATAGCTGTGTGAACTTTGTTTTTTGACGCCCAGACCAGGGGGTCTACTCGCTTTCTCCGAAACGAAACTTTCGTAAACGAACGATATTATATACGACGTTAAAATTTCAAACAATCCTCTGTCATAATTATATTATTTTTTTTTCGAAACATAACTAATTAGAGTAGGTTTAGAGATTCGAAATTTCGGGAACGAAAGGAACCGTGGTAGGAAACACGCGAAATTTCAATCGAAACTTCGTTTTTCGGAGAAAGCGAGTAGACCCCCAGATTTAAACTAGTGTAACTTTCGTGGGTCACCAAACCTATGTATACCTAGACCTACTAAGTTACAAGGATATTATTTCTCACAGGCAATATCAATTTAGGCTTGTCAAGAGTGTAGAGACCAAAAGCAGTAGCGAAACGGCCGTGAGACAAATAATCTGGGGCCGATTTTTTTACGTGGAAAATTAATAAATAACTTCTCCTGCTATAGGTTGAGCGGAAAGGAGTGTCAGGCTTTTGTTGACTTAATCTAGGTGTCATGATTGTAGTAGTGTTGCAAGCTATTTTAGGGAGAATTTTTCGCTTAACAACCCTCTTTAATAAATCTTAAATAAGTACATCGCATCAATTAAAATCGGTTCATATGACGCTTGCCGCAGTGGGTGCCGGCACAGCAGGATGTGTGCTCGCATCCCGCCTCACCGAAGACGAAAAGACCAGGGTCCTGCTAGTAGAAGCTGGAGACCACATGGGCTACTTCACCAAGATCCCGCTGACTCCTACGGCAGCGCAGCAAGGACCTAACGACTGGGCTGTGAGGACTAAGCCGCAGAAATACTCGTCTTTTGGGTTATGGGGACAGGTAACCACCACTTTATTAGGTACCTATTAAAGATGCGCCGAATTAAAAATTCGGTACTCTACAGAATTTCGAGGCATTCGTGCTCGGCTAGATACCTATACAGGGTGTCTTTGACATCAACGCATAAACGAATACCATGGATCCCGTACATGATTCACGAACCCCCAGTGGTGGAATTTTTCGTCGGCTTTTAACTTATTAAAAATAAAATCTGTAGGTACTTACTTTATAAAATTTTAAACCGTGTAAATCCGTTATTCTAACCAACCCGATGACATTTTTAATTTTAAAAGTAATCCATTCATTATTTTCACAAAAAATGTTAGAATAACGATTTTATATCTACAGTTAAAACTAAAAAACCTAAAAGTAAAAAAAAAAAATTAGGAAAACACCGATGAAAAGTTCCACCACTGGAGGTCATCAGGAATCACTGGATCCATGGTATTCGTTTTTGCGTCGATGTCAAAGACACCCTGTATAGCGGTAATGCGTATAATTATTATACCTATAATCTTGATGTTCCAAGTCTAAGTAAGTTTGTCTTTTCAGTCCCAATTCCTACCAAGAGGCAGAGGCCTCGGTGGATCTGGTCATATAAACTTCTTACTCCACGGCTTCGGTCTTCCCGAGGACTATGAGAGATGGTCACAACTTGGCTTCGAAGGATGGACCACTGAGGAATTGCGGCCGTACCTGATAAAGGCTTTTGGAACTGTGAGGAGTGAGTTCGATTCAGGACATTGTGCTATTGATGGAGATTGCCCTGGAGCTAAGGTGAGCAGACTTGTAATTTTTGAAGCTAAAAGGTTTTTTTTTTACGGTGGGCAAAAATCATCTAATGACAAACCTCGCTCTTGGGTGGAGCGGGAGTTAGTGTCAGACTCTTACTGACTAAAAACCCACCCCGTTCCTTCTAGCGTTCATACCGCGGCTTGAGTTTCCTTTCAGATAACCTTGGTGAAGCTAAAAGGTGGTTTTAGTTTTCTGATATTCTAGTACCCAATAAAATCAGAAGCCTTACAGTCTCATTTCATGTCAGAAACTTGGTACGTGAACCCACTAATGAAACCGGACTTAAATGAACTTCATTGACTTTTAAACTAAAAACAACATTGCCCTCTATTATTCCTGTATCGTGGGTGCCTTATTACATGAAAACAAGATACCCAGATCCTAAACAACTCGGTACTGTGCATTAATCGAACCCGCGACACGCAGTGCAATAGCCAATCCTTTAACCACTGCGCCAACCTTGCCGTTAATTATACAGAGTTATTTGTAAAACACTAGCAACCTCTTAGGTGCTAGTTAAGAACTTCATAAACAACAACTTTTGTTCTATGTGATGTCGGACTTTAACTGACTAAAAACTCACTTCTGTTCTGTTTTTGCCTTCGTCGCAGGGACCGGGGTTTCAGTTTCGCACTACTCGTGGCCCCAGTAGGTTCGACCCTGCTGGGCACCTTTTTTTTACGGTGGGCAAAAATCATCTAATGACAAACCTTGCTCTTGAGTGGAGCGGGAGATAGTCAAGTCAAAGTCAAAGTCAAAATATTTTATTTTACATAGGCCTACATGGGCACTTATAAAACGTCAGAAGCTAGTGCACGGTTCCAAATTGGTCATTTCCTATGGAGATGAACCGGCAAGAAACTCCATGTTTACTCTTTTAAAAAATGTGTTTATTACAATATTGATTGATTTATGTAAGAACAGTGTAGACCAGTCAACACTGTACACAAAAGCACAAAATTAATCATAATAAATAAAAAAAAATAAAATAAAAAAGTAAGTCGTAATAGAAAGTTATCTAAGTGTTTGTGGATTATATAGTGTTCTCACATTCACATTCCAAAAAGAGGCTATATAAAAAAGCAGGAATAATTTAAATATTTACAACTGTTAACAAAATATGACTCTTACTGACTAAAAACCCACCCCGTTCCTTCTAGCCTTCGTACCGGGGCTCGAGTTTCCTTTCATATAACCCTGGCCCCAGTAGGCTTCGACCCTCGTCGACAACTTGGGCTCGGTCCGGACGGCTACCGGAAAGTTGAGCCGTCCGCAAGCCTGCGCCTACGGTGGCCGGATAGTATCATGACTGTCTTCTTTCCACAGGTCCCAATGAAATTAAGACAAATAGACGATGAAAACGAACTCATGAACACATTCAGGCAAGCTTCTCTGTCCTCGATGACGAAGCATACGATCTTCAGGAAGCCGACAGCGACGATCAGAGATGGCGCTCGACATTCCACTTTAGACGCGTATTTGAGGCCAGCCTTGAGGAGGAGGAATCTTCATGTGATGCTGAATACACAGGCGGTTTTTGTGAGTATTGCTCTTTGTCCTTACCTTACATTACCATCGGCCTTTTTAATGTTCCCACTGCTGGAAATCAGGTCTCCTCGGTCACATGTCTTAAAATTTTTGGTTCTAGGACATGTCGGTTTCCTCGAGATGTTTTCCTTCACCGTTTTAAGAGCAGTGGTATTGAAATAAATTACACAAAGTAATGCGCCTGGCTGGGTTTGAACCCGCGACCTACAACTCGTAAGTCGGAGCCATTACCACTCGGCCACCACCACTACTCTTAACTTACATAATCAGCCTTATAATGTCATCACTGCTGGTACTCAGGCCTCCTCTCCATGAAAGCGCATGGGCCGTAATCTACTACGTGGGTCCAGTGCCGGTTGGGTTCTAACCTTACTGACTTATAATATATACTATCGTCTACCTAATAATGTTAAAAGTTTGCAAACACTTTTTCTTCTGGTTCTGCCTTTCCCTGCGAGAGTCTGTCTGTTTCCTGATAGCTATAACTTAAGGGTCTTGTCAAGAGTGAATAGATTGCTACTAGGCAGGCATGTTCCATCGTCGGCCACATCATCGCTTACCATCAGGTGAGATAGTGGTCAAACGCGCGCCTCTATATTATTAACAAAAAATCGCAAAGAATCTACTAATCCTGCTTTATGAACAAATAGTACATTTTGATGCAAATGGAGAAAGTTTGTCATTGCGACCGAGGTGGACTTCGACCAAGCCGTCCATCCATCCGTCAAGTCGTCCGTGCATCCGTTTTATGGATGTGTGTGTTGTGCTTTCCGTAAACTTGTCAAAAAATAATTAATTTTGACTACCTAGCGGTTAGTCCGGTGTAGTGTAGTCTACTACTAAAATAACTACTACCCCTGTCCAGTGTCTTAATTATTATTTTATTGTTTCTTTCAGTTTCGTTCCAAGTTACATTCTAGGGTCTTTCTCAAATGTCAAAACAGGCCTTTTATTTTTAAAAGAGTTTTATGTTATTTGTTTTCAGATTCGTTTTGAGAACCGCACAGCGTCTTCGCTGTACATCCTGCAGAACCACCGCGAGCTGGACAACATATTCGTGAACAAGGAGATCATAGTGTCAGCTGGGGCTATCAAGACTCCTCAACTGTTGATGTTGTCAGGGATTGGACCTCCGGAGTTGCTGCAGAGGTAGCGTAGTAAATATGTCTAGTGTTAGAAAGTGGCTTTAATAAGCCAAAACTTTAGTAAACCTGTAACTGTAAAACTTTGGAGAAAAAAACTTCTCCGAGGACTGACCAACTGTGTAAAAGAGATGTCTTGAATAACACCTAAACAGATGTACTCTCGGATATTATTCAGACAATAGTTCAGCTCATAGTTTCATGGATCATCATCATCATTTCAACCAAAGGACGTCCACTGTCGGGTATAGATGTCCTCCAAGAGTCACCACATCGACCGCAGTCCTGTGCGTCTCGCTTCGTTCGCTTTTCTCAAATTCATCCAGCATGCTTGTCCTACTTGGAGATGCGTCAAGGAAATAAACGTTGAAACTTTGCCAACACCGTTTAAAGCAAGCGGGACTACGGGGTCACGAGTACCAAGAGTGAAGACACTGTCTGCCCACCTAGAAAAGACGGTGGTACAGTAACCACATGCCGTGGCGTGTACAGCTGGGCCAACAGCTCTACACGGGACAAGAGCAAGAAGATAATATACAGGGTAACTGGACGTATTCCTTGCGGTCACGGTAGGACTAAAATGCGACAAATAAAGTCACCAAATGTGGATAAATAAACCGATATTCAGAAGTGTTTGAGTTAGATTTTTAGATTTTTTATACAAAATCCCAGATTACATCATTTGAAGCCAATTTGAAAACCATTTACAACGCAACTGTACTGAAATTTAAGTTATTATCATAATTGATGCCATAGAAGATCTTTCTCAGTAATTAAAAGTCCTAAATAACTAAAACTCTGGCAAATATAACTTATCAAAGATTTTTGGTAACTTTTGCGAGTACTCCATACAAAATGTTGTCTAGTGCAAAAAAATACTACGGCCCTGTATAACCTAACAATCATTCTTATTATCTACTATCATCATAATATAGGAACGTTATGTTTACAGGTTAAAAATAAAAATCGTATCGCCAAACACTGAAGTAGGGCGTAACTACCACGACCATATGAATATGCCGATCTACGTCAGCGTCCAGAAGCCGATCAGCGTAACGCTGTCCAAGGTCTTCACGTTCACCACTATAGTGGAGTACTTCTGGAGTAAAACTGGTAAGACTTAGCAGATACTATAGGAATTTAAGTTATTAAACCGACTTTGAGCAAGAACACTATACCTAAAGGCTACAGGAAGCAATAATCTTGTCATTATATACAAGGTATAAGGGACAGGTCTCCGCAAGCTTTGAGGGCTTGCTCAGTAGACCAAACTAAACAACCTTCCACAAGATTTTTTTTCGAAATCGGTTTACTTTCACAACTGATATACATTTTCTATTTTCGCAGGTCTCTTATCGTTTCCACCTCTATCAGGTGTAGAGTATCAGAACACGTCTGCTGTCATGCTGTTCTCTATGGGTACAGCTAGCGAGAGGCTGTTGAGAGATCTGTCCAACTATAAACCTCAAGTAAGTTTACATCATGTTCCTAATAAATAAATATTCTACTAGCTGGTTCGCATTGTACCTTGAAACGTCATCATCAGGCTGTAGCAGTCCACTGCTGTCCATATCTAAATGGCTTTTCTCATCAGAATTCTCTTACTTTCATCCTAACTTTTCGGATCTGCATAACAGTATAGAAATTCTTCCCAGATTCTCTTATTCAGAAGATGTGTCGAACGCAGTACGATATTTCATGCAACTTTCGGAAATCTAAGAACTAAATTGAAGATCATCTAGATTTTAAACATTAAGCTATAACCTTTTTCAAAGGGTTTATAAAAGAGGGGAAGAGCAATATTAAATTACAACGAGCCGTTCTCTTTTCCTCTCTTAAATTCTAAGTGCAACCATTGGCTTAAAATCTTCCTGCCAGAACGGCAGAATAGATCGAAAGAGTTACCCTGGCCCTGGAACACAAAGGGCTACTGACAGAATACAAGTAGATTTTAGTTAGTTAAACATCTGATAGTCCTTTCTCCATCTAAAGCGAGTGAAATTATTTGATGACTTCCCACTTCAAATCAAAGAAGGTTAAAATTCTTCCATTCTCAGGTGTTCCGCGACACGTTCCCCTTCTACAACAACACGAACAAGGAAGGTTTCATGTTCCTGTGCACCTGCGTGCAGCCCAGGAGTAGAGGATCCGTGACTCTGGCTGACTCCACCACCTCTATGCCACCTGTCGTCGATCCCAATTATTTGGAGCAGTACCAAGATGTCCGGTGTATGGTTAAAGGTATATCAGGATTTCTAGGTCTTCTATTTAGCTTATGTATATGTCGCAGGAAAATGATGATATCAGGGATTTCGCGAAACCCCGGTAGACGTCGAAAATTCTTGCTTATTACGTCTTCTTACTAAAAGTATCTAGTGATATGACAAAATACGAATTTATCGCCAGTGATATGTCGTTTCACTAAACTAAATCTAGTGAAATGTCAGAAAAGCGGATATTGCCGAATAAAAATTGCGCAATGCATTTCTCTCGCTCCCTCTAGTACCCACTTGGGCGCTGGTGGTAGCGAAACAAATGCGCCGCTCGAGCTGGCGTGTGCAGCTAACACTCGCAATTACAGATCAATTTATGGCACTGAATCTGTGAATGTTGTATCTGGTTTTAGAATTGATTTCCTGGGTAACCAATTTTTTAATTTAACAGCTGAAGACGTAACTTTATAAAAACCATTTTTTATTTCCAATAATAAAATAAAATAGCCTTTTATTTCCTATTAAATTATTTTTACATTTTTCGTGATATCCCTAGGGATTTCGCGAAATCCCTGATATCCTCATTTCTCTGCGACATATACCTACATAGTGGCAATGACTAGACAGGTTTAACGAGCGATTGATTACCAGTACGATTTCAACACTTCAAAACCCGTCAAATCCTAATTAAGTTTGTAAATCCTGTATTCATTTAAATTGATCTACCATTTCACCTTGGTCGTGGCTTAAAGATCTTAAAGATCTTGTTTACCATCAGGTGGGATCGCAGTCAAGCACTAGTTTATACGAATTTAAAAAAAAAAATATTAAGGCATTTTAAATACTTGTGGCTAATCGAAGAACAGCAATCATGAGGTTTCTATAGAATTCCGATTCGCAAACATTTTGTAGCATAGCAAATCATGATCAGATCATATGGTTATTATTATTTGGTAAGACACACTAGCAGTTATTCGCTTATGCGTGTGTTTCATAAAGTTTAAAGATATTTAGTGTATCCAACCAATTTTTAAAATAGTTCAATGTAGGAGCTTTCACAACATTTTCCGGGAGCCAGTTCCATGCCGTTAAAATCAGGTTAAATATAGACTCAAAGGCTTTTTTTTAATGTATTTTCCCATAGCTTGAAGGAATGTCCTCGTAAATATTGTATAGGTCTTGAATGATGTATAAGCAGCCAAAATTTACGAAATCCCACAGCAATCCGAAGAGCTGAGCAGCTGATATCCTCGAAGCCGTTCAAAGATATCGGCGCGCGGATACACTGGCCTCGACCTGAGCGATGTCTCTCTTTGTGGAGGTACAGCAAAGAGGAACAGAGGGGACCCGTGATACGGAGGAGGAAATTGTGAGTGTTTTTATAAGCCCTACATGTTTAGCGACATTATCCCATAGCTCCGTTGATATCCTCGAAACTGTTCAAAGTTATTGGGGAACGGATACACTGGCCGTGACCTGAGCTATACCGCTGTGATGATATTTGCTATTTTACCTTGCTCCTCCTAAAGCAAAGAAGATTAATCGTACAGAAGAGATTGTATGTTACTAACATCGACTTATGTTCTAATGATAGATAAGCACGTTTATAGAAACTATTTGTCAAAGTACTGAAAAGTTAAAATAAAATTTCGCTGCAGCGCTATTGGCATTATGTCGTCTTACAGAACCATTAAGTGTCCCCGCACACGAGCCTCAAAAAAACGCCACTTCAAGCTTCTTTTTGTGGCGGCCTTTTTTTGTGGCTTGTGTGCAGCGGTGCCGCCACAAAAAAACGCTTGAAGCCGTTTTAAGCTTCTCTGGCCACAAGCTGTTTTCGGCAGCTTCTAGGTTTTTTTTTGTGTCCGCTTCTAGCGTTGTTTTGTGGCGGCATTTTTTTGAGGTCCGTGTGACAGTTAGAGAATACTTTTTTCGCGACCAAAATGTCATAAGCGCTATGAATTTCGTGGCATTTACGCGTTTCGTTCAACATAGTGTAATGTTACAGGGCTACGGACTACATTACACCTAAGTCAATTGAAGTGAATGTTTGGCAAACGTAATCTAATGCATAGTTGATATTATCAATGGTTACCAATAATATTGTTTATTTTATAAAAAAAAAAAAATCTTGAAAATGTTGATCTAGCATGGTTTCAGGCAAAACATAGACACGAGTTTAATTAGTATCATCAAGAAATACCTACACAGGCAAAAAGCACTTTGCCTTCAAAGAATACGTAGAAGATGGCTTGAACTCTGATGGTTTCAAGTTTAACTCTGATGGATGCAGTGGAATACCAGCATTTTACATAGAGCAACTGACATCCTGATCTGTGGGTTTTAAAACCCAATTTAAAGTCAAAATCTTAAATTTGACTTTATAACCAGATAAGTCTTTAATTCCAGTGGCAAGAAACAGTCTAAGACCAAAGAACCCAAGCCTCCCAAGCCGAAGCCGCCTCCAAGTCCTCCGGACGCGTACCTGGAGTGCATCATCAGAGAAGTGGCGGTAACTGGTCATCATGCAGGAGGCACCTGTGCTGGAGGGAAGGTGGTAGATGGAGATTTACGGTAAGAACCTTGTTTAGAGGTAGGCTCTACTTCATTGCAAATTTACCAGGAGTGAATAACCAGAGAGACAGTGACTGTAGGCAAGTATCTGTGCTGGTGGAAAGGTCTACCATGAATTACGATAATCATTCAATCCCAGTTCTTTCTAACTTTCATTCTTTCTATTATTATGGAATATACGTGTTATATTGTCTTGAAGTATCAGGAGTGCATAATCAGATAGGCTGTGATAGCCACCATGCCGGAGGCACCTGTGCCTGTGAAAGACATATTTTTTTAACTATCGATAAGCTTGCGCTTGACCACTCTATCTCACCAGATGATTAGTTATAATGTGGTCGGAGGTAGAGCACGATTGCCTAGAAGTAACCTATTCACTCTGTCTTAAAGACCCCTAGGTTGTAGCTATCAGGAAACACTGACTCCGGTATAGAATTCTCTCCTAAGCTCCTAACGTTATATTTGAAAAATATAAATGTGTATAAAAAAGTCCTCGATTCTTAAATAGTTTTTGTTCTGGCCTTTTTCAGAGTAAAATCGGTATCAGGACTGAGGGTAGTGGACGCCAGTGTTCTACCGTCCCCCGTATCGTTGTACCCCAACTCGGTGCTGGTCGCGATGGCGGAGCGAGCGGCAGATCTTATACGGTATACTGGTAATAAGTAACACTTTGTCCTGTATGTTTGGAAAGTATTATGTATTATGACATTTTTTTCCTGGGAATATATCCAGTAATAAACGCCGCTTTGGATACCAAATCTAACTAGTTTTTCTTTTACTTTAACAAAGACTAATTTACTTTGACCAAATTAATAAACAAAAAAAAAACACTCATCTCACAAAACTCCAGCCATACTGACATGATCGTCTTCAATTGCTATCAATTGGGCACACAACCAGATTCCAGGAAGAGAAAGCTTCGGGGGAAGATGTCAGTAACCTTCTCCTGCAGATATCGTCATTCCTGATGTGATCATGCAAGGAAACTCCGAGCATAGCACTTGTCATTGTCTTTTGGGTGACTTAAAGCCTTCAGATCTGATCTGATGAGGCCTATTGTGAGTAACCACGTTTCAGAGCCATATGACATCACTGGCAACACGCACTGGATATAGACTTTCGTCTTGAAACACTATGGTATGATAGACGAGAACATACTGCGCAGCTCGAACTCGTCCTCAGCCAAGTTGAATTCGACGGTTGACCTCTTTCTCGATATTACATCTACCCAACTGGAACGTTTTTTCCAGGTAAACGTAATCGTCCACAACTTCGAGTAGAGAGTCTCTGATCTTGATAGGAGTGGGTGGCGGGTGCTACATGGTTGTTAATCATGACTGCTTTTGTCCATGTTCATTTTAAGTCCCACTTTTTCAGAAACTCTGCTGAAGAATTGTGCCGAGCTACTCCGTAGTTTCAGCTCAGGGTAATCTCTGGAAGTACCGGTCCGATTGCCAAACTTAAGTGGCAATGGGCAGGGCACATTGCTCGCTGAACACATGGCCGTTGGGGCCGAAAGGTTCCGGAGTGGCGACCGCGTACCGGAAGACGCAGGAAGGCTAGGAAGGAGGTCTATGTCCAACAGTAGACGTATATCGGCTGAAATGATGATGATGACTGGTCCGATTGCGAATTTTTACTAAAATATAGCTATATGATATTAATATTTATATAATAATAATATATTATTATATTATATGTATATTAATATAATATACATATAATATAGCCGGCTAGTAAATAATATTTATAAGTATTGTGTGACTGTGATCGATGGAAGGAGTGGAGGGACGCTTTAGCCAACAGTGGGACAATATGGGCAAACTATAATAAAAAAAAAGTATTGTAAAGTCAATGAAACAACTATAATTAACTGAAAAACACATAGATAGATTTTATTTTTCAACAATTTAAGGGCAATTCGTCTTACTAGCTTGCTAGCCAAATAATGTTATAGAATATTCCAATACTATCTCTTCAGTTGCGGTAACTACAACAAACATACGGACGTTAGTTTGACCCTTGAGTAGATTCAAGATTGGCTGTGGCAAGTTTTTGGGTGGCAACTCCATATTATAAAATCCATATAAGCCCTGAAAATAAAATGTTAAAATTACACTTATATAGGTTAAAATTGTTGAGTCATCATCGTCCATCATCATTCATCATCATCAATCGTCATCATGATTCATCATCATCAATCCTCACCATTCATCATCTCATCATCATGATTCATCATCATCAATCGTCATCATCAATCATCATCATCAATCCTCACCATTCATCATCCCATCGTTCATTTTCATCAATCATCGTCATTCATCATTCATCAATCATTATCATGAATCATCACCCCTCGTCATCATCATTCATCATCATCATTCATCATCATCATTCATCATCATCATTCATCATCATCATTCATCATCATCATTCATCATCATCATTTATCATCATCATCATTCATCATCAATCGTCATCGTCATTCATCATCATCAATCGTCATCGTCATTCATCATTCATCAATCATCATCATGAATCATCTGATGTGTTTTTTTTTTAATAACGTTTCTAATAGGGGAACCCTCTTTAATTTTTTACTTTACTTTAATTTTATTTGTTGTGTATGGTAGCATCAATAAAAAGAAATACCCGTTCTGGAAAACCACAACAACAAAAAAAAAGCAAAAAATACGGAATCTTATAGACGGACGGACGGACAACGGAGACTTAGTAATAGGGTTACCCCACCCACAGGTACAGAACCATATTATTATAGCCTTCGTGGTCCACCTGTTGGGCAAAGGCCATTCTTTCCAATGATCACGGTTCCTTGCTTTCTCATTCCAATTTTGAAGGATGGCTTCCTTCAAAATTGGAATGAGGTCGACTCGCCATCTCCTCAGAGATGAAACACAGAACAGATGAAAGAGGTTATATTGGCCTTGTGGGAGGGGCAGGCGTACTACAAAGTAGGGCTATATTCATAGTTCAACTACCAATAGCAAACTTGCGATCTACTTAGTATGCGAGGTCTGTAAAGTTGCGTAATGCGCATTCGTATTGGTTTATTGCCAGTAGTGGAGTCAAAGGGTGTGAGACAAGCGGCGACACTCGTTGTAGGTAGTACAAATCAGAAAGTATTTTCTTTCTAACCCCTTTTATCTTTTCTGTGGACAGAACTATAGAAATTGTTAATTATACAGGGTTATTTGTAAAACACTAGCAACCTCTTAGGTGCTAGTTAAGAACATCATAAATAACAAATTTTGTTCTATGACTTTTAATTCATGAATCCCCAAGCGACCACCGGTGGCCGCGCATCTATTGTCTTACTATTGTGTCTCTAATTGACGGTATCTGAAGGGTTAAAAATATATCATATTTTGGTTCATCACATTTTCATACAAAAATAAAAATATTTAAAATTAAATTTCTAAATATTACGAAGTCTATGCAAAGCAAGCGAGAGTACAATAGCTGAGGGTAGCTGGAGCTGAACATGAGCTTTACCTATTTACGGGCAACCCTCAATAGTCGGTCAGTCGCATTTTGCGCTTACGTAGCGTCATACGTGTACTTGTAGCGAAATTTGGCAGTGCGGATCTTTCCTGTAATTACTCGTACAATGTTTCGGAGGCCTGCTTATTATTACGAGAACAGTAAGTAGATACAGCAAAATACAGAGTTGAAATGTGTTAGATAGGACAACGATATCTTGAAGGTTTGTTTTTGGTAAATGTGTTATGTTTTGTAAAAGTCATAGAACAAAAGTTGTTGTATATGATGTTCATAACTAGCACCTAAGAGGTTGCTAGTGTTTTACAAATAACCCTGTATATCTTACCGGCTTTAGAGGACAGTCACCGTATTCTGCGAGGTTAGAATATGATTTAACATAGTCTGACAGCCAAGTGACCTTCGGCAAGTCGCACAGTTTCACTCTCAGTATTTCGACTGGGGATCCGTTATGTTGTATTACTAGTTTGTACTGAAAATAAACAAAATAGAATCACATTTTCTTTATACAACTTAAATTTTAGTATATGTGAAACCCGAAACGCGTGTCTAGTATTTTTATGTAAAGTATCCATGTACACATTTCATAACTGTATCATAAAAAATTAAAAAGTATAACATTGTGATTGTTTTAGGACATTTCGCCCTCTGCTCAAATAGTGTCACAACTCAAAAATAATTTTTGCTTTATTTGCTGATAATTATGCTATAAATTTCAGAATTCATGAAGCTTTAAGCGTAGATAATGTCATATTTGTATTTTAATTAATTGCCCACAGCACCAACCATTTTTCTTATTTATTTGTTGGGTCATATCCTTGAATTATTGGAATTTAAAAGCCTTTTTCGCAATTCATTTGATTTTTGAATTGTGACACTATTTGAGCGGAGATGCGATTTTCTATGCAACAAATTCGCTTTCTTGACGAAAAAGATAAAACTCCCAACTGTGAGGTGTGTGGAGAGTTATACAACCTTATTTTTAGTATATGTGAAACCCGAAACACGTGTCTAGTATTTTTATTTTATGTAACGAATCTATGTACAAAATTTCATACTGTATTATAAAAAATCACAAAGTTATCAGCTTGTTATGTCAGCAAAAATACATAGTCACCGGCCATTCAGGCGGCTAAAAGGTCGTGTTGCACTTGCGCCCAGCTGTTTGGTGGCGACTAATGCCCGCTACGACCTGTCGTGACTTGTGTTGTACTTAGTATCGGTGGTATCCAACTTGTAACCTTTTTAAATATTTTTGGGAAAACATATAACATGATGTAAGAACTACTGGAATCCATTCATCTACTGATTCTGAACAAACTATATTCAGGTTTCGCATAAATTAAAAATAATGGTGTTTACAAGGTGTAAGGCACGGCCCTCCGCAAACTTTAAGAGCATGCTCAGTAGACGAAACTGAACAACCTTCCATAAGATTTTTTTTTAAACAGAAATTAACATACCTACTCGTATATTATATACCTATTGTACCAGGGCCCTGCGCGATGCGCGATGAACCGAGGACACGTCACACGGCGGTGCTCCGCCCAAGTGGGTCATACCTCCACAGTATGCTCCACCGTGTCTTCCGTGCCGTCCACATAATGGTGAAATCCGAGCGTTTCTTCCGCCTGAATCAAGTGCAAACCTTTCAAACTTACTGTGTCCGGTGAAGACCTGCGTCATGCGGTGAGAACGCTATAACATCCACTCTAGTCACTCCTCAAAGACGGGACTTACCACCATGATTACAGCGTGCCCACGCCAGCACCTCCTGCTCTACCTTTCAGTGTCCTGCCGGTACTGGTCCAGTTATGTACTGTTTGTATACATACCGTAACATTATTGTTCCACTGGTACCTGGTGATAGTAGTCAGGTTAGTCTTATAAGGCTCCCCTCTCCCGAGGCGCCGGGTTAAGCAATAACATTTCACTACGTGTTTAGGATTGCAAAAGCGCACCGTCGCCCTTTCCTGCTTTAAATCAGCCTAAAAGAAATAATGATAATAATATAATAATATTCCACAAGTGTCATCATCATCATCATCATTTCCGCCGATATACGTCCACTGTTGGATGTAGGCCTCCCCCAAGCGTCACCACAACGAAGGTTCCTGTGCGTCTCGCTTCCATCGGTTTCTCGCAACCTTCACAAGGTCATCGGTCCACCTTGTAGGATGGAAGGCTTCCTACAAGGTGGATCGATGACTTGGTCGCTGCGTCTTCCGGTACGCGGTCGGCACTCCAGAATCTAAATGCAACTGCCATGTGTTCTGCGAGCAATGTGCCCTGCGTGTAACACGCTTGGTTTGTACGAAGAACGACGTCACATAGCGTGGATCAAGTGTAGCTCCACAAGTCTAGTTTCTAGGAGACCAACGCCCAAATCGGCGTGTGTGGCACACGTGTGAGCAGTGTTAGTAGGTATGGGTACCTATGTCGAAATCAACGTTCATAGGAAATATATGTACCAGCCAAGGAATTGCCGTCTTTGGTGAAAAAGCATTCTTATGCTATGTCTTGCGATACAGCTGAGTGGCGATGTGTTTGGCCACCTGACAGTATTATGCGATTCAAATCCGATTAATGTCTACTTAGCGCCATTTTGTCCACGCGCGCTTCAAAGAGATAAGCAAGTCGTAGGGGTCAACAAGAACACGGTAATGTTATTGTATAATACTAGCTTTTGCCCGCGCGGCTTCGCTCCCGCTCTTCCCTACTCCACCCTACTATACCCTACCCTACCCTACTCTACTCTACTCTACCCTACTCTACCCTTCTCTACCCTACTATACCCTACTCTACTCTACCCTACACTACCCTAATTTTATTTTATTTTCCATAAGAACCTTATCCTCACAATAACAATAACAACAAAAAAAAAATCAGCCAAATCGGTCAAGCCGTTTTCACGCCATGTCGTGACAACGGAAAACGGGGCTCATTTTTATAATATAGAAGAAGAAAGAAGAAGATGAATGAATCGATTTCGATATAATTCTTTTTTTTCTTGAAAAAATAAGACTAATACTTATATCCCAGACTTTCAGATTGTTTCAATTTTTATTAAAATCTAATTATGTCGAATTGAGGAAAATCCTCAGGGTTATAGAAATTGGGCATCCCAAAATTATGGCGGTAAGTCTCCTCTTTGAGGCGTGGCTGGAAAGACCTCACGTCGTCTTCAGTTTCCGCATGACACAGGTTCTCACTGGACATGTTAAGTTCGGGAGGTTCCTGCACCTGATTCGTGCGAAAGTGATGGAGGACCACTGCCCGGAGGACATGGTGTCACCCGATTTTCATCAAGAGCTCGTGCAATCAGAAACTAAGTTGAAGTAATATAGGTAATCACGCTCCTTACAAATTCATAAAAATAATGGTACTTACGGCAAAGCATGGAACAAGAATTGACAAAAATACAAATAAACACAGAGACTGCATGCTTGCGCCCACACTGTCGAAATAATCTCGAAACGGTCAATCAATTCTGAACACTGGTGTAACTCGCCATTACCTAAATTAAAAGCACTATAGTTTTCCTGTAGGTAATGACTAAAAATTACACTATCAATTTACTTATATTACCTACACCTCGTTTTAATTATAAAATTGGTACTTGGTACCCGTTTGAACGACACGACGATATAAAATACAAAAGGCTCTAGGTAAGTACTTCAAAGATACGGTCTATTATATCAACACTCTCAGCACTCTGTCCGGACCGAGCCAAGACGTCGACGGCGCGCACTGTTCCCGCGCGCCTCAAGGAGTTGTCAGCAACAGGAGGGGCCCAGCTGGGTCGAAGCCTACCGGGGTCGGGGTTATCCGAAAGGAAACTAGAGCCCCGGTATGAAGGCTAGGAGGAATGGCGCGGGGTTTTTAGTCAGTAAGAGTCTGACACTAGCTCCCGCGTTTTGTCATAAGATGATTTTCCCCGACGACAAAAAAAAAGAAAAAAAAGCACTCTGTACCTATATGTATACTATAAGCATTTTCTAGAGGAGCGCTCGTTACATTTCTATGCAACTGGCCACACTACATGTAGTAAGCTATGTGGGCGGCTGGCGGGATTAGAGATGGGTGGTGGGTAAAAACCCATCGGGTATTTACCGGGTAAATACCCAATTTGGGTATAAACAGGGTTTTTACCCGGTAAATACCCAAAATCATGGGTATAAACCTTTAAAACTTTTTGGGATGATTTATTAAATATATTTGATAAACATTTTTTTATTGCTAAAAATGTATAAAAAACAAAAAAGTAAATACCCACCATTAGGGTATTTACCCGGGTAAAAACCCTGCATTTGGGTATTTACCCGGTATTTACCGGGTAGAAACCCATCTCTAGGCGGGATACGCCGTAAACTATGCCAACAGGCCGTGTGGTACGCAGATATCCCAAAACTTCATATTGATTTTCGATTATTGACTTGCTAGATAAGGAATAGTAAGTAAATGCATTTAACACAAAATCTGCACTGGGCCCGCGTGGTGGATTATGGCCCATTCTCTTAGAGAGGAGGCCTAAGTCTCAGCAGTGGGAACATTATAAGTTTGATTAAGCATATTAAATTATTAAATTACATTATATTATATCATTTTAAATTATTATTCCAATTCATTTCATTATGTTAATCAATAATTTTATTAATCGTTATAAATATTTTAAATAAATCTGTGAATATAATTGTCAAAACCCTGACAGACGGACAGGAAATTAATCTTACAAAGTTTCTGTTTTATAGATTGAGGTACGGAACTCTAAAATATAATGTACTCCTTGGTGGGATAAACCAACCGTATCCCGTTCTATGAATTGATATTGGTTTTAAGATTAATTATTATCTCTAAAACTATTTTTCTATACACTTACTCGAAATCAAGCGGTCAAACGCGAACCTATCCCTCCCTCCCTACGGCTTTTAGGCAGACAATTTACTGGTAAAGTAATGAAACAAACATAATTAAATATCAATATTTATTTCAATTACACATACGAGTATTATATTATATATGCTTTACGCTAGTCCATGCATTTCACTAGTTTGCTAGCCGACTGTTATAGAACTTTCTACTATTACCTCTTCTGTTGCGGTAACTACTACAAGGAAACTGACGCGAGTTTTGCCCTTAACTTGATTCAAGATTGACTGTGGGAAGTGTTTGGGTGGAAGCTCCATGTTATACAATCCAATTGGGCCCTGAAAACAAAATAGTATAATAATACACCGTTAAACTTATTAACCTATCGTAGTTTTACTACACTACCTACTGCCTATTGTTCACTTTTTTTGTAAATGTTTGTCCTGTACTAAACACTAGCAACCTCTTAGGTGCTAGTTAAGAACATCATTAACAACAACTTTTATTCTATGACTTTTTATAAAACACTAGCTTTTGCCCGCACGACTTCGCTCCCGCTCTTCCCTACTATACCCTACTCTACCCTAGACTACTCTACCCTACACTACTCTACACTACTCTACCCTACACTACTCTACACTACTCTACCCTACTCTACCCTACTGTACCCTACTCTACCCTACTATACCCTACCCTACCCTACCAAACTTCACATAAACCATCTACTAAATAGTCCCAACAAAGCCTAAAAATTTGGTTTAGATAGGTGAGTCCGTTCTTGAGTTATAAATTAACAACGAAAAGTGGCATTGATTTTTATATATATAGATAACACATTTAGCAAAAACAAACCTTCAAGATTTCGTTGTTCTATCTAACACATTTCCACCTTGTATTTTGGTTTATATACTTATGGCTCCTGCGCTTTGCACTCGGTATAATAGTAAGCAGACTTCCGAATAATTGTAATTACACCTAGCAAGCATTCGCACCTTTTCCGTGAACTCGGCATTAGAATATTGATACTCTATCACGTAAAGATCCGCACTGCCAAATTTCGCTACAAGAACACGTATGACGCGACACAAGCGCATCAATGTCACTGACATTCGCTTTAGTGAGATTCGCTCATAAATAGGTCAAGTTTATGTTTAGCTACCCTCCGCTATTATACTATCGCTTGCTTCGCATAGATTTCGTAATATTAAGAACGTTCAATTTAAATATTTTTATTTTTGTATGAAAATATGATACATTTTTAAAAGTCATAGAACAAAAGTTGTTGCTTATGATGTTCTTAACTAGCACCTAAGAAGTTGCTTGTGTTTTACAAATAAACCTGTAATATCTATCTATCTATAAAATACGAGTAATACATTGTTACACTAGGGGTGAAAGCTACTTATTTCGTCCCAAGAAGGAGTTGGAGCGTAGCGAGGTCGCTAATTCGAGGGACTAAATAAGTAACTTTAACACCGAGGTAAGCACTGTACTTTTCATTACGAATACAAGAAGATAGACCTAGTTTTTTTTTTAAATAATTTGTCAGCTGTTAGTTGAAAATAAAACTCCCTAGGGATGAAAAGTGTGATACTTTTCAGCCCACTCCTCAGGCAAGTTCAGACCTACTTTCGGAGTATGAGTAATGAAATAATTATTTAAAACTCTCTTACCGGCCCCAAAGGACATTTGTAACGGTTTGAATATACTTTAAGATACTCGACTAACCATGCAATATGTGACACCTCACACAGTTTTACCTTCACCACTTCGATTGGGAACCCGCTATGTAAAATTACTTTCAGCTGAAAACATTTAAAATACAGTATTGATTTATCATTATGATATTATAATATAATATTTCACCAGTCCCAAACTAAGCAAAGCATATAAGTATGTCAGTTGTCTAGTAGTATACTACTAGACAACTGACATACTTACCTGTATAGCCACGGATTCATCTCGGGAAGTTGGATTGGCTCCTTTTTAACCGACTTCGAAAAGGAGGAGGTTCTATGTTCGGCTGGATGTATGTTTTTTTTTTTGTATGTATGTTCACCGATATTTCGGTCAATTGGGGACCGATTTTGAAATTTTTTTTTTTTGTTGGAAAAGTTTTGCTTCCAAGTTGGTCCCATAGAAATATTGTTATGATCTGATCATGAACTTCGAAGATATGGAACAGAACTCTTCATAGAATCATAGCAGAATTGTCGTAACAAGTAAAATTGCTTTGTTTATACGTGTAGTCGATGACTGACTGAAAGAAAAGGGAGAGGAAATGTATCGAACTGATCTGTTGATAAAACCGGAAGGTAAATTTATGTAATATAACCGTATTTGGGATTATTAGAATCGTTATGAGATGTACTTTGGCTATAAGGTATTTATGTTTAGCTGAAGGGTAGGTACTTTTTAGTGGTGCTACCATAAATAAAAAGTGAAAAATAAAAAAACTTATTACATACTTATTCGTTAAATAACGAAGAGAAAAAATTAGGTATCTATTATAGAAACACCGACTTCCGAAATTAAAATTATTTTGTACTTTTTGAAGTCGGTTTAATTTTTTTTTTTTTGTAAAAAGTTTTTTTAGCGGAAAAAATCATGTCTGGACATTTTTTTTTCATTCTTTGGCATTATTCAATCTGACCAGATTGGCATCCCACCATTCTGAGACCGCTGGCAAAGGCAAGCTAAAGCATTCAACCATACATTTTTGGAGAGACTAGATCGATGAACCCACAGAACAGAAGATGTTCCTTTGTTCTATGGGTGAATCCCACACCTAGAAGGAGTCGTTAGAGGGCCAACCGCCATGACACCTAAAACGCTGAAACCCCGCTTGCAACATTTAAAGTTAGACGGGACTCTGAGGTCACGAGCTTTCAGAGTGGGGACTCTGTCCGCCTACCAAGTTACTTTAGGAAGGACGGTGACTCAGTGAACACGTGCTGCTGTCCACAACGAGGCTCAAGGAACACCCCTTACAGTCTCCTCAGGGATGTCTGCCCTAACAGGCGGTGTACAGAGAGGGTTCCGGGGTGGTATTTTAAGAGGACCCCTCTGCTATGTGATCACCGGGGTGGTTTTAGTGAGGTAAGAATCCCACAGTCTCTGGTCTTTCCCCCTCAAAAGTCCAGAAGCCTTTTGAAGGTTTCCCACCGAAAACAAAAACGAAAAATCGGCGAAAAACTAGCTCGTGTGCTGGTCACGTCTGCATACCCAAAGGTACCAAAAGAAAGGTCTTAAAGTCACTTCCGCCACTTGAAACGAAAACTTCAAAGGGTTTGGATTGGCGTCGCGCCGCAGGATTCAAGCTTTTTTTTTAAGTGGCCAGGCAGAATTGACCGCGATAGTACATTTGGGTATGCAGACGACAGTACTGTCACAAAATAGATATGTACAGAAGACAATCTCATGTATGTACTTCACTTTTTATTCGTACCTAAGCTCGGTGGATGCACACTAATAAGCGTTTGAGCCGGAACTGTTCGGCGAGTGGGCGAGATATCGAGATATCGTGTCGGTGAGCGGTCTCTATGAGCGCGCTTTGTTGACTTCTGTACCTATATAATTTGTGGTACTGTTTATTTAGTTACCACCGGCTTAAGTAGGTGATTTATGTGCAGCAAGAATAGTGTTGCTAAGAGGGACACCGGCATATAAACAACCAATTGATTGACTTGTTAGATGGACCGATCACTCTGGAAGTCTGCAGTCCAAGCACACAATTACGCTTAATTACTTGATCACCAGAATCGACCAGCAAAAGTGGAGATGGGCAGACCACATGATGAGGGAAAGCCAGGAAAAGTGGAGCCAAATGGTGACGGATTGGTACCCAAGGGATGGAAAACGGAGTAAGGGAAGGCAATTGTTGAGATGGGAGGATGAGTTCAAACTGACTGCGGGCCCAAATTGGAGGAGAGTGACTCGTGATAGAGTACAGTGGAAGCAGCTGGAGGAGGCCTTTGCCAGGAGGCACGCTGAATTAAGAGACATAATATAAAAGAAAAAAGACGAAAGAGGATAGTTCAGAATAATAAGGCTATTATTATTACTTCATCAACAATTTCCTCGCCCGTGTATATAGTAACTAGTAGACTAGTGTATATAGTAACTAGTAACCTACATGTTCCGAATAAATAATATAAGACATAATGAGTATAAAAAAAAGTTTCTTTGGGAAGTTGTTTGTAATCATGAGTACAATAACGTGTATAAGTATCGGTCACTAATTACCAGTCACCCCATATTATGTTATAATAATAATAATATTCCACAACTATCACACAACACAAAACTAAAGTCATGATAAACAACCATGTAGCACCCACTCCTATAAAGATCGGAGACTCTATACTCGAAGTTGTGGACGATTACATCTACCTCGGACAGACAATCCAGTTAGGTAGAGCTTGTACCAGACACCTACAGGCAGCGCGCTCATAGATCACTAGGGCGCGCGCGCCGGCCGCGTATGGTTTATATGTAGTTAAATCTATGTACCGAGTAACCGAAGAGGCGACTGCAGCGACATATTTTGATATGACGGCGGACCCGCGCACTAGCTCGTTTGCGATTGGTCCGCAATTATTTTAGGAGTTTTGCGTGTACTCACAAGTGTATATATAGGCTAAGCAAACCATCAAATACACATTCTGTTCTAAGCTCCCACTTGTGTTTCACTTGTTTACTTACCTACCTACCTTTGGTAAAGTGGTGACCCCGACGAACCGACGACCCGACGTCCCGACGAACCGACGACCCGACGAACCGAAGACCCGACGAACGTTCCTGCGCATACCCTCACATCGAAATGGCAGAAGAAATTGAAACCATCTCCGTCAAAGCCCGCATACCCTTGTTTTGGCGTGACCAACCTACACTATGGTTTGGGCAATTCGAAACCGTCGTCAACCCTCAAAAACCCAACGAAGAAGCCAAATTCAGCCTGATGGTGGCCCATCTCGAGAAAACGGACGTCGAGCAAATCAGCGACATCGTGATGTCCAAAACCCGCACTGGACGATATGAGGAAGCGAAAAGGAGGCTGCTTTCCGTGTACGAGGAATCCGAGACCAAGCAGCTACACAAACTCCTCAACGAGATGGAACTCGGCGACCAAAAGCCCTCACAACTGCTCAGACGCATGCGAGAACCTGCGCGCGAGAAAATGCCCGACTCAACACTGCAAATGTTATGGCTACAGCGCTTACCGATTTCAACACGAGCAGTCCTGGCAGTAAGCGAACAAACCTCACTCGACGTTCTAGCAGCAATGGCAGACAAAATGCACGATCAAGCCACAGAAATACAAACCGTATGTTCCTGCACCTGTCAAGGTCATACAAAAACATCGCCGCAACCACGTATGCACGAACAAAAAACGCACGGAGACGAGGACCTCCGAGCCGTCGTTATGCAACTAACGAGAGAGATAGCCGAGCTAAAAGTACAGCGAACAAAGCGAGTGACGCACGGACACCGACGCTTCATTCATTCCCGATCCCGATCTCGGTCGCGCTCAGCCGGCCGAAACCCTAAATACGATCGCAGGGCGAGCGACGCTTGTTACTTTCACCAGCGCTTCGGCGAGAACGCACGAAATTGCCGATCACCGTGTAATTTCAATAAGCGACCGGAAAACTAACCGAGATCTTGGCTACGACGGGACCCGAGATCAACCACATTTCTGCATACCGTCTATATGTCTATGACACCGCCAACAAACTACGATTTCTAATCGACACAGGAGCGAACGTATCGGTAGTACCCCCATGTAAGAAACAAAAATCAGCGTCAACCGTACTATTATACGCAGCAAATGGAACGCCGATACAAACTTATGGCGAACGCGATTTTGACCTCAACCTTGGTCTACGTCGCTCATTCAAATGGAGATTCACCGTCGCAGACGTGAAGAGACCCATCATCGGTGCAGACTTCCTGCAACATCATAACCTCCTGGTTGACCTACGAGCCCAGAAACTTATTGACAAGAGGACAGGCTTATCAATCAACGGGTGTTTGTCGAACAGTACATCGACGCCGACGGTTCTCACAGTCAACGTGAACGACCCATACTGCGACCTGCTGAAGAAATATAACGACATCACGTCCGCCCACTTCAGTAACGCAACGAACAGCAACGTGGAACACCACATCATCACACATGGACCACCTGTGTACTGCAGAGCACGCCCACTACCACCGCACAGGTACCAGGCCGCCAGAGACACTTTCCAACTTATACTGGAGCAAGGCATATGTCAGCCAAGCAAATCCCCGTGGGCCAGCCCTCTCCACCTAGTCCAAAAGAAGAATGGCGAACTCAGACCCTGCGGTGACTATAGAAAATTGAACGCCGTGACGAAGCCCGATCGCTACCCGATTCCCCGTTTACGTGATTTCACCTACAGACTGCAAGGAATGAAAATATTCAGCAAAATTGACCTTCGAAAAGCCTATAACCAATTACGTGTGCGAAAAGAAGATATTGAAAAGACCGCAGTGATAACGCCATTCGGTTTATTCGAATTCCCTCGAATGTGCTTCGGATTACGTAACGCGGGGCAGACATTTCAACGTCACATGAACAACATATTGGGCGACTTAGATTACGTATACCCGTTTGTCGACGATATTCTTCTGGCGTCTCCCGATCAAGCTCATCATAGACAGCACCTAGAAGAAGTTTTCAAGAGGTTGCAAGAACACGGACTACGAATAAACGTATCTAAGTGCGTTTTCGGAAAGGCAAAACTCGAGTTCCTTGGCTACGATGTATCAGCTGACGGTATACGACCCATAGAAGAGCGCGTCAAAAGTATACAGAATTACCCTCAACCTAAAACAATACAAGAACTACGACGATTTTTGGGAATCATTAACTTCTACAAGGAAAGTATTCCACACGCAGCCCACACTCAACAAAAGTTATTCAAGTACCTACGCAATTCGAAAAAGAACGACAAAACCCAAATAAATTTGACGGTGGAAGAAAAACAAGCCTTCGAAGCGTGCAGGAATAGCATAAAAAACGCTGTCATGCTGTCACATCCATCTACTCACGCAACGTTATCGCTCATGTGCGACGCATCCAACTCGTGCGTCGGCGCAGCCCTACAGCAATATGTAAACGGCAAATGGCAACCGCTTGGATTTTTCTCAAAAAAGCTGACCGCTGCGCAAACGAAATACAGTACGTACGATCGAGAATTGCTAGCCATCTACCTAGCTATACGTCATTTTCGAAGAATGTTTGAAGGCAAAGAAATCACCGTGTTCACTGATCACAAACCTCTCACATTCGCACTCTTGAGAGATAACAGCAAGACAGAAACACCGATACGGACCAGATACCTTCATTTCATCAGCCAATTTACATCGAAGATCCTTCATATCGACGGAAAAGACAACGTTGTCGCCGACGCCCTATCCAGAATCGAAGCTATTACGTCACCGTCACCGATCGACTACGACGAGCTGGCACGTCAGCAACAAGTCGACAGTGAGATTGAAAACGTCATACGCAACAAAAGCTTACGATTTGAACGCATAAAATCAATCGACTCGAGCTCCAAAATATTATGCGAGACGTCAACAGACAGTGCCCGGCCATATATACCAACACAGCTACGACGTACAGTGTTTACTGCAATCCATGAGATGAGTCATCCCGGAATACGCGCCACACGACATCTCATAACGAAGCGATTCTTTTGGCCTACCATGAACGTCGATATAACCAACTGGACACGAAGTTGTATCGCATGCCAGCAAACAAAAACGCAACGTCATACTGTATCACCTCTTGAAGCCTTCCCACTCGCTCAGCGTCTGTCTCATATCCACATTGACATAATTGGACCATTGCCTATATCGGATGGGAAACGATATTGCGTAACAATGATCGACAGGACGACGAGATGGCCCGAAGCTTACCCAGTCGCTGACATAACTGCTGAAACCGTCGCCCGTGCTGTGTATGAAGGTTGGATAGCTCGCTACGGATGCCCAGAAAAATTGACCAGCGACCAAGGACGTCAATTTGAGTCCGAGCTATTCAGAAACCTCATGAAGCGACTAGGTATCGAGCGCACGCGCACGACTGCTTACCACCCACAAGCAAATGGAATGATCGAACGTCATCATCGCACACTGAAAACAGCACTAACAGCTCGACTACAAAACTCAAGCTGGACGTACGAACTACCAACGGTCATGCTGGGACTACGTGCTACCATAAAAAATGACACGGACATCTCCGCAGCAGAAGCACTGTATGGGCAATCACTCAGACTACCCGGTGAAATGATCGGCGAGAACATAACGAAACAAATACAATCTCATTACGAAGACGTGATAACGAGCGCGATGAAAAAACTATCCGCCGCACACATTAACACCGATCGTCGAACAACATACATACCTCGCCTGCTTCGTACGTGTTCCCATGTGTTTGTACGCAACGATGCAGTCCGCAAGCCGCTCACACCTACATACCCACACCGAGTACTACAGCGGAATGATAAGACGTACACAATACAAGTCGATGGGAAAACTAAGACTATGTCCATCGATCGACTGAAACCTGCATTCCTGCTGGACTCCGAGCCTGAAGATGAAGTCATCAGCCACGCTGCCTACACCACGAGGACTGGAAGATGTTCAAAACCACCAGTACGCTTCGCTGGGGAGGAGCCATGTACCAGACACCTACAGGCAGCGCGCTCATAGATCACTAGGGCGCGCGCGCCGGCCGCGTATGGTTTATATGTAGTTAAATCTATGTACCGAGTAACCGAAGAGGCGACTGCAGCGACATATTTTGATATGACGGCGGACCCGCGCACTAGCTCGTTTGCGATTGGTCCGCAATTATTTTAGGAGTTTTGCGTGTACTCACAAGTGTATATATAGGCTAAGCAAACCATCAAATACACATTCTGTTCTAAGCTCCCACTTGTGTTTCACTTGTTTACTTACCTACCTACCTTTGGTAAAAGCTAATTTCGAGAAAGAAGTCAACCGTCGAATCCGACTCGGCTGGGCGGCGTTCGGGAGGCTGCGCGGTATCTTCTCGTCCAATATACCACAGTGTCTCAAGACGAAAGTCTATGACCAGTGCGTGTTGCCAGTGATGACATATGGTGCCGAAACGTGGTCGCTCACAATGGGCCTCATCAGAAGGCTCAAAGTCACCCAGAGGGCAAGAGAAAGGGCTATGCTCGGAGTTTCCTTGCGGGATCGAATCAGAAATGAAGATATCCGCAGGAGAACCAAGGTTGCCGACATAGCCCGAAGAATCGCCAAACTTAAGTGGCAATGGGCAGGGCACATTGCTCGCAGAACAGATGGCCGTTGGGGCCGGAAGGTTCTGGAGTGGCGACTTCGTACTGGAAGACGCAGCGTCGGACGGCCTCCTACAAGGTGGACCGATGACCTGGTGAAGATTGCGGGAAACCGATAGATGCGAGACGCACAGGATCGATCATTGTGGTGACACTTAGGGTAGGCCTATGTCCAACAGTGGACGTCTGTCGGCTGAAATGATGATGATGATGATGATGATCACACAACGCCGTCTAGTCCCAAGCTAAGCAGAGCTTGTGTTATGGATACTAGACAACTGATAAACATACTTATATATTTCTAAATACATACATATTATATGTCGAAGCGTTGACGCATATCAGTCGGTCTGCATCAGCGCCACCTATCTTTCACTGGAGGAACTATATAGTTAGATTGAACAGCTTACGTTTGGGAACGTCAAGTATTAACTTGGGGATGGTTAGCATGGAGTAATAGCAACACTGAGCGAATAGTCGAGTCAAATGTCGATCCGGAGGTATAATCGATAATTCGACATTGACAGGTACTGACGTTGACCGGTAAATTGGCTAACCGGCAATGGGGGTAGGGCCACGTGTCGGGTGTCCGTTGATTGGGAGGGCACTTTGAATCGGTCCGGCGGTCAGGGTAGACATTCGTTACTCCACGCTAAACTTCCCGCGTTCCTAAATTCTTAATCAAGCCATATCTCAGGCATCCTTGATTATTTTGTACTGAGTGTGTGTTACGTGTAATTAAAAGTGTTATCGAAGGTTTTGTGAGTGTTATTTCCGATTTCGCGACCCACAGATATCGACCCTCCGTTATATAGATAAATTACACCAAGACACAGAACAAATAATAATGCTCATCACATAAACATTTGTCCTGGGTGGGAATCGAACCGACGACCTCCGGCATAGCAGTCAGGGCCACTAACCACTAGACCAACAGGCCAGTCATGTTTATACATACATACCGTAACATTATTATTCCACTGGTACCTGGTTACAGCAGTCAAGTTAGTCTTATAAGGCTCCCCTCTCCTGAGGCGCCGGGTTATGCTATAACATTCCACTACGTATTTAGTATTGCAACAGCGCACCGTCGCCCTCTCCTGCTTTAGATCGGTCTAAAAATAAAGTTCTTATTTAAAACTAGCTTTTGCCCGTGACTTCGCCCGCATTAAATGCATTACACAAAAAAAAAAAACGAGAATTGTAAGCTAAAAAGAACCGCTACGTATCATACCACCACTTACTACACACTGTTTCACAGCTTTGCTAACCTCTAGCTTTGTAACCTCGAACTGTTTTGGTGGAATTAGTCACACATTTTCACAGTACTGCGACGCATTCTTGCATCGACTCGATACCTTGCTCATCTTTGGAGGAATAGTATCCTAATACTTGATCTCGCGTACGATACAGCCACTATGTTAATTGGTGGTATCGCCTTTTTTTACTTAACGGATACTAGACTGCTTGATAGATACTATGCCGGAACTATAGCTCGGCAAGGCTGGCAAATTGTCACGAGCACTCGGTCGAACGGGGCCCATCATAAGCTCAGAAAAAGTAACTCAAACTTTTTTAGAATTCTTAAAAAAATGAAATCACAATGAAACGCAACGATTCTTTTGGAGCCCCATCTAATGCTCTCGCCAAGATGATGAAGTCACGCCATTGATTCATGGCCTTCTTTCATTTCCCAATATAAAGAATTAATTTAAACTAGTAGTACTTACGGCAGAGCATTGAAAAAGAATTGGTAAAACAACAAATAAACACAAGGACCGCATGCTTGTGCTGACACTGGCGAAATAATGTCGAAACGGTCGTTCAATTCTTTCATAGAATGTTTTGCTGAAAATTACACTGTCAATCTTATCTTAGTTTATATCAAGTTTTTATCACAACACATCCATCTGGGCGACACAATGTTAAAACAATGATTCATCCGTGATTCATGATCATGGTTTATTGTGGGAGGTTGGTTTAGATCAAACACACAAACAGAAACAGCAACATATAAACAACAACAACAGAAACTAACTTTATGTTAATAGATAATTGTATGTGGAAAGGAATAGAGTAGCCCTAGCCCTACAAGCCTAGTTCCTACAAGAGACAACGATTACATCATTGGTACAAATGCACTCGTCGAGTCGAAGCATCAAAGTCTTGAGCATCGACGTGAAGTTGCTAGCCAGACGATTTTCTACTTGTTGCATTTTAGGGGTGGAGCGTCGAATCGCATCCCCTAATTCAGCCAACCCCGTTCCATCATCAGATCATAAGGCATACGACGTTGAACCACCAGTATATGGTGGATATGCCCTATACACACAAGACATTTACGGAACAAATTCATTTTGCGTACAGCTAAGGATATCCCTGCCATAGTGTGTTTCCTGGTAGTTACTGCAATCTGGGGTTAATGATCCCCAAAGGTCCTTTGGGGATCTGTACCACTGTGTGAACTAACTCATTCACTCTTAATTGAATAAGTTAGTTCTGAACAAGCGTGTTCCATCATCCACCACTTCATCGTTTTCAATCAGGTAGTAGAGGTAGTAGTCAAGTGCGAGCCTATCAAAAAATATAAAAAAAACTCAGTTACTTTGAGCAGCAGACTTAAAATGGACATGGACAAAATCAAAATTATGGTTAACAACCATTGTAGCTCCCACTCCTGTCAAGCTAGGAGACACTACACTCGAAGTTGTGGACGATTACGTCCTACGTCTACCTCGGAAAGACAGCCCAGTTGGGTAAATTTAACTTCAATAAAAAGGTCAACCGTCGAATCCAACTCGGCTGGGCAGCGTTTGGGAAGCTGCGCGGTGTCTTCTCGTCCAATATACCACAGTGCCTCAAGACGAATGTCTATGATCAGTGCGTGTTGCCAGTGATGACTTATGGCTCCAAAACGTGGTCACATACAATGGGCCTCATAAGAAGACTCAAAGTCTCCCAAAGGGCGATGGAAAGGGCTATACTTGGAATTTCCTTGCATGATCAGTTGATCACGTCATCAGAAATGAAGAAATATTATTAAATAAACTAAACTTTATTAAATTTTCTTGATAGTGTGGTCCAGTTCCGCTTCTTTTTTTAAATTTACTTTTGAGATCTGTATCCGTTTCTGCTTCCGTTAAGACACTTCCGTTGCATCACTACTTGTAGCGACACCTCATTTGTCAAATTACACTATGTATGTAGGTAATTTAGAAGTAAGATCAGATGAACTTTTTGACTTTTGTGTTGTCCGGTAAAAATGACTAATCCACATAATCAGAGCTATACTACTCTGTCAAGAAAGTACCGGGAAAAGATCAATAATACACAAAATGTCTGTTATTCATCCAAATTTATTTTATCACCTTCAAAGTATGCTCCTTTAGAAACGATACACTTGCGCCAACGAATAATCCATTCATCAAAACATTTTTTAAACGCTGCTTCCTGAATTGAGTTCAGTTCTCGCCGCGAATTCTCCTTTATGTCTTCTATCGATTGAAAACGGGTGCCACGAAGTGGTAATTTGAGTTTAGGAAAAAGAAAAAAGTCAGCAAGAGCCATATCTGGTGAATATGGTGGTTGCTGGATGGTATTTGTTGAGTGTTTGGTCAAAAATTCGTTCTCAATGATAGCCTTGTGCGAAGGCGCATTGTCGTGGTGCAAAATCCAAGAATTTTCTTTCCACAAATCTGGCCTTTTTCGTCGAATTTGCTCTCTTAAACGCCGCATAACGCTCAAATAATATTCTTTATTTACCGTTAGACCTTCCGGTAAGAATTCAGAGTGCACAACACCGCGATAGTCAAAGAAAACAGTCAACATGACTTTGACTTTTGATCGACTTTGGCGTGGTTTTTTCGGTTTCGGATCAGTTGGAAGGCGCCACTCCGAAGCTTGTTGACTAGTTTGCATGTTAAACTCGTAAAACCACGTCTCGTCACCAGTAACAATGCGTTTCATGAATGTTGGGTCCGAACTGACTCGTTCTAGCATGTCCTCAGCGACTTTCATGCGATTGAGTTTTTGGAGAAAATTCAGATCTTTTGGGACTAGCCGAGCAGCAACATGTTTCATACCCAAATGATTAGTTAAAATGGTACGGATCGACTCGTGGGATACAGAAAGTTCGGCGGCTATCTCTCTCAGAGTTGAATGGGGATTTTCAGTCACTATTTCCTTCACTTTTGCGATGTTAACTTCAGTTGCAGACGTTGACGGCCTACCAGAGCGAGGCAAATCTTCCATCACATCTCGACCGCTTTTGAACGCTTTTAACCACTCATAAGCACGAGTTTTTGATAAAGTCGATTCACCGTAAGCCTTCTGTAACATTTTCAGTGACTCCGAACACGAAATTCCATTGGCGATGCAAAATTTAAGACAAACTCTTTGTTCGATATTTTTGTCCATTATGAAATTCGCAATACACACTATATATGATATTACTTAAACCAGCACTGTATTTAATATAAATAACAGATGCAACTCAAACTCCGCGCCAAAATGGAAAACAGTTGTGCCAATCTAACAACTACAAAAAAACAAAAATTTGAATTTGGAACCATAAACAAATCATCCATTCCCGATACTTTTTTGACTGAATGTACAACGTGTAACGTTAAATGCGCAAAACCTCAGATACCCCAAATGATTTTTAATTCGATTGACCTAATTATGTGAGAAAAAAAAATTAAAGGTTTAATGTGCAGTTTTAGTTTGTTTAAAATTCATATCTGCATTGAAATAAGAACTTTTATTATCCCGTGTATGAGGAAATTTGATTGGATTATAACTATTTGTGTTTGTTTACCTATTTCAGCGGGTTTGCGCACGTGATGGCTTGACCTATTCATAAATAGACAGGTCGAAGTTTTTATTAAAGATTTTTTTGAAAAATGTAACCTATATTAAAAAGTGGTTTAATTGATTCTGCTCGTTATTCTGATCAAACTAATTTCAGGTTTTGCGAATTTAACGTTACACGTTGTATATATCAGAGTACAGCATATTCATAGGTATTGCATGATTTGCATGATGCAAGCATTTAAAATATAATATGACATGTAACGCGAGTGGGTCTTTTTATTTATTTTTTCAGGTGGGAAATCATTTAATGACATCTCCCGCCCGTGTCAGACTTTTACTAAATAAACCACAAAATATATAGGTACAGAAGTCAATCCATATACAAAGCGCGCACGTCTCGGTCCGCTCGTCGAACAGTTCCGGCTCAAACGCTCATTAGTGTTAGTCCACCGAACGTAGGTATAAAAAGTGAAGTACATACAGTCGGCTGGTGCTGTAAGCCGAAGTACAAATTCCTCCTAGTTCGACTTCAGCTGCTAAAACGGTGTGGGTGGAAGTCGGTTTTTCCATACCAACTTTGGACTCCGTTTCATCCCTTTAGGGGGTGGATTTCATAAAATCCGTTCTTAGCGGATGTCTACACCCTATAAGGAACCGACCCGCCTAATTTTAAGTTTGTAGGTGTTAGAGTTTCTGAAATTTCGTGATTAATCAGTGAGTGGTATTTCGCTTTTATATATATAGATAAATTACTATTTAAAACATTTATTCGTAAAATATAATAAATACTGCTTGTAAAAGAAAAAAATAAATATTATCATTATTATATATTATTACCTAAGCGAATGAATAATTTGGTTTAATGGTTAGTACATACATAACCGATTATTTTCAGGAAGTTGTCTGTCACGGGGTGTTAGGTATTGGGAAACATAAAATAGAAATAGCTCATGAGCTATTTCCCATTGATTGTTTTAAAGTCATTTTGACATGAGGTCTATTTTTTTATTTGTGGTTTTAATAATAACAATAGAACAATGCTTTGCCGTAAGTATTTTTAATCAAGTAATTTAAATAAAAATAAAAAAAAAACTACACAAATAATAGTGTAATATTAATTTGGTGTTCAGTTAAAAGCCTAGCCTTTTTATTAAACAGCGCCGTTTAAATTAGATGTCTGATATTCAGTTATTCAATTAACCAGTCAGGCAAATGATTTGGATCGAAAACTTTTAATTGGTTGCGTTATGCATGTAGCGTTGCCAAGAGTTCGGATAAAGCCGGACTTATTTATTTATGTGCACAGAAACACGAAAAATTAAAAAAAAAAACAAATACAGATAAAAGAGCACAAAGGTACTGCTTATTTCAGATGAAATTTCTGCCAGCAGACCTGCGACAGGAGAGTTGGATAAGAGATGTAGACACAGTGTCTACAATTTTTTTTTTTTTGGTCGTACCTACCTATTAGTACTTAGTACCTACTGAGACACAAAATCCTTATAATGTAGGGTGTCCGGCCTTTTTACTCAAGTGTCCGGCCAAACTGGCTAGTCAGTCCGGCTGAGAACCTGGCAACCCTATATGCATGTAATAGTTTTTAAATATTTTTGTCTTCGGTATGTACTGCTATATCAATATCATCTAATCATCATCACTCTATCATCTCTATCATTGCTCTAATCGATCTATCACCACTATATCAGGCTTACTGGCAACAATAGCACAGTATAAATGTGGAATTTCATATTTTATACTGTGACAATAGTCCTGTCAGTGATGATAGATCGATTTATTACTGATCACTCTTTGTTTTAGTCCCATTACAAGCAGGAGAGAGCAACGGTGGACTATTGCAACACTAATTATTTTTCGAAGTGTTATATTATGACGCGGCGCATCAAGAGAGGCGAGCCTTATAAGACTAATGCGACATTCACCACTAGATACCTGAGCGACAATAATATTACGGTAAGTTATTAATGAAGGGGTAAGTGGACAAAGGTGTTAACTACTATTACGATTCTCTGGTAATATTCTGTTAGCACATTTCAAATATGAAAGACTAGCTGCTCCCAGCGGCTTCGCCCGCGTGATAGCAGAAAATTATCCCATTATACTTCCGGGATAAAAACTATCCTATGTCCTATTCCAGGACATAATCTATCCATGTACCAAGTTTCATCAAAATCTGTTTGGCCATTTAAGCGTGGAGATAACAAACAAACTCACTTTCACTTTTATAATATTAGTAAGGATTGACAGTTAAAACCTTTGCTAACATCTGTAACTATGTAACAAATTAGAACTGGGGTGTTTTAAATCCATGGATCGATTTGCCATCAGTTAAAACCTATGTACATGCAAAAAGGTCGTTTTTTTTTATTTTGTTAGATAACCCTTTGTCCACTTAACCTACAATTTTTTATGTTGCACCTGATCCTCATACCTTCCCGGGAGTTGGGGAACCCAGAGTCTGTGCTGGATTTAAGTATAGGCAACATAAGCAGTTGCCTATGGGCCACCACCACACCACAAAAATAATTAAATCGATAAAGGTTTTATGGGAGATGGCTGGGTGTCGAACAATAAACAAACTATTCCCATCACACAACTGATTTATTATGATGCAAGCTTTAGGTATTCACTTCACAGAACGAGACATACCCCGAGACTAGACGTTGTTGTCCGCACGGCTGCCGACTGAAGAATGAGCACAGACTAGTAAGGGATACGGAATGAGCTCCACACAATTTTTTTTTTGTGTGGCCCTTTCGCAGGACAACCTGTCGTCTGCTTAACCGGACTTGACCTCAATTCGACAATCAAAGCCTCCAGCCAGGACTCACCTAACTAACTTACAAACTAAGCGACCACACGCTAAGGGCACCCCCTGTGGGATACGACCCTCAGCTTAGGTCGTCGCTGGGGAGTGCAGCAAGGGACGTGATGAATCTATACAGGATGAGCGCCGCACCTCTGCGGTCGGCACTTTTATTCTATTCTATTTTTTGTTAATGGCAAATAGAGTCGTTGTTGAATATTCTGCCAATGTCTAAGTAAACAAGAAAATAAGTAGTGTATAATATTAATTTACAAAATGAAAAAGGACAGTAACTGAAGATTTAAAATTCTTCGAGTGATACAGTTGTCTGCTCGGTTCATGCAAACGTCAGCCCAGATTCTGTCTCAGAGTCTCCGGCCCCAACTCGTGGAGGGTGTGGTTAGCTCCCTGTTCACTGCGCGGGGGGAACACTCCCCCCCGCTCATGGCTCCGCCTCCGCCAGCGGTGTCTGACGCGGATCGCAACAGCGACGACGACGACAATGCTCCAGAAGTGACCGAGGTAGAATTGAGAGTGGCGGTGCGAAGGCTGAGTGCCAAAAACACCGCCCCAGGACCCGACGGCTTGCCAGGGAAAGCCTGGGTCCTGGCCACGGAGGCTCTCGGGCCTCGACTGAGAGGGCTCTTCAGCGCATGCCTGGAGAGGGGCCAGTTCCCACTTCGCTGGAAGACGGGGAAACTGGTCCTCGTAGCGAAGCCAGGGCGCCCTGCGGACTCTCCGTCCGCGTCGAGCAGCACAATGGGCCGGCCATTGTGCTGCTCGACGAGGTGGGCAAGCTCTTTGAAAGAGTTATTGCAAACCGCCTCGTCGTGCGGCTAACACGGGTGGGGCCGGACTTGTCGGACGGACAGTTCGGCTTTCGCAGGGCGCGCTCTACAATAGACGCCATCATGCGCGTGCGAGCCCTCACGACAGGGGAAGCGGTGTCCCAGGGTAGGTGTGTCGTGGCAGTGTCCTTGGACATTGCCAACGCCTTCAACTCCTTGCCCTGGAGTACGATCCGGAGGGCACTCCGGTACCACCGGGTGCCCGAATACCTCTGTCTAGTGGTCGAGGCGTACCTGTCAGACAGGTACATTGTCTACCCCGGTCACCATGGAGACTGGAATCGTCGAGAGATGTCGTGCGGTGTTCCGCAGGGGTCGGTTCTAGGCCCACCCTTGTGGAACATCGGCTACGATTACGTGCTGCGCGGCGACTTCCCTGACGGGGTCAGCGTGGTTTGCTACGCAGACGACACGTTGATCCTAGCGCAGGGAGAGTCGCACCAGGCGGCGGTCGCTCTAGCGACACGCGGGGTTGCGATAGCCGTTGGTAGGATCCAGGAGTTGGGACTCGAGGTGGCGCTGCATAAATCCGAGGCAATGTGCTTCCACGGCCCTCGGAACGCGCCACCATCGGACTCCCAGCTTACGGTAGGAGGAGTTCGCATCGGCGTCGGATCGACGATGAAGTATCTGGGACTCGTTCTCGACAGCCGGTGGAATTTCGTAGAACATTTCCGACGTCTGGCTCCCAAGCTTCTCCGGGCTGGGGCTGCTCTCAAGCGGCTCCTGCCCAACCTTGGGGGTCCAGACGCCTCCTGCCGGAGGCTCTACGCGGGGATCGTTCGGTCCATGGCCCTCTACGGGGCGCCGGTGTGGGCGCCGTCGCTGGCAAAGCGACCGGCGTCCATACTGAACGCCTGCCAGAGGGTCATGGCAATACGGATGGTGCGGGGTTACCGCACGATCTCCCGCGAAGCGGCGAGCCTTCTGGCTGGCCTACCACCGTGGGATCTGGAGGCAACAGTCCTTGCACACATGCACGACATGCGCGTGGAGATGCAACGCCGGGGTGAAAGTCCACTGCCGCAACATGTCAAGGCATGGCGGACAGAGCTCCGGCGGGATCTCATGGTGAAATGGCGTCAACGGCTATCGCAACCCAGTGCTGGGCACGCCACGATTATGGCGGTAAGTCCCCTCTTTGAGGCGTGGCTGGAAAGACCTCACGGCGTCCTTACCTTCCGCATGACGCAGGTCCTCACCGGACATGGCTAGTTCGGGAGGTTCCTGCATCGGATTCAAGCGGAAGAGACGCCCGGGTGTCGCCACTGTGCGCAACGCCCGGAGGACACGGTGGAGCACACCGTCGAGGTGTGCCCTGCCTGGGCGGAGCATCGCCGTGCCCTCGTGGGGGCGATCGGCGGCGGAGACCTCTCGCGCCGGGCCCTGGTCGAGGCCATGGTCCGGAGCGAGGAGGAATGGCAGGCGGTCGCCTCCTTCTGCGAAGCAGTAATGCTTGCAAAGGAGGAGGCCGACCGCATCAGGCAACGGCGCCCTCGCCGCTGTCGCCGGGATTCCGATCCCGATTTCCGGCCACCGTAGACGCAGGCTCGCGGACAGCGAGCTATGGGTAGCTCGCTGTCCGATCGTCCGGTAATGGACCGAGTCTAAGACGTCGACGGCCCGCACTGTTCCCGCGCGCCTCAAGGAGTTGTCAGCAGCAGGAGGGGCCCAACTGGGTCGAAGCCTACTGGGGACAGGGTTGTCCGAAAGGGAGCTCGTGCCCCGGTATGAAGGCTAGAAGGAACGGCGCGGGGTTTTTAGTCAGTAAGAGTCTGACACTGTCTCCCGCTCCACCCAAGAGCGGGTTTCGTCAAAGATGATTTTCCCCGTCGAGAAAAAAAAAAAAAGCCCAGATTCTGTCAAAGTGACATGTGTAACTTGTCACTTAGCTCGTTCATTCGTTCTCAAGCTTCCGTACTATTGACTTCACCGAAATATTGATTTCAAGAACTGATTTTTTGGTTTCATTTCAGATGAGGATTGCAATGGTTGACACAATAATCATTGACCTAGTGAATGTGAAGATGTGCGACATATCAAAAGTCGATTGGATGTTCGCATATCTTAAAAAAGTTTCAAATTGGGACGGTAACTGTCCCATTGAGCCGGTAAGAATAACTTTCTGATTTAGAGATTTTAAGTTAATTATATTTTAAGTAAAATGAGTAGAAAAGCCCAAAGAATCGCCAAACTCAAGTGGACAGGGCACTTTGCTCGTAGATCTGATAGTCGAAAGGGCTAAAGGTTCTGGAGTGGCGACCTTAGAAGACGCAGCGTTGGAAGGTTTAGCTCAAGGTGGATCGATGACGGTGAGAGTCGCGGGAATGCGATGCACAGAACCGTTCGTTGAGGTGACACTTGGCAAGCCTATGTCCAGATGTGGATGTCTTTCTGCTGAAATGACGATGACTAGAGTAGTAGACATATAGTTACAAACATACATAGCTCGCTATCAACTGTTATAGAGGCGAAAGTGTTTGTTGGTGAAGGTAATTTTTCAAAAAAAAAAATCGATTTGGGAATCGATTCGAACCAAAATATCGATTGAGTAAAAAATCGAATTCTAAAATATCGACATCAACGATAAGTTGAATTCGCAAGCGAAGGATTCCGTGCAAAAAAACTGATAAAAACAAGCTTCTTGTTATGAGAATTAAAGTTTCTGTGATGTACTTTTTTAAAATTCAACATCCCTCAAATTGAAGGGTAAAATATACCTACAAGTTCGTGAAATGACCTGCCCCCTAGCTGGCGTCGAACGCTTCGAGTCGACCTTGCTGCCAATTCTTTTGTACTGACAACGTGACTGAGCGTTGGGACGACGTTATTCCCGTACATTTGAAGCTTTCTACAAACGTTAGCTATTGCAGATTAGCAACATAACATAGGTATGGATCAGAATGTTGAGCTGATGAAAATTGCATGTAGCTAAGATAAAAATGTTAAGATAGATGTGTGGTGTGCCGAGAGTAAAGTAAGAAATGAGTAGACGAGTATTAGAAGAAAATTGAAAGTGGCGCAAGTAACTGAAAAGTTAAAATAGGAATCGTTTGTCTTGGTATGATCATGTGAAGAGGAGGGATGAAACGCTTGTTACTATAAGAGTTATGAGTATACAATGTAGATGGATAGAAAGGAAGAGAAAGTTCAAAAAAAATATAGACGAATTTTGTGTGGGATGATAGAACAGAAAAAGGAGCTAGTGATAGTGTGCCAAGTGACAGGATAGAATGAAAGAAAAAAATAACGTTTTCTGTGATATCATTTCAACTGTTTAGGCAAGCGTAACAAGCGTCTTTTCTACAACCTTAATGAACCTGAAATATTTATTGTATTGATGTTCATGCAAGAAATATTTCAGAGTTATTGCGTATTCACATCTTTATTGTAAGTCACATCATTTGGATGCGTTGGGATTTTGTTGTTTATATTTTCTTTATTTTTAGTTGTAAACATGTTTTTTGGGTAGAAAGAGCGATAACGCTTTTTTTTTGGAGGTTGTCGTCTGCTTAACCGGTCTTGCCTGTGGCGGCCCTGATGTAAAATCAAAGCCTAAGCGACTAAGCTAAGGGCACCCCCTGTGGGGTACGAGCCTCGGCTTAGGGCGTCGCTGGGGGAGGGCAGCAAAGGGACGGGCTGGATCGAGCAAAATAATTTATTATTATTAAGGGGATTTTAAAGCTACTGGCTCAGCGGCGCGGGCTGGCTCGAGCAAAAGTCGGGGAAGCGATAACGCTGTGCGGTCAGTCCCTATTTGTCTCTTTTGTGTAGGTATATCGTAGTGATGAATGCGACACTGCAAGCCTGTGACGTGGACCAATCAGAATTCTAGCCGCGGGATCGTTTTGTCTGTCACACTTTTATCACCACGCTACACCATTTCGTCACATTAAATTTGTTATATGTTTTATTACAGCGCGAATATACATTTTATAATATGGAGTTTCCACCCAAGAATTTTCCACGCACACTGATGAGCTTACTAAAGGACAAGTTTCGCGGCAAGTGGTACTTTCAAGCGACCAAAACAGGAGAAATTCTTGCAGAATTGACTGTAACACTTGAACGTTTGTAGTAGATAGTACTTGAATAATAAAGTTTTCTCAAACTATACTTACTTTTCTTTTTGTTTTTAATTAGGTAAACCTTTGTGATATCATGCGATATCAAAGCTCGATATAAAAACCGTAGCAGAATAAAAGATAAAATTTTGATAAAATAATTAAAATTGACCGGTTTTTTCAGTTAAATGGGCTCATTTCTACTTAAAAAACCGGTCAAGTGCGAAGTTGTACTTACGCACCAAAGGTTCCGCACAAACTTACACAGGCAAATAGTCTAATGCCAGAATCGAGACTCGAAGATTTTTTCGAATGGCAAAAAAAGCTTTCAAGCTTTCCAAAGCTTGAGCTATAAGACCTTGTTTCATACCAATAAGAAATAAATAAATAAATAGAGACACAGAAAGACAATGAGAGAGCGAACTCCGGCGCTCGCTTAGGCTTTCAGGAACCAGGAGAAATGTTTGTGTGATGAGCATGATCATTGGTTCTGTGTCTGGTGTAATTTATGTGTAATATGTGTGTATTTACAAATATATAAGTACTTATGTTTATCACTTGTCTAGTACTCATAACACAAGCTCTGCTTAGCTTGGGACTAGACGGCGTTGTGTGATAGTTTTGGAATATTATTAATATTATCATACTCTCGAATTGGCCCCATAAAAATATTATTCTGATCTGATGATGAACTTCGAAGATATGGAACAGAAATCCTCAATGTCAGAGTACAACATATTCATAGGTATTGCATGATGCAAGCATTTAAAATATAATATGACATGTAACGCGAGTGGGTCTTTTTATTTATTTTTTCAGTTGGGAAATCATTTAATGACATCTCCCGCTCGTGCCAGACTTTTACTAAATAAACCACAACATATATAGGTACAGAAGTCAATCTATATACAAAGCGCGCACACATAGATACCGCTCACGGACACGATATCTCGGAACGTCTCGGTCCGCTCGTCGAACAGTTTCGGCTCAAACGCTCATTAGTATGCGTCCACCGAACGTGGGTATAAAAAGTGAAGTACATACAGTCGGCTGGCGCTGTAAGCCGAAGTACAGATTTCTCCTAGTTCGACGTCAGCTGTTAAAACGGTGTGGGTATGTATTAACTAGCTTCTACCAGCGACTTCGCCCGCGTGGAAGTCGGTTTTTCCATACAAACTTTGGACTCCGTTTCATCCCCTTAAGTGGTGAATTTCGTAAAATCCGTTCTTAGCGGATGTCTACACCCTTTAAGGAACCTACCTGCCTAATTTTAAGTTTGTAGGTGTTAGAGTTTCTGAAATTTCGTGATTAATCCGTGAGTGGTATTTCGCTTTTATATCATCATCATCATATCAGCCGAAAGACGTCCACTGCTGGACATAGGCCTCCCCCAAGCGTTGCCACAATGGTCAAAGTCGCGGGAATCCGCTTTTATATATATAGATAAATTTCTATATAAAGCATTTGTAGCGACATCTATGACGCCACATAAGAACTACGAAGAAAACACGAAATCCTGCATCGCGCAATCAGAGTTCTCCGCGCAATTTGAACATATACGACAGCCCGACATCAACTATCGGGCAGTAGCCCACCAGACCATAACACACCTGTCTGGCCGGAGGATCCTCCCTTTACAACGGAGGTTTGTGGGACTTTACTCTCTGTTCCGCCTACCCTCTAAACTGGTGACCCTCGACAAAGAACGTCAGCGCAGCCTTCGTGCAGCTACTACTTCGTGACGTCAACATCACTTCCTCAAGCTTTCGAGCAACGAGCCATACAGCCAGCACCCTCGGCTAAGGGTATCCTGACTATCAGTATGCCTACCTGGTCATACCTGGTCACCACCTCAGCCGCATCAGCGACCTTGGCACACCGCACCTTCGGCCAGTCATATGAAGAGCCATGAAGAACCTCTCCTGGTCGACGACAGCAATCAAGCCCTACGTCGCACAAGCACCGCTCCGACTCACTGGAGCCAGCAGCACTACTCCGACTCACTGGAGACTGCAGCATCGTCCCGACTCACTGGGACAGCACCACCCCGACTCACTGGGGCATCATCCCGACTCACTGGGACAGCACCACCCCGACTCACTGGGGCATCATCCCGACTCACTGGGACAGCACCACCCCGACTCACTGGGGCATCATCCCGACTCACTGGGACATCATCACCCCGACTCACTGGGGCATTATCCCGACTCACTGGGATAGCAACACCCCGACTCACTGGGGCATCACCGCAGACAGTTCCGACTCACCGAGAACTATGCGGCATCGGTTCCGACTCACTGGAACCAACCTACCGCTGGCCTGGCACACATCAAGAAGCATCAAGAACCATCGATCTCCGATCTCCGGAGGGGAGTGATGTAGCGACATCTATGACGCCACATAAGAACTACGAAGAAAACACGAAATCCTGCATCGCGCAATCAGAGTTCTCCGCGCAATTTGAACATATACGACAGCCCGATATCAACTATCGGGCAGTCGCCCACCAGACTATAACATCCTGTCTGGCCGGAGGATCCTCCCTTTTCAACGGAGGTATGTGGGACTTTACTCTCTGTTCCGCATACCCCCAAACATTTATTTGTAAAATACAATAAATACTGCTTCTAAAAGAAAAAAAAAATAATAGGTCTTTACCTATGAAATTGCCGTATGAAAAAATTTAAACGAATTTTTTTCATGTATTTTTTATTTGTATTAATCGTGATTGCATGGGTGATTACTTATCACCCATGCAATCAATGCATCTTTGCCAACGCAGTGGAAGTTTATTGGTGCCCTTCTTAAAGAAATCAGCTGAACGGGAGGCAACAAATTCTTCAAAGGCATTTTGTACTGCCTCTCGGGCAGTGCCGTAAATAGGGCAGTGCCAGCGGTGCCCAGGCACAGGGCGCAGTCCCCGAAGGGGCGCAAAAATTAAATACGGACTAGGTATATATATTTTTGTTTGTATTGTACTTTTTCAAGGGGCGCAGTTATAGTAGCACGCACCGGGCGCATAAAAGGCTGGTTACGGTACTGCTCTTGGGTATTGAATTTTTTTCCCGCCAAGAAGTTATCCAAATTCTGGAAAAAGTAGTAGTCTGTAGGCGCAAGGTCTGGTGAGTAGGGCGGATGACGGAGAGCTTCCAACCCAAGTTCTTGCAACTTGGAGACCGTCTGCTGTGCAGTATGAGGTCGCGCGTTGTCGTGCAGGAGCAGCGGAGACGAGCGATTGACCAATGCTGGTTGGAGATGTGCCAGCTTCTCCATCATTGTGTTCAGTTCTTCACAGTACACATCTGTAGTAATGCTCACCCCGTTTGGTAAAAAGCTGTGATGAATCACACCGGCGCTAGACCACCAAACAGTGACCATCACTTTTCTAGGGGTAAGTTTTCGTTTAGGGCATTGTTTAGGTGCTGAACCAGGATCCAACCAACTTGCTGAGCGCTTGCCGTTATCAAACAGAATCCATTTTTCATCGCAGGTAACAATGCGGTTCAAAATTCCTTCATTTGTGTGTCTGTTGAGTAGTGCAAGGCACGTCTCGACGCGTACTTTGCGCTGGCGATCATTGAGTTCGTGGGGCACCCATTTGTCAAGCTTTTTACCTTGCCAATTTGATGCAAATGGACCAATATTGTTTTGACGCTAACGTCGAAAGCTGCTTCTAATTCAGCCGTAGATTGTGTATCATCAGCTTCCACAATCGCCTTTAATTCGTCATTGTTGACCAAAGTCTTCGGACGACCGCGAGGTTCATTTTTCAGGTCGAAATTTCCAGAACGGAAGCGAGCAAACCAATAACAGGTGGTGCGTTGGTTTGTAGTGTTAGCTCCATAAACGTCGTTGATGTTGCGTGCCGCTTGTGCCGCGTTGCTGCCACGACGGTACTCATATTCCATAATTCTCGAATTTTTAATGTATCCATGATAACATGATGACGAAAAAGATTGAAATGCGATGAAAATGTAACACTAATCAATAAACAAATGACTACTTTTGGAAAAAAAAATCCATGTTTTAAAATAAAATTAATTTGCAATTAGAATTCTTAGCCAAACGAAAATTATTTTGATTTGAAATGGCCAGTACTGCAGAACGGCAATTTCGTAGGTAAAGACCTAATATTATCAATATTATATAACCTATGCGAATGAATAATTTGATTTGATGGTTGGTTACATAAATGACCGATTATTTTCAGGAAGTTGTCTGTCACGGGGTGTTAGGTATTAGGGAACATAAAATAGAGCTCATCATTCATCATTTCATCATTCGTTCATCATTTGTGTGTTCCCATTGATTGTTCCAAAGTCATTTCGACATGAGGTCTTTTTTTTTATTTGTGGTTTTAATAATAACAATAGAACAATGCTTTGCCGTAAGTATTTTTAACCAAGTAATTTAAATAAAAAAAAAAATTTGGTGTTCAGTTAAAAGCCTAGCCTTTTTATTAAACAGCGCCATTTAAGATTAGATGTCTCATATTCAGTTATTCAATTAACCAGTTAGGCAAATGCTTTGGATCGAAAACTTTTAATTGGTTGCGTTATGCATGTAGCGTTGCCAAGAGTCCGGATAAAGCCGGACTTATTTATTTATTTATGTACACAGAAACACGAAAAAAAAACTTTTTACAAAAAAAATAAAACCGACTTCAATGATAAAAAAACACTGAAAAGTATCAAATAACTTTAATTTTGGAAGTCGGTGTTTCTATAATAGTTTAGTCTCTTCGTTATTTAACACCGACTTCCAAAATTAAAGTTATTTGATACTTTTCAGTGTTTTTTTATCATTGAAGTCGGTTTTATTTTTTTTGTAAAAAGTTTTTTTTATTTTACACTTTTTAGTTATGGTACCACCACTAAAAAGTACCCCTCAGTCAAACTTAAATACCTTATAGTCAGAGCGCATCTCATAACGGTTCTAATAATCCCAAACACGGTTAGATCCAGTTCGATATATCCTCTTCTTTCAATCAGTCATTAGACTAGATGCTGATAATCCCGGCTGCAGCATCAGGCCAGATTTATGTCAACATTGCAATGAACTTAAAATTTAGTCCTGTTTAAAATGAGCCCAAACACGAGTACGGTGCTGTAATTTCAAGGTTTGTACTTTTTCTGATGCTCCTGGCTTCAGCATCAGGCCTCTATGTACTTCGGTGTTCTTTATTAGCAGTACGTTTATCCACACATCGAGCCGTTTTCAATGAGCCTAAACTCGATATATCTGCTGTTTGTTGTCGAGGACTTAGGTACTCTGCAGACTATCCTGACTGCAGCATCAGGTCATGACTTGATGATCATGAGACCAAATGTGGCAAATGCCCTATCAAACATCAAAACAATTTACTAAAACAGTCCTTGCCTGTTCGTCGTAAATCAATAAGTGAGCCTATAAAATTTGAAGGTTGCCCTCGATTTCTCCAAGATCCCATCATCAGATCCTAATTTGGTGATAATGGGACCACCTCAGAACTATCTACTATCGAACAAAAAAAGAATTTTGAAAATCCGTCCACATTTGGCGGAGTATTCGACGAACAAACATACAAAAAAAAAAAAACATACAAACAGCCGAACGTAGTACCTCCTCCTTTTTGGGAAGTCGGTAAAAATGAAAAAAAATATACAGATAAAAGAGCACAAAGGTACTGCTTATTTCAGATGAAATTTCTGCCAGCAGACCTGCGACAGGAGAGTTGGATAAGAGATATAGACACAGTGTTTACAAATATTTTTTTTTGTTCGTACCTACCTATTAGTACTTAGTACCTACTGAGACACAAAATCCTTATAATGTAGGATGTCCGGCCTTTTTACCCAAGTGTCCGGCCAAACTGGCCATTCAGTCCGTCTGAGAACCTGGCAACCCTATATGCATGTAATAGTTTTGCTATATCAATATCATTGTGTAACGCTCTAATCGATCTATCACCACTATATCAGGCACAAAAATAGCACAGTATAAATATGGAATTTCATATTTTATACGGTTTACGGTTTGAATTCATTTATTTCTAAAGATTACAAATCACTTGTACAGAAATAAATACTTAATATTACTTAACTAGGTACATTTTTGCTGTCCAAGAGTAGCAAGAGCATACAATGTTAACATTTTTATATAAAGAATGAAGGTAGTTGCTACAATATGTAGTTAAATTTTTGTATTGTCTACCGCCGTGCGGCGCGGTGACGTGCTCCCTGTGCGGTGATTAGCTAACTTTATTTTTGAGTTCGAAATCTAAGGGCACGTTTACACTAGGAGCAAGTAAATTAATTTAACCCTTCAGATACCGTCAATTAGAGACACAATAGTAAGACAATAGATGCGCGGCCACCGGTGGTCGCTTGGGGATTCATGAATTAATTAATTATTGTATTACTTTTTAAGATATGGCATTTTAGTAGTTTTTTGAATAATAATAACGATTGCGTATTTTTAATATCTTTTGGTAGTGAGTTATAAAGTTTTGCTCCCTATACTATATATACTATACTACTGTTTTTTCCCACACATACTGTGACAATAGTCCTGTCAGTGATGATAGATCGATTTATTACTGATCACTCTTTGTTTTAGTCCCATTACAAGCAGGAGAGAGCAACGGTGGACTATTGCAACACTAATTATTTTTCGAAGTGTTATATTATGACGCGGCGCATCAAGAGAGGCGAGCCTTATAAGACCAATGCGACATTCACCACTAGATACCTGGGCGACAATAATATTACGGTAAGTTATTAATGACGATTCTCTGGTAATATTCTGTTAGCACATTTCAAATATGAAAGACTAGCTGCTCCCAGCGGCTTCGCCCGCGTGATAGCAGAAAATTATCCCAAGGGAACATACTTCCGGGATAAAACTATCCTATGTCCTATTCCAGGACATGGTCTATCCATGTACCAAGTTTCATCAAAATCGGTTTTGCCATTTAGGCGTGAAGATGTAACAAACAAAAAAACACACTTTCGCTTTTATAATTTTAGTAAGGATTGACAGTTATTTATTTATTCACAAAATGATATTATAACATCTTTACAGATGCGTCCAAGGCGATGTTATAACAAACACAGTACAAAATTATAAAACAATATTAAATTAATTATGAATATAAACCACCAGTCCAGACCTTTTTCAATAAGTAATTGAGCCGCTTTTACAAATTTCGGTAGGTTCTGGCTAAATATATCCTCAGATACTGATATTTGATTAATAATAGGTATGGCTCGTGACAAAGGAGCAAACTGTAGGAGGTTAGACCTAGCAGACGGCACCTCCAATACAGCGCGGCGGCGGCGCGCGCCCACACACCCGTCCGGCGCGCACAGCCGCATCGCTTCCAGCACCTCTGGGTGGTGCAATAACCCTAGCAGTACGCTAGCCACGTACTTGACCAGTGCGACATCCCTTTTTACAGCCAGCCTGGCCAGCCTGTTAAAACCTTTGCTAGTATCCGTAACTACGTAACGAATTAGAATTGGGGTGTTTTAAATTTATGGATCGATTTGCTGTCAGTTAAAACCTATGTGCATGCAAAAAGGTAGATTTTTTTTATTTTGTTAGATAACCCCCCTTTGTCCACTTAACCTACAATTTTTTGTGTTGCACCTGATCCTCATAGCTTCCCGGGAGTTGGGAAACCCAGAGTCAGTGCTGGATTTAAGTATAGGCAACATAAGCAGTTGCCTATGGGCCGCCACCACACCACAAAAAATAATTAAATCGATAAAGGTTTTATGGGAGATGGCTGGGTGTCGAGCAATAAACAAACTATTCCCATCACACAACTGATTTATTATGATGCAAGCTTTAGGTATTCACTTCACAGAACGAGACAGACCCCGAGACTAGACGTTGTTGTCCGCACGGCTGCCGACAGAAGAATGAGCACAGACTAGTAAGGGATACGGAATGAGCTCCACACCATTTTTTTTTTGTGTGGTCCTTTCGCAGGACAACCTGTCGTCTGCTTAACCGGACTTGACCTCAATTTGAGAATCAAAGCCTCCAGCCAGGACTCACCTAACTAACTTACAAACTAAGCGACCACACGCTAAGGGCACCCCCTGTGGGATACGACCCTCAGCTTAGGTCGTCGCTGGGGAGTGCAGCAAGGGACGTGATGAATCTATACAGGATGAGCGCCGCACCTCTGCGGTCGGCACTTTTATTCTATTCTATTTTTTGTTAATGGCAAATAGAGTCGTTGTCGAATATTCTGCCAATGTCTAAGTAAACAAGAAAATAAGTAGTGTATAATATTAATTCATGAATCCCCAAGCGACCACCGGTGGCCGCGCATCTATTGTCTTACTATTGTGTCTCTAATTGACGGTATCTGAAGGGTTAATTTACAAAATGAAAAAGGACAGTAACTGAAGATTTAAAATTCTTCGAGTGATACAGTTGTCTGCTCAGTTCATGCAAACGTCAGCCCAGATTCTGTCAAAGTGACATGTGTCACTTGTCACTTAGCTCGTTCATTCGTTCTCAAGCTTCCGTACTATTGACTTCACCGAAATATTGATTTCAAGAACTGATTTTTTGGTTTCATTTCAGATGAGGATTGCAATGGTTGACACAATAATCATTGACCTAGTGAATGTGAAGATGTGCGACATATCAAAAGTCGATTGGATGTTCGCATATCTTAAAAAAGTTTCAAATTGGGACGGTAACTGTCCCATTGAGCCGGTAAGAATAACTTTCTGATTTAGAGATTTTAAGTTAATTATATTTTAAGTAAAATGAGTAGAAAAGCCCAAAGAATCGCCAAACTCAAGTGGACAGGGCACTTTGCTCGTAGAACTGATAGTCGAAAGGGCTAAAGGTTCTGGAGTGGCGACCTTAGAAGACGCAGCGTTGGAAGGTTTAGCTCAAGGTGGATCGATGACGGTGAGAGTCGCGGGAATGCGATGCACAGAACCGATCGTTGAGGTGACACTTGGGGCAAGCCCATGTCCAGATGTGGATGTCTTTCTGCTGAAATGACGATGGCTAGAGTAGTAGACATATAGTTACAAATATACATAGCTCGCTATCTACTGGTATAGAGGCGAAAGTGTTTGTTAGTGAAGGTAATTTTTCAAAAAAAAAAATCGATTTGGGAATCGATTCGAACCAAAGTATCGATTGAGTAAAAAATCGAATTCTAAAATATCGACATCAACGATAAGTTGAATTCGCAAGCGAAGGATTCCGTGCAAAAAACTGATAAAAACAAGTTTCTTGTTATGAGAATTAAAGTTTCTGTGATGTACTTTGTTAAAATTCAACATCCCTCAAATTGAAGGGTAAAATATACCTACAAGTTCGTGAAAGGACCTGCCCCCTAGCTGGCGTCGAACGCTTCGAGTCGACCTTGCTGCCAATTATTTTGTACTGACAACGTGACTGAGCGTTGGGACGACGTTATTCCCGTACATTTGAAGCTTTCTACAAACGTTAGCTATTGCAGATTAGCAACATAATATAGGTATGGATCAGAATGTTGAGCTGATGAAAATTGCATGTAGCTAAGATAAAAATGTTAAGATAGATGTGTGGTGTGCCAAGAGTAAAATAAGAAATGAGTAGACGAGTATTAGAAGAAAATTGAAAGTGGCGCAAGTAACTGAAAAGTTAAAATAGGAATCGTTTGTCTTGGTATGATCATGTGAAGAGGAGGGATGAAACGCTTGTTACTAAAAGAGTTAAGAGTATACAATGTAGATGGATAGAAAGGAAGAGAAAGTTCAAAGAAAATACAGACGGATTTTGTGTGGGATGATAGAACAGAAAAGGGAGCTAGTGATAGTGTGCCGAGTGACAGGATAGAATGAAAGAAAAAAATAACGTTTTCTGTGATATCATTTCAACTGTTTAGGCAAGCCACAAGCGTCTTTTCTACAACCTCAATGAACCTGAAATATTTATTGTATTGATGTTCATGCAATAAATATTTCAGAGTTATTGCGTATTCACATCTTTATTGTAAGTCACATCATTTGGATGCGTTGGGTTTTTGTTGTTTATGTTTTCTTTATTTTTAGTTGTAAACATGTTTTTTGGGTAGAAAGAGCGATAACGCTTTTTTTTTGGTGTGGCCTCTCGCGGGTCAACCTATGAGGTTGTCGTCTGCTTAACCGGTCTTACCTGTGGCGGCCCTGATGTAAAATCAAAGCCTAAGCGACTAAGCTAAGGGCACCCCCTGTGGGTTACGAGCCTCGGCTTAGGGCGTCGCTGGAGCAAAATAATTTATTATTATTAAGGGGATTTTAAAGCTACTGGCTCAGCGGCGCGGGCTGGCTCGAGCAAAAGTCGGGGAAGCGATAACGCTGTGCGGTCAGTCCCTATTCTCTTTTGTGTAGGTATATCGTAGTGATGAATGCGACACTGCAAGCCTGTGACGTGGACCAATCAGAATTCTAGCCGCGGGATCGTTTTGTCTCTCACACTTTTATCACCACGCTACACCATTTCGTCTCATTAAATTTGTTATATGTTTTATTACAGCGCGAATATACATTTTATAATATGGAGTTTCCACCCAAGAATTTTCCACGCACACTGATGAGCTTACTAAAGGACAAGTTTCGCGGCAAGTGGTACTTTCAAGCGACCAAAACAGGAGAAATTCTTGCAGAATTGACTGTAACACTTGAACGTTTGTAGTAGATAGTACTTGAATAATAAAGTTTTCTCAAACTATACCTACTTTTCTTTTTGTTTTTAATTAGGTAAACCTTTGTGATATCATGCGATATAAAAGCTCGATATAAAAACCGTAGCAGAATAAAACATAAAATTTTGATAAAATAATTAAAATTGACCGGTTTTTTAAGTTAAATGGGCTCATTTCTACTTAAAAAACCGGTCAAGTGCGAAGTTGTACTTACGCACCAAAGGTTCCGCACAAACTTACCCAGGCAAATAGTCTAATGCCAGAATCGAGTCTCGAAGATTTTTCCGTATCGCAAAAAAAGCTTTCAAGCTTTCCAAAGCTTGAGCTATAAGATCTTGTTTCATACCAATAAGAAATAAATAAATAAATAGAGACACAGAAAGACAATGAGAGAGCGAACTCCGACGCTCGCTTAGGCTTTCAGGACCCAGGAGAAATGTTTGTGCGATGAGCATGATCATTGGTTCTGTGTCCGGTGTAATTTATGTGTAATATGTATGTATTTACAAATATATACGTATGTTTATCAGTTGTCTAGTACTCATAACACAAGCTCTGCTTAGCTTGGGACTAGACGGCGTTGTGTGTTATTTGTGGAATATTATTAATATAAATATTATTGAAAAGATGTCCAAAAATGTGTATAAATTATTAGTATTTGTACACATTTTTTGGACATCTTTTAATTCATGAATCCCCAAGCGACCACCGGTGGCCGCGCATCTATTGTCTTACTATTGTGTCTCTAATTGACGGTATCTCATCATCTTCCTGCCCTTATCCCGTTTTATTTGGGGTCGGCGCAACATGTTTTTTTCTTCCATTCTGTCCTGTCACTCGTCACGCTATCACTAACTCCTTTTTCATTCATATCACTTCTCACACAATCCATCCATCTTTTCTTTGGCCTCCCTCTCCCTCTCCATCCATCCACATGTAAATTCATAACTCTTTTAACAACATGCGTTTCATCTCTCCTCTTTACATGACCATACCAAGACAAACGATTTCCTTTCAACTTTTCAGTCACTGGCGCCACTTTCAAACTTCCCCTAATATACTCATTTCTCACTTTATCCATTCTCGTCACACCACACATCCATCTCAACATTCTCATCTCCGCAACATGCAATCTTTTTTCATCCGTCTTTTTCACAGCCCAACATTCTGATCCATACAGTATGACAGGCCTTATCACGGATTTGTAGATTTTACCCTTCAACTTGAGGGGCATCCGTGGATCACAAGTTGTTCCCGTGACCTGTCGCCATTTTATCCATCCTGCGTTGATCCGATGAGTTACGTCCCGGTCTACCTCACCATCCCCTTGGACGAGCGACCCGAGATACCGAAAGTCGGAACAGATCGGTATGGGCGTTCCGGCGAGAGCTAAAGGCTAAACTGAAAAGACTGGAGTGGAGAGACCGCCGAAATCGCAGAACAAGTACTCCGTTTTGGTTCTACTCAATTTCAGGCCAACACTTTCCAGTCTGTGCCACCACACCTCCAATCTGTTCTGGACCTCTAGGCCACTCTCGGCAACCAGCACAATGTCATCGGCAAACAACATACACCAGGGAGCCTCTTCCTGAATGTCCGATGTCAGAGCGTCCATTATCATCAGGAAGAGGTAAGGGCTGAGAGCCGACCCTTGGTGTAAGCCGACAGCCACATTGAAGCTGCCAGTAGTGCCCACTGTAGACCGGACTTGGGTACTGCACCGACTGTACATCGCTCGGATCAACTGCATATACTTCCCAGGCACACCTTTCTCCTTAAGGGCCCACCACAGAACCTCACGAGGTACCCGGTCGTATGCCTTTTCGAGGTCAACGAATACCATGTGCAAGTTTTTATGCGCACCTCTGTATTTTTCGCACAGCTGGCGTATAGCAAAAATGGCATCCGTTGTACCCCGACCTGGCATAAAACCGAATTGGTTCTGTGAAATTTCACTCTCTTCTCTCAGTCGCCTTTCAATAACTTTCTCCCAGGCTTTCATAGTATGTGACATTAGCTTTATTCCTCTATAATTGTTGCACTCAAGCACATCACCTTTGTTTTTAAAAATGGGCACCAAGGAACTGTTACACCACTCTAACTGACGGTATCTGAAGGGTTAAAATCATTGTTTTGGATAAATTATGGTGATTTAGATTTTTTTTTTATTATTTGCTTTATTGAACCTTTGGCGTCAAAATAATCTAATTATGATGTAACTACGATGCTTAGTTATTGTGAAATAAAACATTTAATAAGAGTCAAATGTTGAGAATTTTAATGAAATTGTGACTTCTGAAATAAGAAAATGAAACATAATTAGAACTAGCCATGAATGCATTTCAAAGATGATAATGTTGCGCTAAGTTTAGATTTGTAAATTCGTTATATTATGCCATTAACGAAGCTCACAAACATAAGTCGAAATGTTGTTGGCACGAAAGAGCTATGTTTAACGATTGATTTACCAAACATAATACACCCAAATTGACTTAAAAAAAATAACTGGCTATTACTCATACTATGGTTAAATATGTGCTATAATAATATTTCAAGTTGTTTCATTATTTTGTTCAAAAAAAGCATACAAAGATGCGCTAATAATTTGCCGTGGGTGAATTTTTACAAGACTCCAGCCTTAAAGAAAAACAAAAGCAGGTACAGTTTAAGCAAGCTTTATTATTTAAGTTACGATCCATGAAATCTTATTGTACACTCTACCATTACCTCTTCCGTTTTTGTAACTAGAAAGTAGAATTTTCCGTAAAATTTTCCCTTTAGTAAGTTCGTGAGACTCCGTGGAAAGTTCTTAGGTGGAAACTCTAGGTTATAAAATCCGTACGTGCCCTGAAATCAAAATGTGAAATATCATAACCTTTCCGACCGAATTTCGATCACGGTGAATCATCTGAACAGAGATTATACAGTATGCAGGAGATTCTAATATAATTCAACGAATTTTTAATATGGTTTAATATTAAAAATTCAAATAGGAGTTCGCCAAGAATGTATTTTATTGCCTATTCTGTTCATTACTTATGGAGAAGATGGTGGGTTTCGAATCCAGCCAGGTGCTTTGTGTAATTTATTTCATCACCACTGCTCTCAAAAATGGTGAAGGAAGTATATTGCATAAGTCATCATCATCATCATCATCATCAGTCTTTTTAATGTTCCCACTGCTGGGACTCAAGCCTCCTCTCTAGGAGAGGGAATGGGCCGTAATCCACCACGCGGGCCCAGTGCGGGTTGGTGAATGTCACACGTCTTCGAATTTTTGGTTTTAGGACATGCCGGTTTTCTCACGATGTTTTTCCTTCACCATTTTGAGAGCAGTGGTGATGAAATGAATTACATAAAGTAAAGCGCCAGGCGTGGAGTAAACCCGCTACCTACGAGTACAACTCGTAAGTCGGGGCCGTTACCACTCGGCCACCACTGCAAAAACCAAGGTCATGGTGATAAAAGATCTTTCTCAAACCTACGAGAAAGATCTATTTTATGTATCGGCTCGTCGGGATGGTTCGAGGTCTGATCATCTATCAGGTGGGTCTATGTGGGTCACGTGCAATAAATAGAAACGGCTAGAAACTAAATCAGTTTACTTCTCAATACAGTGCCCTATAATATCAGGTAGGTAGGTACAAACAATAAAACGTAGGACAGTTTCAGAGTGTCTTCACGCAACGACGGCCTGTCTGAGAGTGTCCACTGTTCTCAGCCAAACGGAAACGCCAAACTCATAGCCAAACGGAAACGCCCGACTCTGTCAAAGCGCGCCATCTCTAGTTCTTCTAGTTGCCACTAGATGGTGTGGTGTACAGTGTGCACGTTACGTATAGTGCGTGGATAGGCCGCCAGGTGGAGGGGTAGTCGATCCTCAGTTGTTTGTGAGCTAGCCACGAAGTCGGACGTGTCAAACCGAGTTCCGCACACAATAATATATACAGTAATATATAAGGTGTAGTGTGTGTTCTTGAACACCACAGATGACGTGCCTTGTTTTGTTGTCAACAAATTAATGCCGGATACGACATATGTATCAGTTGGTAATCTAAAAAATAATTAAAAGGAACCAAAAGTTGTTCTTACCGCCTGAGAAGGACAGTCTATACCCTTAGTATTTGAATATGTTTTAATAAAATCGTACAGCCAATCAACCTTTGAGATTTCACACAATTTCATCTTCACTAGTTCGATTGGTATCGTGTCATACAATACTACCCTCATCTGAAATATAATTAAACCACACAATAAGTTTCCTTGAAGGCAAAATGTATGCCTACAGAGAAATAAACTGCTCAAATCACAATCGGAAAACAGCTATATATTTAATAGTAGATTATGCACCGAAGGGCTAAAGTTGTGTCTTATGACACGGGCGTCATATTGAATCTCGAGCGCAATGAAGGATTTGGGATTTAACTCACGAGCAAAGCGAGGGAGTTAATACAAGAATCCTGAATGCAGCGAGGGATTCAAGCTAGCCCAAGGCAAAGACATCTTTAGCCCAGAAGAGGATACTCTACTTTTTACACCTACTGTGAGAAAATAATAGTCACATTATTGACCAGCGAGTCATAATGAAAACATTATTGACCGGCTGTGCCCCCGGCCACTAATGACTCACTTTAGATTAAGGTTGCTTGACATATAATTTGACATGTTGTGTGAAAATATACACATGTATACACACTGAATACTTTCAGTCAGTAAAAGTAATATAAATAAGCAATCTGCTGCGGTCTTCCCGTCCGATTATAATTTGGGTGCCTTCAAGGCTAGAGTGAATAGGGTTCTAACCAGGGCCAAGTAGCCTAGCTTGGCCCTGGTTAGAAGTCTATTAATCCTAAAAATGAGGGGTGGCAAATTTTTTTTTTTTTTTTCGATGGGGAAAATCATCTCATGACAAAACCCGCTCTTGGGTGGAGCGGGAGATAGTGTCAGACTCTTACTAACTAAAAACCCCACCCCGTTCCTTCTAGCCTTCATACCGGGGCTCGAGTTTCCTTTCGGATAACCTCGGCCCCGGCGGGTAACCCCGGCCCAGGGGGGTGGCAAAATTGACTTATTCCTATCTTTCAGCCTAGTCATTACCCATCCACCCAAGTTGGCAGGTTAGGAATTTTACACCTTCCAACTTCCAACCTACTTCATGTTAGATAGTGTAGTTTTAGCCTGTATTCCCTACTCTTTTCATACGGCTTTAATCTTTAAAAATACGTTCACAAAGTATTTGTCAATCAATCAATTTTTCGCGAAGAATTTTTCGGGGTGCTGGCGTAGGCGGCAGAACGAATATTATGTGCATTTAACTCTGGCTAGATGTTCAAGGGACTATACGCCTTTGATAACTCTACAGGGTTAATAATAAAGCACTAACAACCTTGTAGGACTGTATTATTATTATATAATGTATTATTATAATATAGAACAAAACAACAAGTTTTGTTCTATATGTTTTTATAAAACATAATTAATTTACCAAAAACAAACCTTCAAGACTTCGTCGTTCTCTCTTTCAACTTTTTATTTTGCTATGCCTACCTACGTCTGTATGGCACGACGCAAGTGCATCAAGCACCCGCGCCGCCTAATCCCCGCTCCCCTCCGCTATTGTACTATCGCTTACATCACATAGACTTCGTAATATTTAGAACGTTTAATTTAAATATTTTTATTTTTAAAAGTCGTAGAACAAAAGTTGTTGTGTATAGTTGTTGTTTTGTTTATTATTGTTGATAGGCTTGCGTTTGACCACTATCTCACCAGATAGAAAGCTATGATGTGGCCGACGATGGAGCACGTTTGTGTTGTTTTTTGTTGTTAACTCAGTCATGACCATGAGAGGTTGCCAGTGTTTTACAAATAACCCTGTATATGGCATACATACCGTAACATTATTGTCACTCAGATATCGTGTGGTCATCGTCACATTAGTTTTATAAGAACCGCCCCTCTTGAGGCGCCGGGTTATAGCATAACAGTCGGTGACATATTTATTATTGCAAAAGTCAATCGTTCCTCTCTCCTGCTTTAGCTGGGACTAAAACAAAAAGTGATAAAAGATCTGTTACACCACTCGATATTCAGACAACACTCGATATTTAGTCGATGTCGCGTAGTGTAAATCAGATGAGTCTAAGTAACGTGTGCTGAATAACGCGTGGTGTAATAAGCCCTTTAGTTTAGAAAATATCAAAAGGAATATGATTTTGTTTGGCAACCGTCCCCACCCTCCAACAGACATGACATGACTTGAAGCCAGAGTACCTTTTTCTCATGACAATTTCAATTAACCCAAACCCTGCTAAGATAATCTAGTCAATTCAGTTCCTAATTATGACAATGTTTTTGCGCTATATAAACAAGCTATTGGCATGATTTAATAAAACTTAATAAATAATTGTGTAAGGATATATCACACCAATATATGTAGACACTTAATTATTTCATCAACAATTTCCTCGCCGTCGTTCTTTGTACATAGATATTGTCATTATCACCATCATCTTCCTGCCCTTGTCCCGTGTTATTTGGGGTCGGCGCAACACGTTTTTTTCTTCCATTCTATCCTGTTACTCGTCGTCTTTTTTTCATGTCAATCTTTACACAATCCATCCACCTTTTCTTAGGCCTCCCTCTCCCTCTCCACCCATCCACGTGTATACTCATAACTCTTTTAGTAACATGCATTTCATCCCTCCTCTTTACATGACCATACCAAGACAAACGATTCCCCTTCAACTTTTCAGTCACTGGCGCCACTTTCAAGCTTCCTCTGATATACTCATTTCTTACTTTATCTTTTCTCGTCACACTACACATCCATCTCCGCTACATGCAATCTTTTTACATATCTATGTAAATTATATCTTTACATAAAAATACTAGACACGTATTTCGGGTTTTGCATATACTACATAAAACTAATGTTGTTTAACTAGCAAGCATTGGAAAAACACTTACGTAAACTGTCTTCCATTTAAGTAATATTAGTAAAGTAACAACATATACATAGAGACACTTCATGGCTAATATGTCGACACTGAATAAATGAATAATATAATAATAGCCCTCATTTAATTTGTACCAAAACTAGACATAATTTGGGCTTTTATTTACAATAGAAAATGTAGTTAAATGGATTAGGTACAGTCATTTTAGATATCGACGGTTGAAGGCAAAAGGGGCTAAGCGACATTGAGTAAACTTTACAAAAAAGTGATTGAAGTAAAATCTTTAGAGTTCACATTTGTAAACTATAGTCAATGTGGCTTAGGCCCTTTTGCCTTCCAACCGTCGATATGCGATGGATACATCTGATAAAGCTTAAATATACACCACTATTTTTTAATTAATACCAAAAAAGTAGGGTTCCATTCGTACACGTTATATCATCATCTTCCTGCCCTTCTCCCGTTTTATTTAGGGTCGGTGTAACACATTTTTTGTACCATTCTGTCCTGTCACTCGTCACGCTATCACTAACTCCCTTTTCTTTTGTATCACTTCTCACACAATCTCCCTCTCCACATGTAAACTCATAACTCTTTTAGCAACATGCGTTTCATCTCTCCTCTTTACATGACCATACCAAGACAAACGGTTTCCTTTCAACTTTTCAGTCACTGGTACCACTTTCAGATTTCCCCTAGTATACTCATTTCTCATTTATCCATTCTCGTCACACCACACATTCATCTTAACATTCTCATCCCAGCTACATGCAATCTTTTTTCATCCGTCTTTTTCACAGTTCGTACGCGTTATTTGTGTAGTCAAAAGCAAAAAATACACGAAATACCAAGTTTTCCACGATAGGTTTAATAATTGAATCAATAATCTATATATATAAAAATGAGTCCCGTTTTCCGTTGTCACGACTTGGCATGAAAACGGCTTGACCGATTTGGCTGATTTTTTTGTTGTTGTGATTGTTATTGTGAGGAGAAGGTTCTTATGGAAAAAAAAATAAAAATTAGGGTAGTGTAGGGTAGAGTAGGGTAGAGTAGGGTAGAGTAGAGTAGGGTAGAGTAGGGTAGAGTAGGGTAGAGTAGGGTAGAGTAGGGTAGAGTAGGGTAGAGTAGGGTAGAGTAGGGTAGAGTAGGGTAGCGTAGGGTAGAGTAGGGTAGAGTAGGGTAGAGTAGGGTAGAGTAGGGTAGAGTAGGGTAGAGTAGTAGGGTAGAGTAGGGCAGAGTAGGGTAGAGTAGGGTAGAGTAGGGTAGAGTAGGGTAGAGTAGGGTAGAGTAGGGTAGAGTAGAGTAGGGTAGAGTAGGGTAGAGTAGGGTAGAGTAGGGTAGCGTAGGGTAGAGTAGGGTAGAGTTGGGTATAGTAGGGTGGAGTAGGGAAGAGCGGGAGCGAAGCCGCGCGGGCAAAGCTAGTCTACTATATAAAAATAAGTCGGGTTTTCCTTCCTGACGCTATAACTCCAGAACGCACGAACCGATTTCCACGGTTTTGCATTCGTTGGAAAGGTCTCGGGCTCCGTGAGGTTTATAGCAAAGAAAATTTAGAGTAGTGTAGAGTAGGGTAGAGTAGAGTAGAGTAGGGTAGAGTAGGGTAGAGTAGTGTAGAGTAGTGTAGAGTAGGGTAGAGTAAGGTAGAGTAGGGTAGAGTAGGGTAGAATAGGGTAGGGTAGAGCAGGGTAGAATAGGAAGAGTAGAGTAGAATAGGGTAGAGTAGGGTAGAGTAGGGTAGAGTAGGGTAGAGTAGGGTAGAGTAGGGTAGAGTAGGGTAGAGTAGGGTAGAGTAGGGTAGAGTAGGGTAGAGTAGGGTAGAGTAGTGTAGAGTAGGGTAGAATAGGGTACGGTAGAGTAGGGTAGAGTTGAGTATAGTAGGGTGCAGTAGGAAAGAGCGGGAGCGAAGCCGCGCGGGCAAAAGCTAGTAATTCACAAATTTTAATACAAGTGGAGAAATTTTGCAATTGCGACCGCAGCAGAATTGGACTGAGCCGCGAAAGTGTTATGGGGCCGAGTGCTACAGTGACTCCACGTGTATCAAACGATGGTTTTCAATATACTTACGAAGAAATAAACAAACGGCGTGGACGCCTGAGTCGCGGGAGTCGCTTTGAGCCTAGCCTGATACGCATTTTCGCATTAGTGCAGAAAACAGTAAATTGCATGACTTACAACGGTAGTGAGTGGGTGTATTGAAAACAGCTTCATCGATCCCAATTCTTTATTGTCTACCCTTTCTTTGTCCTACTGGCTTTCCTAGCGTTCTGGTCGAAATGCAGCAGAGTGTCGATCTCAAGGATAGACTCCTTGGAGGCGGTCACGAAGAGTTCGAACTTGATGAAGTAGTCGCCATCAGCGATGGGGATTGGGATGTTCTTCGGTGGAAGCTCCATGTTGATGTACGTGTATCTGGCCTGTGGGAATTGGAAAACTTTATAATTAATCAGTTTAGCGACGCAAAAATCGAATTGATCCTCCTTCACACGAGTCGAATTCAGAAATTCAACCTTTTTTTTTCGGTTTAAAAGTAGAACAGGGGCCCTACTATGAGCCATAAGCGATCCATTTGACGACCTAATCTGAACTGTTAAAGGGATGGGGTCTATGAAGGGTGTATAACTCCATCGTTCCATTACTCCAGAACTAAAATGAATCTCTATCTTGAATTTGAATGACTTACTCTTAAGGTTGTGCATCATGACTCACATTTTCCCTGTTTTTCATACAACCGCTCATAACTGATTATGACGTTATTATACATTTTTCATTAGATATTTTGGAAACACAGTATCTTGTGTTTAGGTTTCTAAAGAAACGAATTTCTAAATTTGTTTAAAATCTATCCAGTAAAAACCTCTGAAAATCTCCTATTTTGTATGAACTTTGACACTTCATAATTTGCCTAAAACAAAAAATGTCAAAAAAGTAATCCTCTAGAGACCTTGCAAATTTTATTAAGATTCTAAATGACGACAATTTTTTCCAAAAACTTTTAAGGGTTTAAAAAAAACAGCTATTTTCTAGAGCAAGTTTTGTGAAATTTTCGAGTAAATCTCGGAATTACCGAATACTAACAGAGTTTACAGGCGTTATCTCTCTTTTTTGCGATGCCTTTTCGTCAAACACCGCGTTGGATTGCATTAAATGAAGTAACAAGCTTTTAAACCATTTTCGATGTTTACGATAGGCGAGTGGAAAAGGACCCTTTTAATCAATGGTTCTACTTTATTTCGCTCGCACGCTCGTCATTTTAACACTTCATGATAAGGCCACTGAACCTTTGAAATAAATGCCAGAAGAGATTTGACTCTGTCTATTATCTTAGTTATTTTTTGTGGCATTGCTATACATGACAGACAGGATATCTATAACCCCAACAGGCATAGCCAATATATAGAAAAAGATTCGACATGAAGCGGTGGCAAGTGTCGTACACGTAACATGGTTGCTGAACCACAACATTACACTTGATAATATTTATAAAAGCAAGAGAGTCTTCAACTCTCTGATGATGAATACTTACAGGTGGAAAGGGACACTTAGAAAGAGTCAAATTAGTGAAGGAGCTCATGAACTCGTTCATCCACTTCTTCTTGACCGTGTCGCAGACTTTCGCTACGATTCGGAAGTCTCCGCCTGAACGCAACGTCAGGGTTGTTGCGAACTGAAAAATAATATCACTTTATTATTGTAGTTGGAAATTTGTAGACAAATACACTTATCTTGAACAGATTTTATCTCCTACAAACGATACATTTAATTCATTAAACGCCTGAACGAGATAACGCCTGAAAAGTCTGTTAGTATTCGGTAATTCCGTGATTTACTCGAATATTTTACAAAACTTGTTCCAGGAAATAGTTGTTTTTTACACCCTTAAAAGTTTTTGAAAAAAATTGTCGTTGTTTAGAATCTCAATAAAATTTGCAAGGGTTATATAGTTTTACTTTTTTAATTTTTTGAGTAAATTATGAAGTGTCAAAGTTCATGCAAAACAGCAAATTTTTAAAGTTTTTTACTGGATAAGTGTTACACAAATTTAGAAATTTCTTGATCTTTATTTTGTAAATAGGTTTTCAAAAAACACTTTTACCCGTCAATATTATTTTCAGTCAGTTTTAACGAGATGAGGCCGGTGTTTCCTAGCCTAGATACGAGTAACATCCACAAAATACTGTGTTTCCAAAAATATTAGGGCTTTACCTATGAAATTGCCGTTCTGCACTACTGGCCATTTCAAATCAAAATAATTTTTGTTTGGCTAAGAATTCTAATTGCAAATTAATTTTATTTTAATACATGGATTTTTTTCCAAAAGTAGTCATTTGTTTATTGATTAGTGTTACATTTCATCGCATTTCAATCTTTTTCGTCTTAATGGATACGTTAAAAATTCGAGTAATTATGGAATATGAGTACCGTCGTGGCAGCAATGCGACACAAGCGGCACGCAACATCAACGATGTTTACGGAGCTAACACTACAAACCAACGCACCACCTGTTATTGGTTTGCTCGCTTCCGTTCTGGAAATTTCGACCTAAAAAATGAACCTCGCGGTCGTCCGAAGACTTTGGTCGACAATGACGGATTAAAGGCGATTGTGGAAGCTGATGATACACAATCTACGGCTGAATTAGCAGCAGCTTTCGACGTTAGCGTCAAAACAATATTGGTCCATTTGCTTCAAATTGGCAAGGTAAAAAGCTTGACAAATGGATGCCCCACGAACTCAATGATCGCCAGCGCGAAGTACGCGTCGAGACGTGCCTTGCACTACTCAACAGACACACAAATGAAGGAATTTCGAACCGCATTGTTACCTGCGATGAAAAATGGATTCTGTTTGATAACGGCAAGCGCTCAGCAAGTTGGTTGGATCCTGGTTCAGCACCTAAACAATGCCCTAAACGAAAACTTACCCCTAGAAAAGTGATGGTCACTGTTTGGTGGTCTAGCGCCGGTGTGGTCCATCCCAGCTTCTTACCAAACGGGGTGAGCATTACTGCAGATGTGTACTGTGAAGAACTGAACACAATGATGGAGAAGCAGCAGCATTGGTCAATCGCTCGTCTCCGCTGCTCCTGCACGACAACGCGCGACCTCATACTGCACAGCAGACGGTCTCGAAGTTGCAAGAACTGGGGTTGGAAGCTCTCCGTCATCCGCCCTACTCACCAGACCTTGCGCCTACGGACTACTACTTTTTCCAGAATTTGGATAACTTCTTGGCGGGAAAAAAATTCAATACCCAAGAGGCAGTACAAAATACCTTTGAAGAATTTGTTGCCAGTCCAGCTGATTTCTTTAAGAAGGGCATCAATAAACTGCCACTGCGTTGGCAAAGATGCATTGATTGCATGGGTGATTACTTCGATTAATACACATAAAAAAATACATGAAAAAAATTCGTTTAAATTTTTTCATACAAAACGGCAATTTCATAGGTAACAAATGAAAAATGTGTAATAACGTCATAATCGGGTAAGAGCGGATGTATGAAAAACAGTGAAAATGTGTGTCGAGTTGCATCTCCTTAAGTACAAATAGCGGACGTGGCATATACCTATGATCATATACCTATGATCAAAAACCATGAAATGGAAATTGGCATAATCAGAGACAAGAAGGAGAAATTGGCTAAACTAGTAGCCGAATGGTACCCCAAAGAAGGCAAAACGAAGAGACCCGAAGGTAGAACGACGATGTAAAGCCTACATCGTCGTTCATAATCGAAGGTATGATAGAAAAAGAGGTAATGTTTCTCATTATCATCATATCAGCCGAAAGACGTCCACTGCTGGACATAGGCCTCGCCACAACGACCGGTCCTGTGCGTCACGGATCCATCGGATTCCCGCGACCCTGACCAGTTCATCGGTACACCTTGTTGGAGGCATTCCAAAGCTGCGTCTTCCGGTACGTGGTCGCCACTCCAGAACCTTTCGTTCCCGTCGACCATCTGTTCTGCGTGCAAAGTGCCATTGCCACTTAAGTTTGGCGACTCTTCGAGCTATGTCGGTAACCTTGGTTCTCCTGCGGATATCTTCATTTCTGATGTGATCACGCAAGGAAACTCCAAGCATAGTCCTTTCCATCGCCCTTTGGGTAATTTTGAGTCTACTTATAAGGCCCATTGTAAGTGACCACGTTTTGGTGCCAAAAGTCATCACTGGCAACACGCATTAGTCATAGACTTTCAATGTTTCTAATGTGTGAAAAATGTAATTTAATTACCATCTCTGATGAAAGGCATTCGCTTCTGGATATATGCCTTATTTATTTAATGCATTTAAATTGAAGCTGCAAGTACGATAACATCATTATTGTCCTTTTTTTTATCAAACAGATCTGCCAATTGTATGACAGCTCCGTCATGGAACATTACCTTTAGCACGGTTTCCATAACGAGCTAATTGGTCAAATGAGTGCGTCTATACAATACCTAGTTGAGTTATGACAATACAAAATATTATTTATAATTGAATTTATGATTCTTTTGTAGGAATGGTTATATTTTCCGTGACTTAGAAGTCTATCTTGATTAAAGAGATGCGTTTGTGATTCATAAGGTGGAACACTATAACTGGCTATGCAGTCGTCAAACTGATCGATACCAGTCAACTCAAGGAACATTTTTACACTGCTCTCAAAACGATGAAGAAAAATTTCGTGAGGAAACTGGCATGTTCAAAAACTAAAAATTCGAAAACAAGTGACATGCATCAACCCGCAGTGGGCCCGCGTGATGGATTATGGCCCGTTCTCTCGCCAACAGAGGAGGCATGAGTCGTACCAGTAGGAACATTAAAAGGCTGATTATCCTATGCTTATGCTTACGTCCACAGCTAGACATATTCGTATCTATATATACGAAAATGTAGCTACATCAACCTGTCGCATACTTCTCGCAACAATGGTCTTACCACAGCCATCATCAGATCAAATGCTAATGTGAACCACTTCATCATCATCATCATTTCAGCCGACAGACGTCCACTGTTGGACATAGACCTCCACCAAGCGTCACCACAATTATCGATCCTGCGCGTCCCGCAACCATCGGATTCCCGCAACCTTCACCAGGTCATCAGTCCACCTTGTAGTGTTGTGGAGGCCTATGAGTAAACCACTTACGCTAACATTATTCCCATAGGGCATGAGTATAGTTCCCGTCATATTGGTCAAGTAAGGGTCGTGTCGACTCTTCCTTCCAGTGAATACTGTTACATCTCGAATGTACTTTGGGTTCGCAAACTTTAGCTTAGCTCGTTCTTGGCGAAACGCGTCCTGGAACAACAGAAATAATTCGTTATTTTTACTTTGATGTTAAAAAGTACTTTTTGAAAGGCGAACACTTATTCGCAGTATATCTTAGGGTGGCGAGCCCAAAGCAATGACAATATTAAAGATACGCTGAAATTAATCTACACTAATATAATAAAGAGGTAGTTTGTTTTTTTGTTTGTAGGAGGAGGTAATCTCTGGAAGGTCCGATTTCTAAAATTTTTTCACCCATAGAAATCTGCTATATTCCTGACTGATCTAAGCTATTACTTGTAGGAAGTAATCTCTGGAAGGTTGGATTTCTATAATTATTTTCACCGATAGAAAGTCCCTTTATTCCTGAGTGACATAGGCTCTATTTTATGTACAGAGGCGAGACGTCGTGGGCAAAAACTATTTTGAAATAAACTACAAGCCATTGAAATTTTAATGGGCAAATGGTAATGATAGAAACCACCTGAAGAAAATGATGAAGGCAAACCGTGTGTTACCTCTTTAATCATAACTAACTAATTATTAAGAAGAAAAGAAGTATTTCAAAAGTAAGAAAAAAGAGAAATGAATTAAAAAGATAACGCAATAAAATACAGATATTACAACTGACTAATTATACAAAAAGATTAACCATAATAACAAATACTTACGGACGCCCAGTAACCAAAAACTAACATCAAAATAATGTACGCAATCAAATAGATGCGGATCATTTCTTCCTAAACCAATAAAAATATATTACAGTCTTCACAATATGAGTATTGGTTACGCAGACTGCTAAACTTCCATTTGTATCATTAAATTTAATGTTATATTTTACTACAAATGGATGTGGAAAATTATACGTGATGGTATAGTCAACCTAGAGAGCGATTTAACCATCAATGATGGCCATTAGCCGCTTGTTGGCTCTCGTTATGCCAATATAATTGAAGGTTCAAGTTCTTTTTGGAACATCAATGATAATAATCAGTTAAACGGTTTCAAGGGAAATTAGCCTGATTTTGGAATTTCTCGAAATTTCATACAATTTGGAGCAAAAGTTATTGAAGTAGCAGAGACAGAACAAAGAATTCCTAAATAACAAATGCGCCGATCTTACTGAGTAAAAAACTACAAATATTGCTACCTAACTAAAAATAGAATCAGAAGATGCAAAAAACGGGCTACTAAAATCATTAAGCGAACTACAACATTTTGATATAATAAAAGTAAAAAATCCACGTTGGTAATACCCACACACTCAGCAAAGCTACCGTGGTTTTATAAAAAAAATATACTCTATAAATAACAATCAGTAAAATTCCACTTTGCTCGTGGAAATGATCCGGTTTCGGAGGAACTAAATGAACTCGCACAGAAGTAATTTTAAGTAAACATTTTGACTGTCGTAATGAAGGACTAATTTCCTGTAAATTAGGCTTAGAATTATGCATGATACTTGCGAATATTGCGTCTTCGTATTAAGTTTTTACCAGACCAAAGTACAAGCGATGTTTTTGTTGCACTACTCGACGCGGAAATCAAATGAGATCTCATTGTTACTCAGTAAGGACCCTTATTGCTTTAAATAAAATAAAACATAATGTAGTCTGACGTACGTAAGGATTATATTTTTCCTCTTATACTTTAGTTTGCTGACCGACTCCAGTGTGTGTTGTCCTGATCATGACGTGTGATACTAAGGCTAACTTGAATGGCAAAGTGGTGGTTGTGACTGGTGGAAGCTCGGGAATAGGCTTCGAAGCTGCCAAGAATCTGGCCAATCAAGGGGCTAGAGTGATCATCGCGAGTAGAACTGAAACAAAGCTTAAGGCAGCTCGAAACCAAATCATAGCAGCAACTGGTAATCAAAATGTTGCATACAAAACTGTTGACCTGGCATCTCTTAGTTCAGTGAGGAATTTGGCAAATGAACTAAACATGGAAGATAAAGTTAACGTCTTAATAAACAACGCAGGAGCAATAGCACTCCCAGACAGATTGACAGCAGATGACTTGAATCTTACAATGCAAGTGAATTACTTTGGAGCTTTCTTACTGACATATCTATTGCTGCCAAAGTTAATATCATCAGCACCGAGTAGAATTGTAAATGGTGTGGCAGCGACAATGTATGTTGGTGAAATCAACTTCGATCATTGGAACGATCTTGGACATTATAATCCAATAACAGCATTAGGAAGTTCTAAGTTAGCGGTTGATTTATTTAGTGCAGAACTCGACAGGAAATTGAAGAATACTGGAGTGACTTCTAACTGCTACGATCCATATTTGGTTAAAGACACAAACTTACTTTCTAACTTACCAGGGGTATTTCAAAATGTATCCCAATTATTTCTCAACACGGTAGGACAAAGGAAAGAAGATGTGGGGAAGCAGATAGCATATTTAGCCGCAGCACTAGAATTGGAAGGCATTAGTGGAAAATTGTATAAGTTTTGTTATGAGTTTAAAAATCATTGGTTGGCGCATGATAAATTATTAACCAAACGTCTGTGGGAGGAATCGAAGAAAGCAGTGAAGATAACTGAAAAAGAAGACTGGGAAGTAAAAATTTGATCTAAGAAAAGACGGACGTGTTCAAGTTCATATTATTTAGATATCAACAACTCGTAAGTTAATCGACATTGTAATCAACATTATTTCACAATGTAACCCTTATACACAACGTGTAACGTTAAATGCGCAAAACCTGAGAATAGTTTGATCAGAATAAGGAGCAGAATCAATTAGCCACTTTTTAATATAGGTTAAATTTTTCAAAAAAATCTTCATAAAAAATGTCGCCCTGTCTATTTATGAATAGGTCAAGCCATCACGTGTGCAAACCCGCCGAAATAGGAAAACAAACACAAATGGACAACCATTTGTGTTTGTTTACCTATTTTAAAATTTGATTGGACTACAAAGTCCAATAAAATTTTCTCATACACGGGATAATAAAAGTTCTTATTTCAATGTAGATATTAATTTTAAACAAAGTAAAACTGCACATAAAACCTTAAATTTTTTTAAATGTGTTTTTTATTCCACAAAATTAGATCTTTTAAATTAAAAATTATTTGGTGTGTCTGAGGTTTTGCGCATTTAACGTTGCACGTTGTATATATAATTTATTTTATTCATTAATTTATTTTTATTAATATTACTGATTTATAGAATTTTGTATCCTTGTGTTATTATTAGATATCAACATCATAATCTCTGCGGAGTTTCAAAACTTGTATATTCGTATTAAACTAAGTTTAGCCACGCGGCTTTGCCCGCATAAGAAAAAAATATATGGCTATGTCAATCAGTGATAAAGTAGCATTCTACTTTAAAAGATTTTTCAAAAGCAGTCTAGTAGATTTTGGGTTTACTCATTACAAACAAAAATACAAATTCCTCTTTATAATTATGTTACTATACACTTATGTTATATTATAAATAGATAAACTTATTAGTCATTATAAATAATCAAAGACAAGTGACTAAGTACACTATTTTTTACTAAGTTGTCCTAGGAATTTCCTAAAACCTCAACTTGATCTTTCGGAAAAATACAGGCTATGAAATAAACCTGTCTTTTATTTTTAAAGTTATGTTCGTCTTCATCGTTGTTAGTAATAAAAATGATGCTAATTGCAAGCTCCAAAGCGTATCCATTCTATTCCCGTCTATTCCATTCTATTCCATTCTATTCCATTCTATTCCATTCTATTCCATTCTATTCCATTCTATTCCATTCTATTCCATTCTATTCCATTCTATTCCATTCTATTCCATTCTATTCCATTCTATTCCATTCTATTCCATTCTATTCCATTCTATTCCATTCTATTCCATTCTATTCCATTCTATTCCATTCTATTCCATTCTATTCCATTCTATTCCATTCTATTCCATTCTATTCCATTCTATTCCATTCTATTCCATTCTATTCCATTCTATTCCATTCTATTCCATTCTATTCCATTCTATTCCATTCTATTCCATTCTATTCCATTCTATTCCATTCTATTCCATTCTATTCCATTCTATTCCATTCTATTCCCGTCTATTCCATTCTATTCCCGTCTATTCCATTCTATTCCCGTCTATTCCATTCTATTCCCGTCTATTCCATTCTATTCCCGTCTATTCCATTCTATTCCATTCTATTCCATTCTATTCCATTCTATTCCATTCTATTCCATTCTATTCCATTCTATTCCATTCTATTCCATTCTATTCCATTCTATTCCATTCTATTCCATTCTATTCCATTCTATTCCATTCTATTCCATTCTATTCCATTCTATTCCATTCTATTCCATTCTATTCCATTCTATTCCATTCTATTCCATTCTATTCCATTCCATTCCATTCCATTCCATTCTATTCCATTCCATTCTATTCCATTCTATTCCATTCTATTCCATTCTATTCCATTCTATTCCATTCTATTCCATTCTATTCTATTAATTGGATACGTAATACGATACAAATTAGTCACTGTTCCCGCGCGCCTCTAGGTGTTGTCAGCAACAGGAAGCCAGAAAGCTGGGTCGAAGCCTACCGTGGCCAGGGTTATCCGAAAGCAAGCTCGAGCCTTGGCTTGAAGGCTAGAAGGAACGGGGCGGGTTTTTAGTCAGTAAGAGTCTGACACTATCTCCCGCTCCACCCAAGGGTGGAGGTTATCATAAGACAATTTTTGCCCACCGTAAAAAAAAAAACACGATGCAAAACTGATGTTAGATTTCCTGGCTTCATAACGACTGTCAAAGGTATACACATGACTGCCTGGACCAAAGGCTTATAACATGCCTTCCGAGGCACTAAGGAGTCACCCATCCACACTGACCTCTAAAAACAGCTCTACTGATGCCATGAACCATGAGCCATGATGATGATGTAGCCATGAGCTTTGGCCCTTTAGCAAACCCGGCTATAAAATAAACCGTCTTTTGTTTCATAAGCGTAGCTTGACCTCAACACTGACATTGCTCACACAACCTGTAATTATTGCTCCATCGCTCAGTTATTTCAGCTTCTGTGCAATCAATAATTACTTTATCTACCAAGGAATTACGTCATCTGAGGTCTTTATGATGGAGAGATGAGGAAATATTCAAATAATGCATAATATATGATGCAGATATTCATAATGACTTCCGTGTGTTTCCGGATGTAAGGAGTTGGTTACCAACGACAAAATGAGGTGTAAGAAATGGCATGGAGTATGTGTCTGAACGCACAAGTCTTTTTAGAGTTCCGTTACCAAAGGGTAGAAAGGGGACTATATTGCTAAGACTCCGCTTTTCATCTCCGCTGTCACCAGCTAGGCTGTATCTCATGAACCGTGATAGTTAGACGGTTGAAATTTTGACAGATGATGTATTTCTGTTGCCGCCATAATAACAAATACTAAAAAAACCTTTTTATAAAAAAAATAAACGACTTCACAAAAAAAAAATTGAATTTGTGGAGATTTTGAGGTGTTGCCCTTGATTTCGCCAAGATTCCATCATCAGATGCCAACTTGGTGACTATGGGACCATTTGGAAAGTATACCTTTTCCAACGAAAAATTTATTTTTCTAAACGGTTGGCAAGCGACGAAGTTATGCGCGAACAAACATTAAAAAAAAATACAAACAACTGAATTGAGAACCTCCTCCTTGTTTTAAGATGTCGGTTAAAAACCACTACAAAATAAATATTCAAGTGAGGCTCCCATATATAACCATGGTGATTTTTTTGAAAAAAAAAAAAACGTGTTGCACCGATCCCAAATAAAACGGGATAAGGGCAGGAAGATGATGATGATGCTCTACATATTTTTCGGTTCGAATTTGTGTCAGCGTGTTTTCACTCCAAAAGAAGTGCGACTCTAAAACAACAGTGCGACTGTGCTCAGCATAGTCCCAGTCATACTTTGTATTCACCAATGCTTCAACTATATGTAAAGGTCATTTGAAATCTCAATGTAGGCGGTGGTGAAAGGAATGATTTCGTTTTGCATCATGAAAAGTAGTAAAAGTACGTTTCGTACTCTTTCATAATAATCATTAAATTTACCCAAATAGCACTAATTTCCGGTTTACACTTTATTACTTGTCCATGTATCTATACTACTGAGGTTACAAAATCGCGTAAACACAAGTAGGTACTATAACATTTATTCATTTCGATAACTTAGGCCGTTGTGAAAACAATTTGACCAAATGGGGCTATCTCGACCCATCTCTAACACATTGCTAGTGAGGAGCCTCTGCACTGAACATGCGCTACCTGCTATGCTGCCCATCCTGCACAACCATCTGCAGTTTTCAGGATCTATACGAGGCTAACAATAGAGCTGTACAGGTTGCCAAATATTGGTCAGAAAAACATCTAGTTTGAGAACATCGACACGAAAAGAGGAAGAGTTTGATTTTTGGGATGAACCTGCACTAGCTTCTGGCGGCTTATAAGTTCCACTTGGACGCTGATATAACGTCAGAAGTTTGTGCTATATTTAGTGCTAGGTCTATGTGTTTTTTTTTTTATTACATTATTGAATTGAACCTAACTAAATCTATCTACGAGTATATTAAATACTAGTTAAGTAACTTTGTCTATAATTGTTACATTTATAAGCCTCAACAGCTGAAGAAATGCGTCTAGAACATGGCAAACGGGTGGATCATGAACTGGTTTAGGATAAAAGATATCCCAAATGGCCCTATGCAATAAAGAGTATCGGAATATACGATAATTAATTGACTTTTTTACTATATAAGTTGCAAATACTACTATAACACGGACTAGCTGTATCTTTATTGTATTTCAAACATTTTAAGGAGTTTACCATTATTTCAGTCGAAAAACGTCCACTGTTGGACATAGGCCTCCACCAAGTGTCGCCACAATGAGCATTCCTGTACGTCTCGCATCCATTGGATTCCTGCAACCTTACCAGGTTATCGGTCATCTATAGAGAATACAATAAATAATTTTGCGATGCTCTTGGCTCCAGGGCGAACTATGTATGGACGCAGAAAAAGGCCTTTATATCCCTGTACCATTTTCCTTTGAGGTAATAAACCACTTTTCTCGTCGACAAACCCGCTGCCATAGCTATATGAGGTCCAGAAGTCTCGCTGTGAAGACAATGTGTGAAGTAGTCTATCTAGTCTTAGTTGGACTTGGAATCATAGTCTTGACCCAATATCTATTCCCCCTTGGCATCCTGGCCATAGGTAGTTGAAGTACACCCACACCTACACCGTATGGTCCAGGTCAATCAGTCTAACAGACTTCTCCGTCCGTGAATATGGAATGCTTCATGAACGTCTGTGGAGACAGAGATCATTCCCAAAGAATTCCACATACAAAAGAAGAACGTGCAAGTCCCTATACCGATTTGACAAACAATGCACGAACCATAAACAAACAATGTTGTTGAGACTACAGTAACTGCGTTATACACATTACCGTACCATAATGATTGCTAAAATGGGCAGATGTAAATATTTATGCCTTATTACTAATCATGAGCTGAATCTCAATTGTATTTGCCGGAAATTGTATAGTATAAGGTCAGTAGCCTGATTCACGTAAAATAAAAAAAGCCAAAATATCGTTGAAGTTTTAGAGTCCTTCTATCCAAAATCGGTATTCATGTGTTCTCTAATCGGGATTGAGTAGAACGACAATTGAACTGGATCAAATAAACGATCTATCAACGACTTGAGGCCAGATACCACAGAGTAATACTATGTTACAAAGTACTCTGTGATTTGAACTGCAATATTTGACGTTTAGTTGTTGGCATTCGACCCGATAAAACAACGCTTATCTATGAGAATACCTCAAGTCAACGATTAAATGACGATTCACTTAGCTGAATACGCTTCAACGACTCTTCGATCGAACGATTTCAAAATTGGTGTCGTTCAAACTCGATTGATGGATGTGAATACGAAAATGACAAAAACGACTAAGTCGCTACGATATCGTTACGGTTCTGATTACGTGAATCGGGCTACAGTTGGTTTGTGAGAGCTACATCTTTTGTTGCTACTGTAATAATGGCAGGCTTTTTTTAAGGTGGTTCAATGTGGTGATCATCCAATGATTTTTCGCGCTTTATGGCTCAGGGCGTGTCAAACTTTTACGGACCAAAACCACACCTTTTTTATTTTTAAGGTGAGAAATCATCCAATGACATCTCTCTGATCATCTCTCTCTCGGCCTTTTCGTGTCAGACTTTTACCGACTAAAACCCACTCCTAATTCCTTCGTTGCCTTTCATTCCAAGTCCGGGTTTTTCTTTCAGAAGCGAACCTATGGAAAGAAAGAAAGAAAGAAAGAAAGAAAGAAAAAGAGTTTATTTGCGTCCAACATGACGCACATCCTAAAAATAAATAAATGTTACAAGTAACAATATCGTACTTAAAACTATCAGCTAGATAGGATATGCGTCACATCAGCGCAAAACTAATGCTGGGGCTCGTGCAGGACAGAGCCACAGCGCTGATTTTCAACCTTCTTCTGGTCTGGACGGTTACCGGACGGTCGGACGGTGAGCTACCCATTGCTCACCGTCCGCAAGCTTGCGCCTACAGTGGCTGGAAATCAGGATCGGAATCCCGACAGCTGGGGCGCGAAGGCTATGGCCTCGTACGTGCTACCGCCTCCTTTTCTCACCTCTACCATATACTCCACCGTGTTCTCCGGGCGGTCCACACAATGGTGACATCCGGGCGTCACTTCCGCATGAATCCGGTGCAGGAATCTCTCGAACCCATGTCCGGTGAGGACCTGCGTCATGAGGAAATAATACTTTGATTTAATCATTAGTTATAGGATCTTTTATATATGTATTAGTTTATTATTTAGTAAGATTTTTGGTGTATTTTACCGATGAGCCTTAGTTGCCTGAAAATAAAGATATTTTTTTTTTATTCTATAATATGTATGTATTTAGAAATATATAAGTATGTTTATCAATTCTCTAGTAATCATAACACAAGTTCTGCTTAGCTTGGGACTAGACATCGTTGTGTGATAGTTGTGGAATATAATTAATATTTTATGAAATACTAGCTTTTGCTAGTATTTCGCGAGCGAATCCGCGGGTTTCGCTCGCGTTAAATTCGGGGTATCACGGTTCCCCTTTCGATTTATTTTTTCCTGACATCTTCAACAAATATCATTAATGTACACAGAAATAAATACAAAAACTTAACATATTATAAATTATTTATCGCTATCGAGTGGTGAAAACCAGTGCTTACCGCACTGATTTTCACCACTTTTTGAGTTTATCGCAAACAGACAGACGCGGCGGGGGACTTTGTTTTATAACATGTATTGATACAATATCACTAGCTATACGATTTCATCTTAAGATACGAAAATATGAAATACTATTTATTATCTTCGTCGTGTGTGATAGTCTCCGTGGTGATAGTCCATTGAATGGTATGGCGAGCGCTATTGTATTTTAAGATACAATATTATAGTATCTTAGCCGTGTGCAGCGCCCCTTAGTGGACTCCACTGCGGGTGACGTAACCTACGACAAACTTATTATTTCAGGTTGGTACAGTAATCGGAGTCTAGGGATCGAACCGCAAAATTAAGTTTGTTTTTTATTGTATAGACTTTTCCGGGATGAAAAGTACCCAGTGTGGTGCCTAGGATATTAAAGAATAATTATACCAAGTTTCATCGTAATCGAACCGGTAGTTTTTGCGTGATGCCTGAACAAACAGGCAGACAGACAAACAAAAATTTTTTTAATCAAATTTTTGGATCGGTGTCGGCCTAGTAACATCCCGTGCCGTTTATTTTTTTGATATTTTTAATGTACAGAATTTTCACTTCTACAGATTTATTATAAGTATATAGATTATTTTCAGATACCAAGGTCAGGAACTCGATTGAATTTGTTAATCTAACAACTATAAAAATTGTTGACCAATACATGTCCTTGCTCGTCAAAAAAAATGTTAATCTAATAAAAAAATCCGTTCAAGTGCGAGTAGGACTCGCGCACGAAGAGTTCCGTACCGTCCGTAGCAAAAACCGGCAAAAACGTTTTTTGAACTTAAATATTTATTTTATTCTGTTTTTTTAGTATTTTTTGATAGAGTGGCAGTTTGAAAGTGGCGCCAGTGACTGAAAAGTTGAAAGGAAATCGTTTGTCTTGGTATGGTCATGTGAAAAGGAGGGATGAAACGCATGTTGCTAAAAAAGTTATGAGTTTACATGTGGATGGATGGCGGGGGAGAGGGAGGCCAAAGAAAAGATGGATGGATTGTGTGAGAAGTGATATGAAAGAAAAGGGAGTTAGTGATAGCGTGACGAGTGACAGGACAGAATGGAAGAAAAAAACGTGTTGCGCCGACCCCAAATAAAACGGGACAAGGGCAGGAAGATGATGGTGTTATGGATAGAGTGGCAAAAGAAATACATAATCTGTGATATTTTTAACTGTGTAACTATCACGGTTCGTGAGATACAGTCTGGTAGGACCACGGATATCGAAGGACAGATGCGGGCAAGGGACAGATGGCAGACCCTTTGGTTACGGAACCCTGAAAAAGAAACCAAATATTTAAAAAAAGGTATCCAAATCTATTTGCACGCTGCACCGTTTGGCGTCGCAGGTTTTTCATAAAATTTGGTTTTTGATGAAATACCGGAAGATGACACATTTTAAACTCAATTCCATCATAAACCTGTAACAGTTCAGATGTTTTATCAAAAACCTGAACTAGTTTGCGGGCAGATCCGTCGATTGAACTAGCGCTTGATAAAGTTTGAGCAGCAGGTCCGTTAGACTTTTCCTGACTAAATCCCAGTCCCATGATCATTCTTTGCCTTGCATTCCAGGTCCGCGGGTTTCCCTTTCGGAAGCAAATCCATACTGTGCCGCAGTTTCGCAGACATCTTTTTGAAGTACGTGTAGAACACTACGTGCTGTCGACGACTCGTGCTCATTCCGGACGGTTACCGGACAGCCGGACGGCGAGCTAGCCATTTTTTGCTAGCAACTTTGGCTTTGGACTCGATGAACCGCCCAAAATTGAGGTCGGAGGAAATTTCAACACCCAAGAGCTGAAGACGGTCGGTACAATCCAATGATACATTTTGAAAATACTAACCAGTTCAATTAAATTGAAGATAATTAGTAAATATATTGATATTTTATTAATGAGATAGCTAATTCAGCTATTTTTGAAGTAAAATACTTGGAACAGTCACTCATAATAGACACCGCAAGTAAAGGCCGTTAAATTGTGGATGGTCTTTAAAATGTTAGTCTATTTTTGGACACCCTACATTTTTTTTATACACTATGTTAATCTTGCCTCGGCTTTGCCTTGACTTGCATTGCTCATATTTTAATTTTAAATTCTATAATTTATGCTATACTAAGCAATTAAATAATGCTCAGTAGTATTGAAACTTCAGAACTAAGTAGACACGTAATGGCTGTAAGGGACGATTTCACTGATTGCGAGACCAATGTCCGACTTGATGGAAAAGTTGCACTTGTTACCGGCGCGACAGCTGGAACAGGTTTCGAAATAGCCAAAAATTTAGCCAGAAGAGGCGCTAAAGTCATCATTGCTAGCCGAAATCCAGCCAAACTAGCTGATGTAAAGAATACAATCATTCAAGCTTCTGGAAACCAAAATGTTGTCACCAGACAGATAGATTTGGAGTCGCTATCCTCAGTCAGAAACTTTGCAGATACGACACTAAGAACAGAACCAAGACTGGACATCTTGATCAACAATATTGGAGCTATTGGATTGGAAGACAGACTAACTGGAGATAACCTACAGCTGATGATGCAAGTCAACTACTTCGGAACATTTCTGCTCACGTTTCTCCTTTTCCCGATATTAAGAGCATCAGCACCAAGCAGAGTAGTCAACGTCTCATCGTTGGCCTTGATCTTAGGAACGGTAGACTTAGACCACTGGAACGACGTTGGAAGGTACTCCAATTTTGGTTACTACTGTAATGCAAAGCTGGCTGATATACTATTTACAGTGGAAATGGACAAGAGAATTAAAGGTAGTGGAGTCAGTGTCTTCAGCATGGATCCAGGACTTGGAAAATCGGAATTCTTTAGGAATTTCGACAATGCGTTTATCAAGAATGTGTTCAATGCTGCGCTGTTGAAGTTTGGTAGGCCGTTACATAGAGTAGCAACTATGGCAGTGTTCTTAGCAGTGGATCCAAAGTTCGAGAATGAAAGTGGCAAACATTTTAGAGACTGTCACGAGTTTTACAGTTCTTGGTTCGCGAATGATACAGTGCTGACTAGGAATGTGTGGCAGGAGACTAAACGGCTGGTGAGAATAACAGGTGACGAAGATTGGGAAGCTCTCTATTGAAGTTTTTGTAAAATGATTACTAAAGACATTTGCATTTTAAATTAATTCTTAGATTATGACTGTGTTGCCCCAAAAATAAGGCAAGTATTTCCGCCATTCATTCGAAGTCTGTCTTCGAATGAATGGAATAAAATAAACCCACCTAGATATGTTTTAACGTTACTCTGATACTGTTGTTGCAATTTTTATATATCTCAGGAAGGATTCTAGAGTAGTGGATCTCTGGAAGGTATATGAGGCTCCTTAGATACTTTTCATGGAATGTGATGTTTACCAATGGTTACATTCCTGTAGAGCAGGAGAAGTTAAAAAAAAATATCTCAATTAACAATTTGATTAACTTGTATTTCATTAATTAAATACACATCCATTTCAGTGCCCAGCACAAATGACAGCCAGTACCAAAAACTGAGCGTGCTTACCTACCGTGTAACGAAGGAGAAGTAATATAATAGATGATCACGGTCACCCATCCCAAAACCTGTTTAAGCAAGCATAGCTCAACTTCAACGATCAACCTGTCTGATAGTACTTCTCGAAACTAAATACAAAAGGCCATGATTTTATATTTTTAAAGGCTTCTTTTTAAAGGTTTTATATTTCTATTGCCGCTACGATTTTGCTGACGTCTCTCTGGAATTCTCGCGTGGAACACTGCAGGCAACTGAGGACTTGTGCTCGTTCCGGACGGTCACCGGACGGCCGGACGATGAGCTACCCATTATTCGTCGTCCGCAAGCTCACGCTTACGGTGGCTGGAAGTCGAGTCCGGGATCTCAGCAGCTGGGCCGTAAGGTAGTCTGTTTCCTCAGGCGTGCGCCTTCTTCGCTAGCATTACCTCTTCGCAGAAGGGAACGTTCGCCTGCCATTCTTCCTAGCTCCGGATCATGGCCTATATCAGGACCCGGTGCAAAAGGTGGTCGCCGCCGATCGCCCCTTACGAGGACACGGGCGGTGCTCTGCCAAAGCGGGCTTCACCTTCACCGTATGCTCCACCGCGTCTTTCGAGCCTGGGAATTCCTTCCATAAATTAACTTGCATTTAGACCACAATACCAAAAAAAACATAGTTGACACTGGATATGCGTAAGTATGTATAATTTAAATCTTTAAAAACAGCTAAAAGTAACTCTTCATTCTGAACGTTACCTTGGCTTTTTAAAGGTTCAATTGGAAATATCATCGCATTATGCGTGAGGCCGCAGCTTTATGCTGAGCGTGCGGCTGTTTTGCACGGATGCAACGCATATCTTTTCTATCAATACCAAGTTGTTATATGTTTGTTAGCTATTTATATAAGATTGCATCTTTTTCGCGCGAATAAAATGTTTTTCTTTCTTTCTCATGTTTTTTCAAATATGCATTTTTTTATTTATCTGCATGCTTATGTCAAGGTGGACCGATGACCTGGTGAAGGTTGCGGGAATCCGATGGATGCGGGACGCACAGAATCGATCATTGTGGTGTCACTTGGGGGAGTTCTATGTCCAACAGTGGACGTCTGTCGGCTGAAATGATGATGTTGATGCTTATGTCAAGCGTCAACGATAATGCGGTACCCTAATAGTCTTGCGTTATCTAGTTATGCGGTGCACTTGCTCGCATGCATTCAACGGGCGGCCTACTACGCATTCATTGTGACCACACTTTCGTTACCAAGACATCTGGAAATAAACTCAGTCGATTATTTTCAAATAAATCATTTACTGCCACTTTTGAATTGTCATGGAACGTAGGAGATAGTTGCACTTAGTGGAAGCAAACGATGAACAATGTTAGTGTTGAGTTCAGATGTAAATACTTACCGGAGAAGAGACAATAGTAAATGGTGATCATTTTGATAATAAGATAGCTATTTAAGCTATTTTTGAAAGAAAATACTAGGTACGGCCACTCACAATAGACATCTCAAGTAAAGGTGACTTAAATGTTGTTGGTATTAAAAATTTTGGTCTATATTTGGACACCCTACATTTTTTAATTGAAACATATTATGTTAATTCGCGTTACTGCGACCTTGTTATCTTCTTGCCTTGGCTTTGCCTTGACTTGCATTGCCTATATTTTATTTTTAAATTTTATAATTTGAGCAATACTGTTTAGTAGTATTGAAACTTTAGAACTAAATAGACACGTAATGGCTGTAAGGGACGATTTTACGGATTGCGAGACCAATGTTCGACTTGATGGAAAAGTTGCACTTGTTACCGGCGCAACAGCCGGAACAGGTCTCGAAATAGCCAAAAATTTAGCCAGAAGAGGCGCCAAAATCATTATTGCAAGCCGAAATCCAGCCAAACTAGCTGATGTAAAGAATACAATCATTCAAGCTTCTGGAAACCAAAATGTTGTCACCAGACAGATAGATTTGGAGTCGCTATCCTCAGTCAGAAGCTTTGCAGATACGACACTAAGGACAGAACCAAGACTGGACATCTTGATCAACAATATTGGAGCTATTGGATTGGAAGACAGACTAACTGGAGATAACCTACAGCTGATGATGCAAGTCAACTACTTTGGATCATTTCTGCTCACGTTTCTTCTTTTCCCGATATTAAGAGCATCAGCGCCAAGCAGGGTCGTCAACGTCTCATCCTTAGCCTTGATCTTAGGGACGGTAGACTTAGACCACTGGAACGACGTTGGAAGGTACTCCAATTTTGGTTACTACTGCAATGCAAAGCTGGCTGATATACTATTTACAGTGGAAATGGACAAGAGAATTAAAGGTAGTGGAGTCAGTGTCTTCAGCATGGATCCAGGACTTGGAAAATCGGAATTCTTTAGGAATTTCGACAATGCGTTTATCAAGAATGTGTTCAATGCTGCGCTGTTGAAGTTTGGTAGGCCGTTACATAGAGTAGCAACTATGGCAGTGTTCTTAGCAGTGGATCCAAAATTTGAGAATGAAAGTGGCAAACATTTTAGAGACTGTCACGAGTTTTACAGTTCTTGGTTCGCGAATGATACAGTGCTGACTAGGAATGTGTGGGAGGAGACTAAACGGCTTGTGAGAATAACAGGTGACGAAGATTGGGAAGCTCTCTATTGAAGTTTTTGTAAAATGATTACTAAAGACATTTGCATTTTAAATTAATTCTTAGATTATGACATATTTGTGACTGTGTTGCCAAAAATAAGGCAAGTATTTCAGCCATTCATTTGAAGAGAGAATAAAATAAGCCCATCTAGATACGTTTTTAATGTTACTATGTTACTGATATTGCAATTTTTTTTTAAATTATGTATCTCAGAATCCTAGGGTCTCGGATGTTTACCAACGGTTGTCCCTGTACGCGCTATGCCAGTGCACCCCTGGTTAGTGGGTAGCAATGCAACATTATCATCGGAAACCCGTGATCCTACAACGCAAAGGAGAACTCAAGGAACATTTAGAAGGTTTCAGCTAGGAAAAGTCTGCGCAGCAAGGCTTTTACATCGTGGCTTGCCTGTCATCGTTTCCCACCTGCCAAAAAAAAAGCATCTAAGGACAGGTTTCCAAAGTTAGTATTTTAGGTAAAAATGTCTCAAAGCCCACCTTATTAGAAAAAATCGAGTTTAAGAAATACTCAACTTCAAATCAGAGACCGGGAGTTGAGGATTTTTAGCCACACTTGTGATATGCATATAGAAAGTCAGTTTGGTGTCAAATTAAACACCGAAGTCTTTCAATGACGAAATTAGTCTTAAAATCATTTTTCATACTGTAATATTACTTTAAAGTACTCCGCTTACAGCAAAGGCTTGTTATTAGTCATTTTAAGGTGTTCAAATCCATCTTGTTAATGGTCCATTCACTCAAGGTCACATAATACCATAACATACTGGAGAAATATACAGTCACACACACAGAGTTAACAGTAACTCAAATCTTTAGGTCATTGTCAAAAAAAAGCGCATGATTTATTTATTTGTGGCAGATCGAAAACCATAATCAAGAATAACAGGGGACTTAAAAGGGAACCTTGACTCACGCCTGATCGTGTATGATACAAGTACTTACTAGCGGTCTCGAACATAGTCAGAAACCAGGAGTGTCCAGGAGACGAAGACTGTCTTGTTACGTAAGTTTATATTTACGGGTGTAAATATAAACTTGCGTAACAAGATTGTTTTACAATAAGTTAAAATTTACACCCACTGTTTTTGTTACGTGGGTTAAAATTTACACCCACTCTTTTCTCTCTACTGTTCTCTCTACTCAACTCTCCTACACTTCCTTCTTACCTTGTATGTCACTTTAAATATTTATGTTCTTCACACGCTTAGTATCTGCGTTTTTCTTACAATCTTCTACTACTTTTTCCTTCTCATTCTTCTGATTTTATTCATTCTTCCACACATCTGTGGAATGCGCTCCCTCTCGATCTCGATATCAGGATACCCACCAGTAGTATGATTTAATTTTTTGTTATTTACCTGCCATGTTGTCTCTCCACCAATCTTCAACCTTGGTGGACCAGTAAAGATTGCCTTGGACATTAAGTCCGGCTTATATACCGTGGTGTTGCGTTAAATTTTGAATAAATAAACTATAAATAAGATGTCGTTATTCATTCTATCAAAGGCCTTGCAGAAATCAAAGTACATACAGTACATCTATTTGATGTCCGCAGTCAAGTTGAGTAGACATAAAATGAATTAAGGTCAGCAAATAGCTATTACGGAAACCATGGTGCTCATTGCGTATATAAATATAAAATATTTTTAATTGCCCATTGGTTAAGGCACGTCTCATGCATGAGATTGCGGGTTTATCAACATTGATGTTGTACAACAGTAATTAGGCTGTGGAAGTTTGATAGGCAGTCGCTCCATATATGTAAAACATGAGTATCAGCCGCATCCGATTAGACTGGAAGCTGATCCCAATCCATTTGGTAAAACGATAACGAGACGATGAGATGATGCAAAATGTATTCAAATACTTAAACAGGGGCCAACAATTGTGCACCACATAGTTATGGCGATAAGTTCCCTTTTGGAGGAGGAAAAGGAAAACTGGAAAGATGTCACGGCGTCTTCACCTTCCGCATAAAGCAGGTCCTCATCGGACATGGTTAGTTCCTTCAGTTCCTCCATCGGATTCGTGCGAAAGAAACGCTCGGGTGTCATCATTGTGTGGACCATCCGGAAAACACGGTGGAGGGGCGCCCCACTTGGGCGGGCCTCTCGGGCAATGACCACTCCTGCTGGCCCGTGGCCCGGAGAACGGCCTTCTTCTCAATCCCCAGTGTCCAGCACAAATGACGGCCAATACCAACGGCTGAGCGTACTTATCTACCGTGTTACGGAAGAAAAGTAAAGATGATCACGATCACCCATCCCAAAACCTGTTTTGGCAAGCATAGCTGAACTTCAACAATCAACCTGTCTGTTATTACTTCTCGTAACTAAATACAAAAGGCCGTGCAATACAGATTGATTACTAAGAATCAAATATCAAGTAGTGTTTGGCGATGTAATACGCTGATCATTATGTCAGTGACACTCTCCTAGCTTCCGTGTAAATTACGCAAAATCGATGCTGGCCTATGTTATGGGTGACAGCGGGTTGATTGATTATTAAAGACTAGCTTTTGCCCGTGGGTTCACTCGCGTTAAATCGCCCCTGGGAAGTGGGGGGTCAGAAAGAGACAAAAAGTAGCCTATGTCACTCTCCATCTCTTCAACTATCTCCACTTAAAAAATCACGTCGATTCGTGACCTCATTTTGCCGTGAAAGACGACAAAACTCGTTTTTTTTTGTCGGGGAATATTAGTATGGATATTCAATTTTGATTTGATCATTATTTCGGCAAAAAGAGGTCGACTGATGGACCTTCCCAAGTATCGCCACAATAGCCGGATTCTGAAGTCAGGTCGTCGGTTCACCTTGTGGGATGGTGGCTATCCAACGCCCACTGCATATTTTACTACGTCTGTTCTGCTAGCAATGTGTCCTGCCCACAGCTACTTAAGTTTGGCGAGTCTTCGGACTATATCGGTAACCTTGGTTCTCCTGCGGACATTTTTATTTCCAATCCGAACACGCAAGATAACTCCGACAATAGCCCTCTTCACTGCGCTTTGGATAATTTCAAACCTTACTATTAATTAAAGAAAATTGCTGTTACCGTTCAAGACTGTAAATAAAGGATGATTTGAAAGTTACCACGGTCCCGCGATGCAAAGGGTAACTGAAGGAATAAACAAAACTAACCTGTTTTGTTTATTTAGGTTAGAAAAAGTAGATTTTAGTCAGTAAAAGTGTGATACTTAAAAAATAAATATACAAATACTTCCTCTTGCTCCACCCAGGCAAGCAAAAGCAATTTGAAGATCTTAAAAAAAGACATTTTGACTGGCCTGTAGGTCTAGTGGTTAGTGACCCTGACTGCTATGCCGTCCGGCATAGTCGTTGGTTCGATTCCCACCCAAAACAAATGTTTGTGTAATGAGCATAATCATTTGTTCTGTGTCTGGGTGTAATTTATCTATAATATGTGTGTATTTAGAAATATATAAATATGTTTATCAGTTGTCTAGTATCCATAACACAAGCTCTGCTTAGCTTGGGACTAGATGGCGTTGTGTGAAAGTTGTGGAATATATTATATTACATCTTAAAAAAAGACATCTAAGTACAAGAAGAATCACAATTGTACAATCACTTTGATCAGCTGCTAAGTTGAACAAGATCTAATCCAAAAAATTGCACACAATCAGAAGTTCTTCAGGTAATCATTCAACAGCTCTCTGTTCTAAGACCAACACGTCGAACTTCGACCAACCGTGACGCACTTAAGTTTGATCGCCCGTGACTTACACCGCTACCCCAGAAGGATTCTGCGATGAGTAAGAAAGTGAAAATGACCTGTAAGAGCTCGCGGTGCATCACAAATATTTGCTGCACATGGTTTCTATAGACACACCTAGTTATGACGCCTCTCTGTGCCTGCTCTGAGATTGTTGTGTAGGATTAGTGCGGTTACTGTATTGAGAAAACTCAAGAAAACTTAACTTATTTAAATACTACTGAGACTGACTCAAGCTCTAAGACAGTATTTCCGTACGAAAGAAAGGAAAAAAGAAAGAAAAACAGTTTATTAACGCAAAAAGACGTAATCTTATAACTAGCTAACAAACATAATATAACAACTTGAAATTGATAGGGAATAATATATGCGTCACATCCGCGCAAAATGGCCGAAAGTTCAAAAAGTTAAAGTTAAAGTTTTAAAAGTGTTCAGGTTTTTTATGTTTATCTTTTCTTAAATCTATTTTGAAGATATCTAATTGGTATTCTATGTTTGCGTGATCGAATCAGAGTTAAAAGATATCCACCAGAGAACCAAGGTATAGCACGAAAAATCGCCAAACTTAAGTGGCAATGGGCAGGGCACACTGCTTGCAGAACAGATAGCCGTTGGGGCCGAAAGTTTCTGGAGTGGCGACCGCGTACCGGAAGACGCACCGTTGGAATGCCTTAGGCAAGGTGAGCTGGTAAAGATTTCGGGAATCCGGTGGATGTGGGACGCATAGGATCGTTCATTGTGGTGACATTTGGGGAGGCCTATGTCCAACAGTAGATGTCTATCGGCTGAAATGATGAATGGTGATCCTGGGCCTTTGCATGACGTGTTAAATTGTCAGCCCTGCGAGCGATAACGAGGGATGTAGCTGAACACCCTGTATGGATCCATCTCTTTAACAGTTCAACTTAGGTCGTCAAATGGATTGCATTAAGAGCTTAATTGGTAGAGCCTCTAATGTAAATGTACCTATCAGCAAGCGGGATAAATACGACTTGGTAAGTAAGAGCAAAAATTTATGAAAATAAGGCTCCTAGCTCCTATATAACCTTTTCAAGCCTTTTACCAGACAACGAGGAAACCTAGTAAGTTATGTAAATACTGTAGGGATTGGAGAATAGAAAAAGAATTATTTACTTGTTAATTTGGGATGTATTCTTTTACATTAGAAGTTATTAAAAATACTTCAACACTTCATTATGGGCAAGTCGCACCGTCTGTTACAAAGTACTCTGTGATTCTATCCGACAATATTATTTCTTTTTAAACTCGAATTAGCATTTATTTCATTCATTTATAATGTGCCATTACTTCTTAAATCACCTAAAGAGGTTCTTATGAAAGAGTCTCTACAATACTTTACCAAGCTAAAGTGCTAATAATAGAGTAAAAAATGAAACATCTGCGAAACTGCTGTTTTTTTTATTATGTCTTAAGTTTGCAGTATACGAGTACCTGTGCTTCCTCATTCCCAAAGACTGCCTCACTATATGACTAGTGGCGTAACGTGGACTAATTTAGACGTAGGCGAAAACACATCAGCGAGCCCTTTTTCTTTCATAAATTCGAAAACGCGCCAGCGACTCTTGCAACCCAGTGCTCGACCACATCATCGCTTACCTTCAGGTAAAATAGTTGGCAAACGCAAGCCAAGCAACTAATACAATAAAGAGGTAAAGTTTGTTTTTTTATTTGTAGGAGGTAATCTCAGGAAGTACTGGTCCGATTGCTAAAATTCTTTCACCGATAGAAAGCTGTTATATTCCTGAGTGATACAGGCTATATTTTGACTAGCTGCCAAAAGCAAGCTAGTCATATAAATATAATCGACTTCTACGATGTCCCTCACACCGTTCCGGGCTTATCCACTCCTCCTTTTTCGTTCAAGCGATATCTCTTTGGAATGCGCTCCCTCTGAAGGCACGTGAGCATATTCGCAAGATGTTGGTAGAATCATCATCGCACTGATTTGTTAGATTTGTTTTTTTTTCTCACTAGAGCTTTGTTTATTAATACATATGTATGTATCTAAGTATGTATTTACTATTGTATTTGTTTCTCTCTTTATTAAGTTGCACCTGCCATGTTATGTTTCTGAACCACCCTAAGGTCGACTGGCAGATAATGCCTAAGGCATTAAGTCCGACTTTGTACAATTCTTGTGCATAAAGCTTTAAATAAATAAATAAATATAAAAAAACTCGTTTTTAAGTGAGGGCGCTTCCACGAGGCTCCTTTGGCTGCTTTATCTAAGCTACGCTACTGTGCAAGATTTTGATATTTCAGCCGCGTATTCTGCTATCAAATGAACAGACTTCAAGCTGTTGAAATAAGTACTTTGTTTGTATACGTGAGTCCTTGTTGTAATGACCAAAGTAACTTGGAGATATGTTTGGTGTAGTTACCTATTGAGTTGTTTTGAGGAAGTTTAAATCGCGTCGTGAGGCTCTTCAGACTATGACCTAAACCATGACTTTAAAGTCGTCATCATCATCATCATCATCATTTCAGCCAAAAGACGTCCACTGTTGGACATAGCCGTCCCCTAAGTGTCGCCACAATGATCCATCCTGTACGTCCCGCACCCATCGGATTCCCGCAACCTTCACCAGGTCATCGGTCCACCTTCCGACGCTGCGCCAGAGCTATACAGGTTGTCTAGCGCCATCTCTTACCTACACCGAAACAAGATTAAAACAATCTTATTTTGAACGTCATGGTAACCCCGCAGGACCGCGGTCCCAACTTCCACCTATACAATATTTTGATTTTTGAGTGGTATTTTGTAACCACAAATTAAATAAAATACAGTTCTTTTGGTAACGATATTGTAGTGATTTTTTGTTTGTGGTCACATTACTTTTATCAACGAGCCAAAAATCACAAATTTTCGTGCACTTGCATCCTATTTGACTAGCACTCTCTTTAATTCCTGATGCGATACCAGTGTGGAGTTAACTCTTTGAACTACCCGTGTACCTTCAAAACATGTAAACTCACCTACACCCAGAGCCAGTACAAACTATCTGTAGGCCATACAGATTCGTGCGGATAGCGAGCCAATCACTGAATCCTCTGGCACCAATAGTGCTGTCCTTTCTGCTGTTTTAAAAAAGTGCATTTAGCAGATATGAGTTTTCTTTTTAGGTGGGAAATCATCCAATGACTTCTCTCGCTCTAGAACGGAGTGGGATGTAATTTTAACTGACTAAAACCACACCTATATGTTCCTTCTATTTGCCCTTGCGTTCCAAGACCACGGGTTTCCTTTTCGGAAGTCAACCCATGGCCCTAGTCACCCACGGCCCCAAATCAACCCATAGTCCCAAGTCCACCCATGGCCCCAAGTCAACCCATGGTCCCAAGTCAACCCATAGTCCCAAGTCAACCCATGGTCTCAAGTCATCCCATGGTCCCAAGTCCAACCATGGTCCCAAGGTATCTCATAGTCCCAGGTCCACCCATGGTCCCAAGTCAACCCCTGGTCCCAAGTCCAACCATGGTCCCAATTCAACCCATGGTCCCAAGTCTACCCATGGTCCCAAGTCAACCCTTGGTCCCAAGTCCAACCATAGTCCCAATTCAACCCATAGTCCCAAGTCAACCCATGGTCTCAAGTCATCCCATGGTCCCAAGTCCAACCATGGTCCCAAGGTATCTCATAGTCCCAGGTCCACCCATGGTCCCAAGTCAACCCCTGGTCCCAAGTCCAACCATGGTCCCAATTCAACCCATGGTCCCAAGTCTACCCATGGTCCCAAGTCAACCCTTGATCCCAAGTTAACTCATGGTTCCAAGTTAACTCATGGTCCCAAGTTAACTCATGGTCCCAAGTCAACCCTTGGTCCCAAGTCAACCCATGGCCCCAAGTCAACTCATGGCTCCAATCAGCTGTGAGTTAACCCCAGTTAGCGTCAAGTTGCATCACTTTTAGCTTACAACTCTTAACTCAGTAGCTCTCTACTTATAGCTATAATTTCATATAATTGCACGACACTGTAGACGTGTAAATGGGTCCGTTCTAACGAAACTGTACCGTCGCTGAAGAGTGAACGCACTCGCGTGGCTGTCGCAAAAAACTAATGTGTTTCTGTCGCGGACGATGACCTATGTGCTCAGTGCCGTATGATGAGGGATTACTTCACCTCCTGTTGTTATTTTGGGTCCATTAAGAAGTTAAGTAGGTAGGTGCCGTTGACAAACGGATCTTCTTCTTCTCGTGTCGATTCGACTCAAATTTTGTCCGACCAATATTTAGCCACCTGGACAGCTCTGTCGTTGGCTTCGTTTAAGACATGAAGGGCGCAGGTACTTGTGCATGCTGGGCAGGAAAGGAGGTGACACATATCCTGTGAAGGAGCTCCATACTGGCACTGAATTTAAGTGGGTCAAGGAAACTTAATTTTGCCAGATTATCTTTGCTGCGGCCAACCTGAGGAGATTGGCCACTGCAGTTCGTTTGAGAGATAAAGTTTGGGCGAGTGGGATATCTTTTTCTCCACAGTTCGCGTCTCTGGTCCGAATCGCTGTTCTCCGAGGAGGTCGTAGTTCGCAGAAAACTTTTGCGGCTCTTTAAGCGTGCATGTCTCTATCTCGTTCCTGTTCGGCTTTTTCAATGCAGCTAGCTGTTTCGCGGAAAAGTAAAGAAAGTTATCTACAATTTTGCGATTTTCTGATAGTTGCAGAAACTTAGTAAAAATTCACATTCACATTATTCATACTATGGCATATCGTCTTTCAAGTGTCAAAAATGCGGAAATTATTAATAGTACTTTGCGAAAAAAAGAATTTTCAATAATATTTTGCGAAAGAAAAAGGGTTTGAAATGATCAGGTGGACTCACTGAGTGGACTCAAGTGACCTTTAATGCATGCGTAATCTAGCACATATATCGATGCACAATGTGTATCGATGCCTGGCGCCTAATTATTGTTCAACCTCATTGTTTAATATTATGACAAGAACTAATTAATGGGAAGTGTATTTTCGGTAACGGTTCCGACTTACAAGTTGTTGTTTGTGCGTTCAAACCCGTGCAGGCGCTCTACACTTTTTGTAACTTATATATTATATGTTCTGTTGTATTATATCTTCTGTTACAATATTTGTGGATGTATACGAGTATCTAAACTCGTATATTCCTACAAAAGCATCATACCCTCTCCCTGTACCGATGGAACACGATTCTATTAAGTAAAGCTGTTCCATTGAATTATGATTGATAGTGCACTTACATAAATACTTATCTTGCTTGTCAAGTTAAACGCCTGCCGGTTTATTTACGGCAACTATAAGGTTAAGTAAGTAAAAATATAAGGTTGACTGAGAAAACTACTGCTTGAGTAAGTTGTCAGTGGTTTTGCTGTACACTAATATTCGAAGTTGTTATAGAAATAATATTTTAGAGACTTATGAATAATATTATAGAGAAACTAGTGCGCTTCACCATCAACGATCGCAGGATCGCAGTCAAGCACTAGTTTATAAAAAAATATGCATAGATATCCTGAAAAAGCATACTATGTTTACAGTGGGAATTTATTTCAAGCCATTGGCTACTGCATTTCGAGTCTAAACTATTTATAAGTATAATCTACAGATAGAACGTAATCCAGTTCTACCTAGACCAACTAAGTATCTTCAGTTTTGTGTAGGTATGATGTATATGGGTTTAAATTTATGTAAACAAAATTTAAGCGATCTAGGTGGTGGGAGTTGGGATGTAAACATACCCACAATTCTACATGATTATAATATGGGAGAACGTTTTTAAAAAAAAATAGAATACTTATGGTGGTTTACTTAAAATTTATAAATACTTACATTAAATATTAGGGCTATCGTAGCTAAAATAATTCCAATTAAATGCTACTTAAACTCATACAAGATTTCAAAAAAGGCTGCAATCCGTCTTCTAGTCAATATCAACTTCACTAAGACTTCTCGTCAACGCATTTTGTATAAGGAGTACATAAAACGCAATCAGACAACACCCTAATGACACGATTACTTTTCTCCCTGAACATAGTGACGAAATCAAAGTCTATCTGTCTAGAATAGTCAAGTCATGCCTCGTTTAGTACGTGCTAGTACTGTGGAGTGTGAGACGAGACAGTGACATAATATGTGAAGAGAGTGCGATCATTACTGCCTGCTGCAGTGATGCTACTGTTCCTTCGCTATTTAAATAGCTAGCTCTTAAGTACGACTTGTTTAGTGATGGTGTGTGAATGATTGCAGTGGGATTCTCCTTTATTGTTATCTATGTAACATCGTATTGTTGAGATGATGACGCTAAAAGTAAATTAGATACCGTATTTGGTGCATCAATGTTGTTAATTATATTTAAATCACGATTACAACATTTACTGCCGCACTCAGAGACGCCCATTAACGCTAATCTCTGATTTACTAATTTTGTCATTGAATAATAGTCTATATCTTTATGATGTTAAGTACCTTAGGTTTTGCTTTAATTGACATTAAAGTTAAATGACGTCTCTGAGTGCGGCAGTAATTTTAGTAAGTATAATTATGCGAAACCCGAAGCTCGTGTTTTATTTTTATGTAAAGTATCATGAAAAATGACAAAGTTATAAGCTTTTTATCTTTTGTCAGCAAAATTCATCGACTGAGGGGATGTTTTGTACTTGCACCCAGCTTTTTGTTGGCATCTAATGCCCGCTATGACCTGTCGTGGCCTCAGTTAGTGTCATTGGTGACCAACTGGTGACCTTTTTAAATATTTTTGGGAAAAAAAACAGGTCCCGCCCGTAATATTTAAAAAAATATGACCGAATCGAAAAATATTAAAAAAATATGCCCGAAAAATATTTTTCTTTTTCCTGTACTGTACTAGACTAAAGTTTGTATACTTTTTTTTTATTTATTGTTTTTTTTTTGGTATATAGGTATATAAACAACGTTCAGTTTTAATTTAACTTGTGTTTGTTCGTACAAACCTGCCACAACATGTTATTATTCTAAGACAACATGGTCTAAAAACTATTGGAATCCATTCAGTTAGGTACTTTTTGATTTTAAACAAACTATACTCAGGTTTCAATATTGGTTAGATATAAAGTTAAAAATCGTTTGTTTCATTCGTTTTAAAATACACCGGACCATGACCTGATGGGGATCCGGTGTATCCAAAAAGCATAGGGCCGGCCGTTGTGATGTCACTTGGAAGCAACGTATGTCCAACAGTGGACCAACCCACCTGTGTTTCTTCAGTGGCCTTTTGCATTCCAGGGCCATTGACTCTTTCGAATAATCCCGCAACGAACCTTTACATTAACTTAACCTACTCTGTTCGGGTGTGTCCGGTGACAAATCAGTTATTCCTGGAATCAAATTAATCTGAAACTTAGGGATCAAAGCTCTTTGTAAATTAATGCCTCAAAGCAATAGTATCATACCTAAAGCCATTATAGCCAAAACTGTGTTGAGGGTGCCCTGCACCCTGCGCACCCTGGACGCGCACTGCTTACGCATGATTGTGTAAAAACAGTTGGTGCGCACTTCCCTAAACATGCCTGAGACACTGCAAAATCGAGACATCCCCAATGCGACTCTGGAAGCGTTGCACTGTAAGCCGCTCTTGTCTAGGAAACCCATAGGCAGCACGTGTAAAAATTATTATAGGTCGAGAAAATCGCTTGTTCATTTTGCGTTAGGGTATCTACCTAACACTATCACTAATCCTAATTTTACCAACTGGAAACTGCGTAGTAATATAAGTACATATTTTACACAGACGAGTTTTTTTTACACTTTTTAGTTACGAATGTCACGATTAATTCATGAATCCCCAAGCGACCACCGGTGGCCGCGCATCTATTGTCTTACTATTGTGTCTCTAATTGACGGTATCTGAAGGGTTAAACTCTCATGCTGAGCCCTTTGATTTGATACCCATATTGCAGTATTAACACTAGAAACTTTAACCTATAGACTCTCACATTCGTCATGGTATATTTTAGCGTCACCTATATAAAATCACTTGGGTTATTAAGACGAATCTCACGGTATCTTAATTATATCAATCCGTTCAGCGTCGTGGTAGATATATTTAGATAGAGGTAATAAAGAATATGACAAGCATACGTAAGTACAAACAATATACGCGTGAAAAACACAACTCTTTGTTTATGTTTTGAAACAAAAGTATTGTTTCACCAATGTATTTATTGTTAATTGTGTTACTAACGAAATTCCTACACGCAATTTAAAAAATACAAACTGTTTCAACTGTCAAGAGTTACACTGTTATAATCAAATAGTTATTTTATTTCTCAAATCGTGCAATACGCACAGGTCGGCCATACAATTATTTGATTTCTTTGCTAGTGCGTGGTGACATAATAACTATCGTAGGTTAACTGCTAGTGAGGTGGAAATAATTTAATCAAATATGTCGATAAAAAAATCTAGGTTCAGAGTGTTTGTTATCGAACTCTTCTGAAACGGCTTGACCGATTTTTATTGGTTTTTTTGTGTATATTTGGTAGGTCCAGGTCGTCTCTAATTTTTTTCAATGATTACAATTTATATGGCAGAACGGTATCTGCTGAGTCAACTAGTACTTGGTACTTTTTTAATCCAGTTCAGCAGTAAGTTCATTTATAATCTTTTGTAACTTAAAATATCTATTATTTAACAAAAGATAATCATTGACGTAAGAAAAACACCTGCCAAGACGAATTGAGGTCACCGTACAGGCTGTAAGGATTCGGAAAAATCTTTTCCCAGTAGATAACCAGATAGGCTTAGTAAAAGAATTGAATAATAATATAATATATGTATAATATTGTTTTAATTTATGTTTCGTTAACAGTTTTGAATCTCCTACTTAAATATTCTTTTTAGTTATTTACTATGGATTCAACACAGCCATCTTATAAAACTTAGGTACACGGCCATTTTTTATTTCTTTTGTAAAAAATATGCATTGGCAACGCCAGATCAGGCAAAACTAACCAACAGTGTCTTTATTTTTATCCACATCTATATAAAACTAGTCCACATTTATCGATAACTCACGCACCAAAACATCGATATCTCTACGCCGCTGATCCCTAGCAATCTACGCAGGTCATTCGAAAGTAAGAGGCGAAGGTTATGGCATCGGTACAGGCGAAACTTATCAACACCACACAACATTATCTCGGAATGTGGGGAACAGAATATTCATCGCTACTAATGATATGCTTGATTGTACTCGAATTGTAGATACATAACTTTCTTTGTTGAGGAAGATATGCAGTATTGATCAATCGACGTGTATAATGATGTTCGACGCTCTGATTGACCCGCACCAAGTTCTACTCTGCACTTTGTACGCTGAGTGCAAGTTGTTTGACTCTCTCTTCGTCATTTCAGACGAAATACAACCACTGTTGGACATAATCCTCCCATAGTGTCACCATAACGACCGGTCCTGTGTGTCTCACATCCATCGGATTCCTGAGACCCCCACCAGGTTATCGGTACACTTTGTGGAAGACCTTCCGGTCGATGCGTCTTTCGGTACGTGGTAGCCAATCCAGTACCATTCGAACTATCTGTCCTACAAGCAATGTGCTGCCCACTGCCGCTTAAGTTTGACCATTTTTCGAGCTATGTCGGTAACATTGGTTCTCCTGCGAATATCTTCATTTCTGATGCGATCACGCCAGGAAACTCCAAGCATAGCCCTTTCCATTGACCTTTGGGTAACTATAACTTAGACAGATATGACACATGCAACAATTAATAAATAAATTATTCCTCTATAAACGCATAGTCGCGGGTATCAACTTCCACCAGCACTCTTCAGACAGACATTATGACATATATGCAGCCAGCATTATTAAAGGTCTTCCCAATAAAAATAATATCCAGTAATGTAATACAAAGACCTATATTCGGCAATGGGAAGAAGACAACCTAATTCCGCAAAACCCGTTCCATCATCGGACCACCAGACGTATGGCGTGCAGCGATGTGCCACGTACCGGACATTTCACTCTTACGCACAAAACGTTTTGGGAACACATTCATTGTGTGTACAGCAAATGAGTGGAATTCCTTGCTGGAGACTGTGTTTCCTGATAAAACCTGGGGATCTTTAGGTCAAGAGTAAATAGGTTACTTCTAAGCAAGCGTGCTCCTTCGTGCTCCATCGTTACTTTCTATCAGGTGAGATAGTGATCTAGCGCGAGTCTATCAATAAAAAAATTCGCCAAGTGCGAGCTGTACTCGCACGTGAAGGGTTCCGTACTACTTTATTAAAATCGATCTAAAACATAGTGTGGGTTGCAGGCATTGATGTACCAAATCAATGGTTGCAGGTTTATAGATAAACATTTAAAGCTATACAACGTGTAACGTTAAATGCACAAAACCTGAAAATAGTTTGATCAGAATAAGGAGCAGAATCAATTAAACCATTTTTTTTAATATAGGCTACATTTTTCAAAAAAACTCTTCATTAAAAATGTCGCCCTGTCTATTTATTAATAGGTCAAGCCATCACGTTCGCAAACCCGCCGAAATAGGTAAACAAACACAAATGGTTGTGGTCCAATCAAATTTTCTCATACACGAGATAATAAAAGTTCTTATTTCAATGCAGATATTAATTTTAAACAAAGTAAAATTGCACATAAAACTTTTCATATTTTTTATGTTTTTTTTTTTCACAGAATTAGGTCTTTTAAATTAAAAATCATTTGGGGTGTCTAAGGTTTTGCGCATTTAACGTTACACGTTGTATATATTAGACATTGCAAACACGTTTCGTGTTAGATATCGCAACAGTAACAGATGAAGCTACTGCCTTACTTACAAAACGCAATGTACACTGTGTGACAATATCAAACAATTGTACTCTAGTACACACTGCTACTGGTATTTGGCGCAATTGGTGGACGCGTCTTATGTCAACATCGGGAGATTAAAGTAGACCTTACATTCCTGTACGTTTGCTTGCAAATGAAATAAAAAAGTAAACGATCTGAATAATAAAATATTCTCTACATTTCTTTTGTTATATCGGAATATCTAGATCATCATCATTCTCATCACCATCATCCTTTTTAATGTTCCCACTACTAGGACTCAGGCTTCCTCTCTAGGAGAGGGATATCTAGATACTATATTATACAGGCTAAAGAGTTTGTTTGGTGTAAAGCGCTAATCTCGGAAACTATCTGTTCGAATTGAAAAATTCTTTTGTAGAGCAAGGCTATAATTATCTATTTATTTATATTAATACATCTTTACAGAATATTTAAACCACACATATACAGAAACCGCAGGGGGCAGCTAGTCACGACTTTGACTTAGGATAGATTTCATGGTTCTTCATGTAGGTACGCAAACACTAATTGTGCACTAAATATCTTTGATTAATTCCGAAATTCGATCATTAGAACCTCTTTGCAGGCGTGACTACCTTAATGTACAGATAACTTTAAGAAATCTTACATCATCATCATCATCATCAGCCTTTTTTAATGTTCCCACTGCTGGGACTCAGGCCCAGTGCGTGTTAGTGGATGTCACATGTCTTCGAATTTTTGGTTCTAGGACATGCCGGTTTCCTCACGATGTTTTCCTTCACCGTTTTGAGAGCAGTGGTGATGAAATAAATTACACAAAGTAATGCGCCTGGCTGGGTTCGATCCTGCGACCTACAACTCGTAAGTAGGTTAAGTTGGGTTGGTAGGGTAAGTTGGGGCCATTACCACTCGGCCACTATTGCTCTACAACATCATTTTAATATATATATCAACTGCTAATGGATTTTGGGTTTCCTTAAAACAGAGCAACAGAGAGGAAATCATAAAATAGAATAAACTTTATTGTACACCAAAAACTAACACAACTTTTACATAAACTTAAATCTATGGGTACAATGGTCTTATCGCTGACAACCTTAGGATGGATAAGAACTTAAAATAATACAGCAATGGTAATTAACTAATTGCCCATATTCAGTGGATTCAGACGACCTTCATCTAGTCAATAAATATATCTGGAACGATTAACAAAGATACGCAAGTGGAAATCCTATGCCTACATGAATCAGAACAATTCCCATGTTTTTCACACCATATAAAAAGATTAAATCAGCATTAACTTTCTATGAATCTACAAGATAATCTATAAACTTTAACTTAACAATAGCCCTCAAAATACATGAACTACAGAAAACATAACTTTCGACAGATTCGAATCTAGAAATCTATTACGTCAGTATACTTTTTCTACGAGTATACAAAAATATCGTGATGTGATGTGTTAAAGTTATGCAAGCATTCTATAGCTCGGTTCAAAGTTCTGGCGAGTCATTATCGAACAATGCAGATGACATTAGGACTGGTAGAATGGTCAGTTGTACTTGTGCTTTGATTATTCACTAACTGGTTCGCTTTGCTCTCGTTTTCTAACCCACAGGGGTCATAGGTACTGGGTTTAGAAGTAGTCTATTCCACACAGTCTATTGCAAAAAATTATATACATCTCTGCCTACTTCCAGAGATTACCCTAACCTAATAAAAATATGTTTGTCTTGTTTAACAAGTCTGCCCCGATTTAATACTTGAATGTCGTGGGCTTTGTATCTTCTTCTTCTTCTTTCTTGCCTTATCCTTTCATTCAGGGTCGGCTCTCCTCGCGCTTTACTTCATGTAATTTATTTAATAATTATAACCGATGCTCTTAAAACAGTGAAGGCACACATTGAGAGGAAACTGACATCTCCTAAACATGTGATATCCACCGAATCCACACTGAGCACACATGGTAGATTACGGCCCATTCCCTCTTCAGCCTGAGTCCCAGCAGCGGAAACATCACATGACTGATTATGCTTATACTCGTACGTGAAGCTCACTTCATCGCACGATGGAATGACTCTTATCATCATCATCATTTCCAAAGCTAACTCTGGTAATATCTTGCTTATCCATACCAATATCCGCTATCTGTCTTCTTGAGTATTCTAAGTAATTAACTGACATACTAGAGTTATAGCTGAAGTTTTTCTTTATTATTGAAAGGCTCGCGTTTGACCGTTTACTCACCTGATGATATGTAAAGATGTGACCAAGGATGGAGCATTTGCCTATCACAACCAATTCACTCTGGTCTTAAAGACCAGTTTATCATTGTACAGAAGAAGGAAGAAAGAAAGAAAAACATTTTATTAACGCGACATAAGACGCATACTTAAAGCTAGATAAAAAATATAACATAACATTAGTGGATACAGCACAGCAGACTCCAGCAGGAAATTTCGCTCCTTAACTGTACTGGTACAATGAATGTGTTCCCAAAATGGTTCATGGATGGAGCATAAAGCTCATGGGTGATGGATGTAACCGTACTTCTGGAACTTATTCCGATGTTGAAATAGGCTTGGCCAATGAAGATGCGTATGTACTCGTAAGAAATAAAGCACTTAGGGACTATACATGCAATGGATAGCAATATAATAACTTCAACAGTATGGATGACGTCCCTTGCAGGATCAGGTAGCTACTTGCATATGTTTATAGGTGTCCAAGGTGAACTGATAGCCTGAAGACTCGTAAAAAGTGAGAGAGAATTTGCTGGATGCAAGATGCACAGGATCGGAAGCAGTAGCGACTAGCCGATATGTGAGGGAAGCCTATACTAGTGGAAATATTTCGGATGAAATTATGATATTTTAACAATTTGTTAGTACAGTATACATTGGCAGTTCAACGAGCTAATACTATTTACATTCAACAAAAATAAATCTTATTTGGGAAGCTGCCAACTGCACTGATAGTAAAAAGTAATTTCAGTTGCACTGTCGCCAACGTCCATACCATGTTGAGAACACCGGTTCTCGTTCCGATCACCGAAGTTAAGCAACATCGGGCGTGGTTAGTACTTGGATGGGTGACCGCCTGGGAATACCACGTGACGTTGGCTTTTTGGAAAAAGTACTTTAGTTTTATAAATTGTAAAGCGTGAATGAATTGAACTTACCACAATGAGTTTTTTTTTTTCATTCTTTTTTTATGATTTAAGTGGCTCTAAGTCTTTTATTAGTATCGATTAGTAACATTGATTAAATAAATAACAGATTTTGAAATTAATACTTGTTTGTTAAAGATGTGAATTTATGTTCCAAATGAACATGTTGTCTTCCTTTCTTATTTCTATTACTTACAAGAATTTTCAGTTTTTGTAACTTTAGATTTGTAGCAACATCTACCCTATAGAGGAATGGAGGATCCTGCCTTTTCAACGGAGGTTTGCAAAACTTTACACCTTGTCCCGCATAACTCTAAAATTTTTAATATATTCTTCCCAATCATCGTATAAAATTATCAAACTGACTAAGAGGTCAAACACAAGGTTCACGAATAGCTTGTAGATTTAGAAATTGTTGGATACTTAGAATGTCAATCAGCATATCAAGTGTTTGGCACTTGATGTGGCTGCCTCGGAGCGACCAGTCTATAAAGACACACGGGGACATGAGGTACTAATTACAAATTGCACCTTTAAAACAAAAGTGGAACTTGTGTCTTTAATTGCCATTTTTTGGTAAACCTTTAACTTTTCAATTTGATTATCACAACCCATTCTCTGATTGTCAAAGTCTTTGTTCCAATTGTTAATACTCCTCGGTAATTGATCGCAACTTCTTATCGAGTAAATAAGTAGCTACACTGAAAACTTTGTGACTGCTAAAAAAACACCTTTTTGGTATAATGCCACTTCGGTTTTAAGTGATGCATCTCCATACACATTTTCACTGTTTTTCATACAACCGCTCATAACTGATTATGACGTTATTACACATTTTTATTAGATATTTTGGAAATATACAGTATCTTGTGGATATTGTCTATGTCTATATTGTTTACGACATATCACCGACAATAGATTGGTCTTTTGTCATATCACTAGATACTTTTAGTAAGAAGACGTAATAAACAAGAATATTCGACATCTACCTGGATTTCGTGATATCCCTTGGGATTTCGCGAAATCCCTGATATCGTAATTTCCTTGCGGCATATACATACTATATAGAAACCCCAATTTCATAGTAAGAACCCAATATTTAACAAGTAGCGCCCTGATGAAAGACCAAATTGTACTGGTTCTAAACAGCCTGAAGTGTGAAATCGACCAGACCAATGGCTTGAGAAACTGATTACATATTTAGAGGGCATTATTTGAACGGAGCTTTTGGAAAGAGATTTTCTTTTGAGATGTAAACATTTCCCAATACCTATTTTACTAAGATCTTCGATTTTCTATCTTGTATAGCTCCAAGCTGGCAATTCCATGTAATCCACATTAATTTCGATGAGCCAAATAGTAGGATAGAATAGCATTCATATTATTGTATACTTTTTGATGATCGATTACTTCCACGAGAACACGGCAGTGCTCCGCCCACGCAGGGCCTGCCTCCACCGTATGTTCCACTGTGTCCTTCGGGTAGTCCACACGGTGATGACACCCAGGCGTTTCTCCTCTCGAACTTACCATGTCCGGAATCATGCAAAAGGAATTATAAAAATATATTATTATATTAACTTTATACTCTTACTTTCACGCTTTTCCAAGAAAAAGGATTTAAACAGACAGACTACGAAATGGTTCAATATGGGTTCCTTTTTAGGGTCAAGAACCGCGATAGCTAGACAGTTGAAATTTTCACAAATTATGTATTTCTGTTGTTGCTATAACAACAAATACTAAAAATAAAATAAATATTTAAAGGCTCATACAACAAACGCGAATTTTTGGCGAATTTTCCTAAAGACGGTACGGAACCCTTCGTGTGCGAGTCCACGTGAAAGAAAGAAAGAAAAAAGAAAAAGAGTTTATTTAAAAATATAAATGAAACAAAAAATAATAACGACTTATAACTAGCAGGTAAATAGGAAATGCGTCACATCAGCGCAAAACGGTCAGTGTTCAGCATAAAGCTGGATCTCGTGCAGGACAGAGACACAGCGCTGATTTTCAGCATCAGCCGCTTTCTACGGTGAGACGCTGATCGGCGAGCAAGGATTACATCTTAAACCATATTATAATTACTGAATAAACAAAACATAAATAACAATATTACAATACAAATATATGGATACAAAAAAATAATAACTAAAACTTTTATTTAAAAAAAAATAACCGACTTCACTATAAAAATTATTTCAATTTGAGGAGTTCCCTCGACTTCGCCAAGATTCTATCATCAGATCCCAACTTGGTGACTATGGGACCATTTTGGAAGTATACCCTTTCCAGCAAATAAAAGAATTTTTAAATCTGTTGGCAAGTGACGAAGTTATGCGCGAACAAACATAAAAAAAATACAAGCATCCGAATTGAGAACCTCCTCCTTTTTTAGAAGGCGGAATAAAAATAAATAAAAACGACAAAACACAATTAGTAAGCACTGACATAGTCGATCAATAAATGATCGATCTTCTAACTAGAATTGTCAATGCGCAGTCACCAAGACAGATTGAGTCAGATTATGAGTCTATGGTAACAAAAAAAGATGGCTGATCGATAGATCATAGCGGCAAGAGATTACATAATAAGTAAAAAACAAGATTCCTGACCTACGCAACTTACGTAATTAATTTGTTAGCATAAATTTGTTGTTGGGTGAGTTGAGTTGTTGAGTTGTAGCAAGTTTACAACAAAGACGTTAAACATATACTACCAATAGACGGGACATAGCGAACAAAATTGTAATCCGAGACTTGTTACTAAAGTAGTACTAAAGTAGTAACAAGTCGCTGTCACCTGACTGTCAAGTCGCGTTTGTGTCCACTATACGCACCAAAAGAAAATATTTTTTGGAGGAATATGCCGACTTGCTCATTGCACCATTATAAATCGTATTATGGCAAAACGACTGGACCTAACTCCAGATTATTTTCGTAAATATTTTTCGTCTTCACTGATATGCTTCAGCTGTCAGGATGACAGTTTTTCTAAGACATTTTTTCTGATGGCCGCTCTATTGTATCTATTTAATCTCTTTGGTTCGAACAATCACTGCGTGCAATCCCCAAGTTACGCTTTCAATGTTAAAAATTGCTGACATTACTTCGAACTTGCTTGACCCCCTTTCGAATTAGTGTGATGACTCTCGGCGGTTCAAAAATAACTTTATGTTCATGAATTGCTTAACGTAGTTCCAAATAAATAACTTAGTGTGTAGTAGTTTCTCAAAACTAGATTTATTCTCGATCTCTCGCACTGGGCCTTGGTACAGGCAAGGTCTGGAGCAAGGAGGAGTGGCAGGCAGTCGCCTCCTTCTGCGAAGCCGTAATGCTAGCAAAGGAGGAGGCTGACCGTATCAGGCAACGGCGCTCACAGCGCCCCAGCCGCCGCTTGGATTCCACTCCCGATTTCCTACAACCGTAGGCGCGGGCTTGCGACCGTCAAGCAATGGGTAGTTTGCTGTCCGACCGCCGAGCCCAAGTTGTCGACGGCGCGCACTGTTCCCGCGCGCCTCAACGAGTTTTCAGCAACGGCAGCTGCAGTCCCAGCTGGGTCGAAGCCTACTGGGGCCAGGGTTCGCTCCAAAAGGTCCTCAGCCTCTGGTACAAAAGGCAACGAAGAAACGGGAGTTCTTTTTGATTATGTAGCGACATTTATGGCGTCACATAAGAACTAATCCTGCATCGCGTAATTAATTTTATATAATTAGGAGGTATATATTATCGGACTCTACTCTCTGTTCCGCATACCTCCAAACTATCATATCAGGATCACCAATTTAGAGGTAAGCGGAACAATCCTTTGAAAAAGGAAGATCCTCAGACCAGACAAAGATGTCTAGTGGGCAACTGTCCAATAGATGATTTCGGGCTGTTTATTATTTGTTTTTGCGGAGAACTTTATTTTCACGATGCAGGATTAGTTCATATGTGACGACATAGATGTCGCTACACTTACTTCAATCAAACCATTAGCATAGTCGGCCTTATAATGTTCCCACTGTTGGGACTCAGGCCTCCTCTCTAGGAATGGGCCGTAATCTACAACGCGGGCCCAGTACGGGTTGGTGGATGTCACATGTTTTCGAATTTTTGGTTCTAGGACATGGCCGGTTTCCTCACGATATTTTCCTTCACCGTTTTGAGAGCTGTTGTGATGAAATAAATTACCTAAAGTAATGCGCCTTTCTGGGTTTGAACCCGTGACCTACAACTCGTAAGTCTGAACCATTACCACTCGGCCACCATTGCTCTCTAACCTAACCATAAAAACTTGACAAAAAAAAATCACATAAATCCATACTTAATATAAATGGGAAAGTATGTGTCTGTTTGTCCGTCTTTCACGGCAAAACGGAGCGATGAATTGACGTGATTTTTTAAGTGGAGATAGTTGAAGGGATGAAGAGTGATTTAGGCTACTTTTTGTCTCGAATTTAACGCGAGCGAAGCCGCGGGCAAAAGCTAGTATTTACTAAATGCAAGTTAGTTCGCTAGCTTTCTTTACATCTAAAGATTCAAACTATGAGGTAAATTCTAACATAAAAAAAACCAAAATTATATAACTCGTGTACAAACTCTCGAGCAAACCTCGTCGGAATGCAAATCGTTTGCAAGTTTACACTTTTATAGCCTTTTACTCGTTATTGTAAAAATGAAAGGTAATCTGTGGAGGACGCATCATATATCACAATCTTCGCTTCTCACAGTCGTGCAAGGTATAAGCGAAGAGCGATTTAAAAATCCTTTTTATAAAAAAAATTGCCGACTTCACTAAAAAATTGAATTAAATTTGAGGAGTTCTCTCAATTTCGCCAAGATTCCACCATCAAATCCAAACTTGGTTACTATGGGACCATTTGAGAAGTATACTGTTTACAACAAAAAATAATTTTTATTTATTTATTTAAACTTCATGTACAGTAGTGGTACATAGGCGGACTTAATGCAACAAGGCATTCTCTCCCAGTCAACCTTTGGGTTAAAAAGACAACACTGTGGTAGGTTTGCACAATAAACAAATAACAAATACTGTAAATGAAAACAAAAAGCAAATTATATAAAATAATATATATATATAATAATATATTTAACTCCGCCGATGTCGGTCCCAAGCCCGAATGAGAAAGGAGGAGGGTTGGTATGGAAGAGACCTACCCATGCCGCAAAACAGTCAACGCCGAGTATCGGGCGGCGGTAAACTAACCCGACCACCCCGAGAGAACTTAGCGTCCTTGGGGCGGTAACCAGTGACCGTGGGGCCCTAAATACCCTCTAAAAGACTGACGTAGAAGGACGGTGGGAACCCACTACGATTATATTCTCATGAAAACCCCCTATGGAATCAGATACATTGAGAGAGATTATGTTGGGCGATCCGACTAACCATCGGCGCCACCCAGTGCCCGGGCTGGATGGTGTGAAATTGACGACCGAAGCTTCCCCTGAGGTGTACCGACAGGTTTCAGAAGGAAGAGTTACTACTGTCGGTGCCACAAAATATAAGAGCGATAAGACCTCAATACGAACCTGTCATCGTATTGGCGCTTGGAACGTCCGAGGTTTACTTATGGCGGGCAAACTAACCATCGTGGAGAAGGAAATGGAATCACACAAGATTTCCATATTAGGCATCAGTGAAACACATATGCGTGGTAATGGCCACTTCACAACTGCGACAGGAAACTCCATGTACTTCTCGGGCTGCGAAGATTCGAGTAGGAATGGGGTCGGAATCATATTGCCACCACACATGAATAAATATGTCCTCGGTTATTGCCCGGTGTCTGAAAGAATCCTGACAATGAAGCTGAACACCAAGCCGTGCGTACTGAATATTGTACAAATATATGCCCCGACGGCACAAGCCCAAGATGAGGTAATTGAGAACTTTTATGGGAAACTAGAGGAAACGCTGAACTCGATTCCCGGCCGGGAAATTAAAATGATCCTTGGTGACTGGAATGCCAAGGTCGGTAGTACACTTGCTGATGATCATATCAGAAGCACTGTTGGAAAATTTGGACTTGGCACTAGGAATGAGCGGGGTGAAAAACTGATCGAGTTCTGTATAGACCGAAACCTCAGTATCATGAACACGTACTTCCAACATCATCCAAGGCGTTTGTACACATGGAGATCTCCAGGCGATAGGTACAGAAATCAAATAGACTACATCATGCTTGATACCCGCTGGAGATCTTCAATTTCAAATGTGAAGACCTTCCCCGGCGCAGAGTGCGGCTCCGACCACAACCTACTCGTAGCCATGTTTTCACTGCGTTTAAAGGCGCCTAGACGTCAACCACCGAAACCAAGAAGTCTGGATCCTTCTGAACAACCAATCTTTCGAGAGGCGTTGGAGGCGAAGTTGAAGAGTTGTCCGGCTCAAGAGCACGCTAACGCTGACAAACAGTGGACATACCTGAAAAGCCACATCAACGATGCGCTTGACCAAGTCTCTAGGAAGAGGAAGCCAGAGCAGAAGAAAAAATGCTGGATCTCTGATTACTCGTGGGAGCTCATCCAGCGCAGAAAGGCTCTAAAAACTAGGGGTCTGCAAGATCGTACTGTAATGGCTGAATACTCTGAGCTTAGCAGAGCTATTAAAAACAGTTGTCGCCATGACAGAAATAAGTTTATCGAGGGCATTTGCAGCGACATTGAGAGAAGTTCCAGCAAGTTACAAACTGCAGACCTTTTTAAGAAAGTCAGAGTTCTTTCTACACAGTTCAAGGCTAAATCGTGGGTCATAGAAGATGCCGATGGCACTGTACTCCACGAGCTAGAACGCATTGCTGAGAGATGGCGTGTATACTGTGAGCAACTGTACGGGGATCCCCTTTCAGTACCCGAAGCCGTCCCGGACTGGGAGGATATAGAACTGGAACCCACCATTCTTCGTTCCGAAATATATGCTGCTATGCAGTACCTCAAAAAGAAGAAGGCGCCAGGAAGCGACCAAATAACAGCTGAGGTGCTTATGGCTATGGGTGACTTGGGTATAGAGACACTCCACAAGGTTTGCTCACACATCTGGCAGACCGGTGATTGGCCGCTTGACTGGTCGGAGTCCGTAACTCTTCCGCTGCACAAGAAGGGGTCAACAAAGAGCTGCGGTAATTATCGAACTTTGTCCCTCATCTCACATGCCAGCAAAATTTTGCTTCATATTTTAAATAATCGCATCCGCTACTATCTGGATTGGCAAATCCCGCAGGAGCAAGCGGGTTTCGTTAAGGGCAAGGGCACTCGAGAGCAGATTCTTAATGTCAGACAGCTTATTGAGAAGGCTTACGAGTTTGATACGCCAGTGATAATGTGTTTCGTCGACTACAGCAAAGCTTTTGACTGTGTTAACTGGGGTTGCTTGTGGAGGGTCCTACACGAACTGGGAGTGCCGGATCATCTCATTGCTCTACTTCGCACGCTGTACAGCTCAAGCCAGGGAGTCGTAAGAGTCGATAAAACGACATCAAAACCGTTTAAATTTCACCGAGGAGTGCGCCAGGGATGTATTTTGTCGCCAATCCTATTCAACATCTACGGAGAATACATCATGAGACTTACCTGCGAGAATTGGGAGGGAGGCATCACCGTTGGTGGCGTAAAAATCACCAATCTGCGTTACGCTGATGACACTACTCTGCTTGCAGCAAATGAGACAGAAATGGTTGCACTCCTAGCCCGAATGGAGCGTATCAGCGAAGAGATGGGGCTTTCCGTAAACAGGTCCAAAACCAAAGTCATGGTGGTAGATAGATCTGGAAAATTGGAGCTCGCTGGCGCTTTAGACCTAGAAACAGTGGATAACTTCATTTACCTGGGCTCCAATATTAGCAGTGATGGGTCGTGCGAGAGGGAAGTTCGCAGGAGAATTGGAATAGCTAAGGGCGCTATGTCTCAGCTTAATAAAGTCTGGAGGGATCGTAACATTTCCGTAAAGACCAAAACCAAATTGGTACGGACACTAGTGTTCTCGATCTTTTCATATGGCGCTGAGACTTGGTCGCTAAAGGCTGCAGACCGCAAACGCATCGACGCCTTTGAGATGTGGTGCTGGAGAAGGATGCTCCGTATCCCTTGGACAGCATTTCGGACCAACGTATCCATTTTGCAAGAACTGAAAATCTCCTCACGACTGTCGTCCGAGTGCCTTCGCAAAGTTCTACAATACTTCGGTCACATTGCAAGGAAAGACGGTGGCAACCTCGAAAGGCTCATGGTGACCGGCAAAGTGGATGGAAAAAGGCCCCGCGGGCGCAGCCCTATACGTTGGTCCGACCAGATCCGCACCGCTCTTGACTCTACGATGCACAGTGCACTTCACATCGCCAGAGACAGAAACAGATGGAAAGACATCATAAGGGATAAAGTGATGAAGCAGGGAGGTCACGACCCTCAGCATTGAGGAACACGATGCAAGGAGGAGGAGGAAAATAATAAACTAATAAATACTATGAAAAATAACAAATAATTAAGAGAACTTAATAGTAATTCTGACGAAGACCAAACTAAGGTTCAGAAGACTTTCATGTAGTAGTTCCGAATTTTACGCTTGAAGGAAAATTTACTCTCGGCCTTTTTGATGTCTAGGGGAAGCACATTCCAGATCTTCATTTTTCAAATCGGTTGGCAAGCGACGAAGTTATGCGTGAATAAACATATCCATTATTCCAATAGTTACGTGTCCATTTCGCCAGGTTCATATAATTAATCGCGTGAAAGTAGGTTGCTCCATACAAACATTAGCCCCCGATCCATCCCCTTAGGTGGTTAATTTTGGAACATAATAATAGGAATCTTGTCAAGAGTGAATAGGTTTCTTTTAGGTAAGCGCGTTCCACCGTCGCCCGCATCGTCGCTTTCCATAAGGTGAGATAGTGGTCAAGTACGTAGGTTAAAATGGCATTTAAACTGTAAAAAGAAAGATTTTATAACTGTAAATTTTATGATTTTAATTAAATTTTAACACACAAAGACATAATACTCGTTTTGATATGAGTAGGTACGTTAATAAATATAATCAGCCTTATAATGTTGTCACGGCTGGGACTCTGGGGCCCGAGTCTGCTACTTTTATAAATTCGTCATTCCAACACGATCCAATTGTCATTTTGCTAAAAGTTCGTAATCTGCTAAATCATAATGATCGATCATTGATCGGTCAATGGTCTCGTAATAGAGTGGTGTTAGAATAACAATATCGAGCTTATTAAAACCAATAACTTTCACAACAACACAATAACGTTCTAATGGTAGGTCACTTTTCAAAACAACTGTCAAAAGTTTTGCAAATTATCGCATACGTCAGATATTCGTTTGTCATTATGTACGAGATTACCATTTTAAGCCACTTCTTTGAATGAAGTGTCAGTGGTTGACAATTGAAAAGTCATTATGACGCCATTATATTAGTAGATTACCAAAACTTGTCAAAATCAACAATTATGAAGTCAATGATAGACCATTCTGATACTATTGTAATAGCAGACTTGAGGCCCAGGCCTCTTGTCTAGGAGAGGGAAACTTTTATGTAAATCTACACTAATATTTTAAAGAGGTAATTTTTTTTTTAAATATCTGTTTTCTCTGAAAGTACTCGTCCGATTGCTAAAATTTTTCCACCGATAGAAAGCTGCTATATTCCTGAGTGACATAGGCTATATTTCATGTACGCTTGTGAAGCTGCGGGCAAAAGCTAGTATTTAATAAACAGAAAGAAAAGTTTCTGAGTTGGCCCACACACACAGAACACTCGATAGGCCGTAGACGTGTATTACTAGTGACTCAAAACGGCAATCAAGCTCAGTACTGCATATATTAGCATTTCTACAAGACTTTTACATTACACGACATTTTTTTTTTTTTAATTCTTTGCCCTAACTTGTACTCGTGCTCCTGTATCGTGGCTTCGATTACAAATATGAAAACTCTCTTATAAAAAAGTTGCCCCACGCTAGCAATAATACTGTATCGTGGGTATGGTCACAAATATGTAAGAAAACTCGAATATACAAGATACCCAGGTCAGGAACAACCGAACAACATATGCCACATGTAATACGCCATACGCATATTTGTTCCGAGCAGGAATCGAACTCACGAGACACAACGCGACAGGCAATCGCTCAATCACTACACCACCCATGTCGTCAAAAAACAAAACAAAACGTTAAAACTATGTTGATTTTACAGTAATGGAAAGTGGAGCGAGTCAATCTCACAACTCTGGCAAGCCAGCTTAGCGGGCCCTGTTACTCATACTGAAATCGTATTAAGGCGCGCGTGGTACACAATACCTGATCTTTATTGGACGGTGAGCTACCCGCTGCTTGGCGCCCGCAATCCCGCGCCTATAGTGTCCGGAAATCGTTCTGCGACTTGGGGCACCCAGAGGGTCTCCTGCGGCAACTAGGGCGTGAAGATTGCGACTCCCTCACGGTTTCCGCCACTTCCTTAGCTCGCATTACTGCTTCCTCTCACTCCGTAACATGGCATGGACCAGGGCCGAATGCCAAGGTCGTAGTCACCGATCGTTTCCACAAGGACATGGCAGTGTTCCAACCAAGCGGTGCAAACCTCCACCGTATGCTCCACAATATCCTACGGGCGACCCGATCGTTTCTTCTCGTCGAATCCGAAACTGGAGCTTTCCATAACAACCGTGTTTGGTGAGGACCTGCTTCAGATGGAAAGTGAGGATGCCGTGGCGTCTCTCTGGCAACTCCTCAAGGAGCGAACTTATTATGGCCTGTCAGGCTGATGACAGCCTGAGATAGCTTTCCTTTCTGTTCGTTCGGTGGCTTTGCTCTGTCTCCTGTAGTTTTACTTCTTCATTTCATCAATTTTACTTTTGTTTCAAATATTTTAAAATTGCAAAACATTTAAAAACTACAATACTAAAAATAATAAATCAAATCATATTGACATTCTGGTGTAAGTTTGCCAGAAAAATAAATAAAATTCCATTCCACATAGGTTACAACATTAATATCATAGATCAAAAATAACAATAATTAAAATTAAATGTTAATGACAATAAAAGGTAAACAATGTCAATTTTCTAAAAACAAAATACTCGTAAAATTTAAGTAATTAGTTATAAACCATTTTGATGTAATACAAAGCTTCTGCACATTCCCCACAAAGATATACAAATTGATCGTAACATTGGGTCGTATCGACTCCGTATCGTGAGCTCTAAAATCATATCACCGCATTTCGCAACTCACTGTAGCTCATCCATAGGTTAATTAATATCAAATCGGCGAACTTAGATTTTATTTAATTATTTATTTATGAATTTATATTAAACACTATTAATAGAGTCGTGATAGAAAGTCTGATAGGGAACCATCACGACTTAAGTGTTGTAATTATAATCATTAATTTTAATTAGGAGGTAGGTATATGAGATTCTTTGAGCTTTTTATTGCAAGCGATTATAATGTTACGAACTCTTGTCTATCAAAATCTTTACCTATCTAGTAGTTATGAACTAAGAAACATTTTACTTATATTTTTTGTGATAGTGTTTTTAACCTCTATACCTGCAAAAAAATGCTAAAATCCCAAAGTACTCTTACTGACCCGCTTCAAAAATCTATCTACACTAATATAATAAAGAGGTTAAGTTTGTTTCCTTTTTATTTGTAGGAGATAATCTCTGAAAGTACTGGTACGATTGCTAAAATTCTGTCACTGATAGAAAGCTGCTTTATTCGTGAGTGTATATAGGCTATATTTTGTTAGCGAACGAAGTCGCGGGCAAAAGCTAGTCAACCATGTCACTCAGGTGCCAAAGTAGCATTCTACTAGTGAGATTTTTTTATCAGTATAGTTAGTGGAGATTATCTCTTACCAACCTCCTACATACAAACCTTTTTATAAATATTTTAAGCTATTGCCCGCAGCTTCACCAGCATACTTAAAATAAAACCTATGTCACTCAGGAATAAAGCAGCTTTCTATCGGTGAAAACAAAATTAGCAATCGGACCAGTACTTCCAGAGATTACCTTTTACAAAAAAAATAAAAACAAAATATATTAGTGTCGATATCAGGTAACTCACTTAGTTTCACTCACTATCTTCCTTTTTTTTACTATAACAGCAACTTAAATATACTTTAATGGTGTTAATCTTAAGCCGTCTCATATCCTAGACAGAATGATGAGACAAAATCACCACATTATTTGCCTCAGGTCAAACTAATTTGAACACTTTGGATGTGAAACTAAAAATTTCTTTTTGCCCTGGGGCGATAGCTTGATGGAGTTGATAATCACCAGTGATGACCCCGTCACTGTCCAATTGTACATTAAGAGGTTCGTGAAATTGAAGTCATAATATAGTGAATATATTGATGCCTCTTCGCATAAAGTCGTAAGGTAAAAAGTGCTTTTTTTCAGGAGCCTTCATTTTTTTTCATTATGTTATCAATAAAGATAGCAGCAATACTAAACGATGGATGTAATAAGAAATAATATTGTAATTAGCTTTATGCACAAAAAACTGTACAAAGGCGGACTTAATGCCCTAGGCATAATCTGCCAGTCGACCTTGAAACATAACATGGCAGGTGCAACTTAATAAATAGACAAACAGAATTAGGTTTTTTAAATAATAATAATAATAATATACGCCGTCTAGTCCCAAGCTATGCAGAGCTGACAAAAAACAAAGAAAAACGCAATTTCACTAAAAGAAACATGTTTTACCATTTTATGCGTAGGAGGCATCGACATTTTTTTTGAAGTGAAAAATTTACAAAATACTCTCTCACGCTTATTGGAGAGAGGACTGTCAGATTTGTACTGACAAAAACCTACCTGTGTTCCTACAGTTGCCCTTTACGTTCCAGGACCTCACTGAGAGCCGACTCTTTCGAACAATACCGTAGTCCTGGTCACCGCCAATTTGGACACTGTGTCCAAATCATCAACAACTCAAAAATACGCACTAGCTTATTAGCATTATACAAGTATTGGTAAATTAAAAACAAAACAGTAAATCAATTAAACCAATCATCTCTTTTACATGTAGACCGATATTATTTCAACGCTGATTGATATATTGGTTAACAGCAATCTCTTATGTGCTGCGTATGGTAATAACATGTGAAATATGGATTTATGCGTCTGTGGGCAATATTGACGTCATTAGTGTCGTTAATTGTGGGACAGTAGGGCTACTCACAGAAGTCGAATGACGTCCGTTTTGCTAACTGCATGTGGCTAATGTTTTCTTGTGAGATGGGTTCACTGAATAAAACTTATCTATATTCCTTCAATTGCGCAAGAAAACTTTCGAACAATCGCAAAGCCTGCCTTAAATTTTTTTTTTTGACTGACTGACTTTCTTGACTTTCTTGTCCCACTCTAGGATGGCACAGGATGGCGTGTGAGACTGACTAAAACTACACTTATGTTTCTTCAGTTGCCTTGCATTCTATGGCCACGGGTAATCTTCTCAGAAATCGACCCATTGCCCTTGTAGGTTTCGGCCCTGCTGGGCCTCTACAGTTATGCTGACATTTATTTGAGGCACACGTGCAACACTAGCACTGTATGTCGTCGACTTGGGTTCGATCTGAACAGTTTCCGGGCTGCTGGAAGGCTATCTATTCATTGCTCGTCCTCCACAAGCTCACGCGTAAGGAGGCTGGTGTTGAGGTCAGGGTCCTGGCGGCCGACCGCCTATTTCCCCTCGCTCCTGACCATGGCCTGACCTGGGCCAAGCGCGAAAAGTCGCCGCTGCTAATCGCCCCTATGAAGACAGGGCAGTGATATCATATTATGCAAGAGATTGTGTCTTTACTAACTTACAGATTTATCCATAAAGTTTTCAAATAGCAAATATTTGAAAACTTAATTTTATAACTACATAGTTACGCTATTCATACATAATATCACGCTCATGGGTACTTTCAAGCAGGTTCAGCAGAGTTATGCTTACAGGAAAAGTAACCTATCAAAAGATGATGCAATAAATAAAATATACCTAATAAACGTAGTTAGTGAAGGTATGCTGACCTAAGACCTAGGCACTAGACGGTGAGGCAGTCGGTGTGAAAACGACTTACTGACAAATTGGACACAGTATATCTGAATATACTATAATTTGTCATCAGTGACAGTGTCCAAATTGACCTTTATTTCAATATCTGTCTCACTGACGATTCGGACACAAACTTTTTTGATGATTTATTTATTACGGCTTGGACGACTTACAGCTTATAAAAAAAATATTAAAAAGAATAACAATCATAGACATTACAGTAAAACTATATTTTGCACAGTCAGATAAAAAGATATGGGACAAAAAGCGTTACCAAAACTATTTTAAGCTGGATTTAAAGCGGCAACTTTGGTCTTTATTACTATGTTTTATGTTTTTTTTTCTGACTTTACTAAGTAGCTTTGTTGGTGGTGACCGAATCATCAGTGAAAAAAATATCGAAAATAAAAAATGTGTCCATTCGGACACTGTGTCTAATCGTTCGTCAATAACTCGTGAAAACACACGTGACCCGGAACTCGAATCTGTGACTTAATGTAATGATATTATTACGTGAACATGATAGACAAAATATCATTTGATGTCGCTTTTTTAAAGTCTAAAATGACTGTTTGTTTTTTGTCCGAAATTTTTTAGGGTTCCGTACTAACGGGACCCTATTACATACTAAGCCTCCGCTGTCCGTCCGTCCGTTTGTCAGCGGGCTGTATCACACAAACCGTAAGAGGTAGAGAGTTTAAATTTTTCCAAAATGTGTATTTCTATTGCTATTAGAACAACAAATGATAAAATTAAAAATTAAAGTACATAGTTCCTATACAAGACAAGAAACATTATTTTTCGGCGTCGTTTGCTTGATTTTAATATTAAAAGTACAAAACCCTTCGTGTGCGAGTTCAACGCGCACTTGACCAATTGTTTTATATCAGTTGAAATACACCTCGATTTTAAAACTCTCAGACAATACCTTTCTACTTAGGTGATTGATTTATCTAAATTAATCTAGATTGTAAGTACTGAGTAGGTACCTGACAGATGGTTAATTAATACGTCAGTCTTTCTGTGAAAGATAAAAGTATTTTGGAAATAGTTTTACGATTAAATACAGACAAAACTATGACTATAAAGTGACTAGCTGCTCCCAGCGGTTTCGCCCGCGTGATAGCAGAAAATTATCCCAAGGGAACATACTTCCGGGATAAAAATTATCCTATGTCCTATTTCAGGACATGGTTTATCCGTGTACCAAGTTTCATCAAAATCGGTTTTGCCATTGAGGCGTGAAGACGTAACAAACAAACAAACAAACCAACAAACTCACTTTCGCTTTTATAATATTAGTAAGGATGAACATTTTAATTTCATATGAAAATTACTTCATTATAATATATTATTATAATACATATCTTTTAAGTAAGAGGCGCCAAGGCACGCTTGTAATATTTCTTTGAAACGATTAAGCTAGAACTACATTAGACCGATGCTCACGCGTAACACGACTGATTTGTACGTTGAACGACGGCGCGTGGCGTGGATCAAGTGTAGCTCTACAAGTCTAGTTTCCATATAAAATTTATGGAGACCGACACGCCCAGATCGGTGTGTGGCACACGTGTGCGCAGTGTAGTTCTAAGCTTTATACTCAACACAATTACAATGTACGACGCCGCTAGTACATGATGGAGATCGTACTCTTACGCAAAAAACGAACGTTCATAGTGCGCGGCTAAATAGTGGAATTCCCCGCTGAAGTCAGTGTTTTCTGATGGCTACAGCCTTGGAGACTTTAAGTCAAAAGTGACAAATGTAACGCGGTTAACTCCAACTCCAATGTCGGCCACTGAGATAGTGACCAAGTGTGCACCTGCCAAAAAAAAACGAACGCCACGCATATTGACATAGAGGGGTACCTCGGTTATTGCCTACTTACCGTTGAATGTCCATGGGTTATGCAAAAGGAAAAACCCGGGGCCACGGGACGCAAGGCAAAGAAGTCAGAGAAGGCAATCTCGCTTCGCACTACAGCGGGAGAAGTCATTGTACGTATAATTCGCGTCAAAAATCGCGTTGCCAGCAACAGATATCTTATTTGGTTCGAAAATTTGACTTTTTAGACAGACTCTATAACAAACTGTTTGATAGCCACGATTCAGGCTCTGCCTAGTGTGGTTTCACTGTTATTTTTGTAAATTGTAAGTTGAGTTCCTAATAAAGTTATTATTATTCCATTTATTTATTCTATATACATATCTGTTATATTTTTAAATATTTCTTAAAAAATACACATAAAAAAAACATTTAAAAATATAAAAAATAGTAGCCCACCGGCATCGGGAACAGGGTCAAAGCTACCGGTGGTCAGGGCTCCTGAGAGAGAAATCTGCTAACGATGCGCGCCGTGTCCAAGAGTACTGCTTTCTGGATCAGACCCTTGATCCAGCTGCCTAACGAGAGCCTCCTTAGATGTTGTTCGAGACTCTTATTATTATTATTATTAACTATTAGGAGCCCATTGGTTTAGATAGATTAAGATGCGTAGAAGGTCCGGCTTAAGGCTTATGATGCAAACAGGTCACAACCTTGACCAGCCAGTCTCCTCCATTCTGCATCATTACTTAAACTTATTCTAATTATCGAATTACCCAACGTGTTTGTTTGTTACACTATTTCGTCATTGATTTTATGAAAATATGTCTAGGCATCGCATTTTCTCTAAATATATTCTCATTAAATCGAGGACGATGGCTAAAGAATGTCAATTTAACATAATTAAGTGTCTTTTAATTAATTATTTTAAGATACATATCATATTGCTAATGGATAAACTAACAAACAGAAATAGAATAAACATCACAAAACTTATGCAATCGGGTAAAACTAATAACCAATACCTATATTTCTTTGGCATGCCCTACAGCTTAAAGCTAGACTTACACTGCGCACACGTGTGCCACACACGCCGATCTAGGCACGGCTCCATACATTTTATATGAAAACTAAACCGTTTGTAGAGCTACATTTGATCCACGCCACGCGACGTCGTTCTACGTACAAATCAGGCGTGTTACACGTGTGCGTCAGTCTAATGTAGACCTAAAATGGAATAAGCTGAAACATCTTATTCCATTTTAGGTTGACCGTATCGTTAGATACGTCTTAGTTGAGAGAGTGACACCTTAAAAAGATGCTGGATATTTAGCGCCAATGCCAAATTATATGTTTTAAAAAAGCGATGGCTAAGTTGATGCCGTCAAATTAATTCTGCGAAAACGCAGCACTTTTAATTCGTCGATGCAAACTCTGGTATACGCCAAAAAGATGCCACACACAAATTTTCGTATGTATTTATCATTTAACGAAATGGAAGCTGTTTCGCGGACGGGTCTTCAAGTGAGGATAGGGAACTTCTAAGCAAGCATGTTACATCGTCATAGTCGTCAATAATCGTCGATCATAGCGTCATTTCCCACCAGATGAGATAGAGGGCACGAGCCTACAATTAGTTTTCAAAAAAAAGACGTGTAGAGTAATTGTAAAAGCCCAGTTATCCAGGTTTCACTGTAAGTATATATTGGAGTACCTATTGACATACAGAGTTCAAAGTTTATCGCGAGTAGGTACATAGGTGAGATTGTATTACATAAGTAATATATCCATTAGATAGTTATGTATCTTTCCTCAGATGCAGGAAGGTGAGTCAAGTGTACCTGCTGATATTAACTGGGTATAAGTACGTACACTACCTGCTACTCGATGGCATAATATTGAGACTTGCAATGGGGTTTAGACATAATTGTAGTTAGTTAGTGTAGCGATGGTATCCCGAAAGGTCTTTCCTAAGATAAAGGATCTTGACAAACAGACGGATGGACGGATGGACGGACAAAGTGATCTTTTATGGGTTACGTTTTTTCCTTTCGATATACGAAACCCTAAAAATAGGCACATTCAAACCAATTTTATACATTCTTGCCTTTTGTCGATTGGTATGTGTCGGTAATAAACCGTTACTAAAATATTTAATATCTTTACAATTAAAATCATCAATCATTCAAGACGAAAGACGTCCACTGCCAGACAAAGGTCTCCCCCAGGGCCCCAAGTGTAGCCACAACGACTGGTCCTATACGTCTTACATCCATCGGATTCCTGCGACCCTCACCTGGTCCAATATGTGAGAGGCCATCTAACGCTGCGTATAGTAGGTACGTAGCCGCCGCTCTAAAGCCTTTCGGTCCCATCAACCATATGTTCTGCGAGCAATATTATGTGCACTGCCATAATTTATAACATGGATAATTAAAATAATTATGGAGTTTTATGCTCTGTTTGAGTGTGACATTTATTTACAGCAGAATATAATCAGAATAACTACATTAAACTTTAAACAGCAGAACTACTTAATAAATAATTTAATGTCCTGTACCCATACATACAAATAAGTAGGAAATATGTACAAACGCGTATAAAAAGAATTTATTATTTATTTATTTATTTTATTATTTATTGTACACAACATAAACAAAGAAAAATACAGGACAAACATTATTCAAAATAAGTGTACAATGGGCGGTCTTATCCCACAGGGCGATCTCTTACAGACAACCTTCAGAGTTTATTGGGCATCAAAAAATTCGACCGTAGCCAATGGTAAAAGCACATGAGTAGAGTGCCCATTGCGAGTTGATACTCGTAACAATGCTGATTCGTTGGCTAAAGAAAAACCCAGCCAGGGTAATGTTATCATAACCCAGCTCTCTGTTTCAACCCTGTACTAACAAAGCTGATAATAATTGAAATTTTCACAAAATATACATTTCTATTGCCGCAACAACAAAAATAATAAAATTAGTATAACGTTAAAAATGAATTATACTGTAATATGAAAATATTATATCGCGGGAATCCGATGGATGTCGTGACGCACAGGACCGGTCGTTGTGGCGAGGCTTGGGGGAGGCCTATATATTCTTATTATTCTTAGTATTTATTAGACGTCTTTCAGCTGATATAATGATGATAATGATGGAAATATTGTAAGAACAACCATTTTTTAAAGAGTAACCATGGAGTTTCTTGCCGGTTCTTATCCATGGGAAACGACCAATTTGGAACCGTGCACTAGCTTCTGACGTTTTATAAGAGCCCATGTAGGCCTATGTAAAATAAAAACTTTTGGCTTTGACTTGACTTTGAATTCTTAAAAGAAAAATTATTCTGGCATATGTATAATTGCTCGATTTTAATATTGCAGCACGACACCCTTGGTTTGCGAGTTGACTCACATATAAGCAGTTCTTTTTATAGACTAGCTGTTTAGTAAATCTAGGTAAAGCTGTTTTTACAGCTCTAACAAACAGATGAAAAAATTCTAAAAAACATTCCAACTACATTTAGCTGATGATTACCTAACATCACGGTCAATATAACAGCGCTAATTACTATCACAGTTGTTAAAAACTTAACCTCTTTGCATATAGTAATCATATAAATATTTACGTTAGATGTTAGAAGTGAGCGGGAACGTACAGCATGTCTGGTCACCTGGTCATAGCCTTGTACCGGTAAGGGTCAGGCCATACTGCTAAAGTACGATCACTCTCGGAAAGCGTACAAATTAAAGATAGGTACGCAATAGTATATTTTGGTACAAGTGCAGAAAGTTTGTCATTGCGACCGAGGCGGAATTCGCACGAGCCGTAGCGCGAGTGTGTTATGGAGCCAGGCTGTAGTGATTTTGCATGTGTATCAAACGTCTTTTTTCAATACATTTACGAAAAAATGAACTAACGTAGATTTACCGCCGACTTGTAGGGATCGACGCGCATGACGCAACGCGTCAGCCTAATACGATAAATGTGGCGGGGAATGCACGCGCACTTTTCTGCACTAGTCATCATCATCTTCCTGCCCTTGTCCCGTTTTATTTGGGGTAGGCGCAACACGTTTGCACTAGTGTATTTGTAAAATTTAATGTTAATTTTAGATTTAATTTAATTTCTTTGCCCAGCAGTGGGACGCAAATGGCTAGTTAAAAAAAAATGTTGATTTTTCAATAGATAATCCAGATAACTTAACTGAACAACAAATATGGTGATTGAACTACTTTTTAACACCAAATCCATTTATATTTTTCAAACACATTTTCTAATAAATCATTCCATAATTTTTAGTTCAGTTTGCCTCCATTTTACAGCATAAATGAGTTAAAGTACGTTGGGGTAAGATCAGCATAGGGGTAAGAACGTATAAATATAAATTATACCACTTATTTTATTTTATTTTATTTTTAGTGTTACTCATATTGCGTGCCGCGTCATTATGTCGACCTTGCCCAGTAAAGTGGCTGGCATTAAAAAGTGGTATAGTTTATATTTATACGTTCTTACCCCTATGCCGATCTTACCCCAAATCACCTTAACATTTTTTAGGTAATTATTGCTGCTCTTACACTAACATTATAAATCGCTGTTACAATTCTAAATATAGGTATAACTTATCTCTCTTTACTAGTTAAGTAGATACTAACAATAATCTTTCCGTAACGCAATATTTGGCACGACAAAGGCAAAATGGAAACGGATAATCTACACATAACAACTACTACGTTATCAAAGACTCTGCGTACCTACGAGTACTTGTGACGCAAATAGAATGAACGATACCTACAATGAACGAACGATAGTACGAACGAATGATGTGTGAACAGTGAACGACCCGACGTTCCATCGTGCTAGCTCGGCTCGATCGCCATTCGATTAAAACGTGCGGCGTCGCGCTGCACGAAAGAGACGGCTATACGTTCCCTACGGCACGTTTCACCGAACACGCTTCTAGTGTCCAAACATCAGCGGAGCTGAACGCACGCTAAAAATTAAAAAAAATACAAGATGGATGACCTTGTATCTGTAAACAACAGTTTATTGATTTCTTTAGTAGAAAATCATCCCGTTCTGTGGGACAGAACTTTAGACATTTATAAGAATCGCGCTGCAACCCAAGCTGCGTGGAAAGAAGTGACAAAGGTTTTGAAGCCAGAGTACACGACGTGGGACGTTGCCTCTAGAAAAGCTTACGGTATGTTTTATGTAACTTTACAGCATTAATTTCTTCCTGGAATAAAATTTTGTTTTCGTACTGCATATTATTTCATTTTGATCTAACCTTCACTTGACGTTAACACGGTTCAGTACAGTCAGCCTCATGCCCACGTTACAATTTTAATGCTGATAGTAGGTACTTACCTTTATTTCGTAATGCTACATTACTCGCTTGGCAAGCCTCGGCAAGTGTCCACAAACAAGCGTGTATGAGTGCGTGGCATGGCTTCGCTTGGTTTGCGTGAGTTTGTCAGTGTCGGATTGTGAACAAACCACAAGAAACTTGTGTTAATTTCGGAAGTCTGTGTTTTTATTTAACAGTTTTGTCTCTTTGATATTTAAGAAAGCAGTTTTACTTGTAACGAAAGTATTGTAGTGATCCTATGAGGAATCCTTTCCATATCTTCCAAGTTCGTAAACAAAAAATATTATATATTTAAAAATAATAAAAAACGTATGTAACGGCTCAAATGTATGTAATTTATTATCTTGGTGTACAATAAAGTATATATAAATAAATAAATAAATAAAACGATCAACAAATGACTGAAAAAAAAAACTTACAGCCGAATATATAACCTCCTTTTCATAGTCAGTTAATAATATGTAGTTGTGTCTACCTCGTTTTGCTTGTCCGGAACACACACACGCATTCGGAAGCGTAGTGTAAATGGCATCCAAGCGTTTGTGGAATCTTGGAGCTTGTAGACGCTTGCCAACCGTCGGCAACCGTGTAAATGTAGCAAAAGGCCGATTTTCGTAGTTCGTGTATTATAAAATAAAATAAATAATTTAATTATGCTTTTTTTATTATACAGATAAACTGATAAAGCAGAGATGGACTCACATAAGAGATAATTACTACCGATCTTACAAAAAATTACAAGAACAAAAGGTTATTGGCACAAAGCCAACGAAACCTTATTTATACAGCAAAAGATTAATATTTCTTGAAAAAATACTGCCTAAAATTGACCCAAGCAGCTTTGAGGTAAACATAAAAATAGAAAAAGAGGAAAATGAGGAAAATCATTCTGAATCAATAGATGTATCAGATAATTCTTTGGAGGCTAATGATATGAGTTCAACAAATTCAACTTTAGAAATCCTCCCTACATACAATCATGATGCAAATAATCCTATTCCTACTCAAGAACCTTCAGAAACTAACCGACATCTTCTATTTTTCAAAGGAATCCTACCGTCCCTGGCTAAATTTGATGATAATGAAACTATAGATTTTCAAATGGGAGTACTAAAACTGGTGAAAAAGATTAAAAGTGGTCAACAGAGCCAACAATTGACGTCTTTCAAGTACGAAGAGACATCGAGTAGCCATGGTGGATATTCTTCTGACCAATAAATAACTATATCTACTGCTAACAGCTGTACATACTTAAAAACTAATACTCAGAACTACGGCACTCCTGTAATGGAATGGGATGAGCCTATTGACATCAAGCAGACACAAATGTATCGGAGAACCTCAGGCCAAAATGTAACAAGTAACTGCAAAGATATGAGGCACCAATATAGTAAACGAAAAGAGCTGTAATGATGATTGATATCTCTTACTTCTAGAGTATGAAAGAAAGAAAACTATTTTATTTGGTATATACACTCGTAGTTACAGACAATGTAGACATTAATTATTATATAAAAAAAAGAGACATGTAACAATGTGTGTCTCACGGCGGCGCCAATTAGGTCCATAGGTATAAGATGAACATTCTAATACACTAATGGCAAATTACGACTGAAGATTTGATACTTACTTGAAAACTCTACATCAAAAACTACAAAAATGTGTCTATCTATTTCACTTTCAAGTGGGTGACTTACGTATTTAAATTGACTTACGTTTTCGTTACTTTTTTTAGTTTTTTTCTTTCCTTTTTTTTTCGTACAAAGCGTATGCACGTTTTTTTGACGCGACAAATTGGCTCGTAATCTTTATGTTGGCAGAATCTTTTAGTATTAGTGTGAGCAAAACATAAATAAAATACCGTGTTTCTTGTACGGTGAACGTGTATAAAGCAAACTTTCTGACAGCGATCTTTACTGTTTAAACGTATGTATAAGTATTATTTTTATTATGTCGTTTTTTTTTTTTTTTTTTTTGTCGACGGGGAAAATCATCATTGACGAAACCCGCTCTTGGGTGGAGCGGGAGACAGTGTCAGAGTCTTACTGACTAAAAACCCCGCGCCGTTCCTTCTAGCCTTCATACCGGGGCTCTAGTTTCCTTTCGGATAACCCCGACCCCGGTAGGCTTCGACCCAGATGGGCCCCTCCTGTTGCTGACAACTCCTTGAGGCGCGCGGGAACAGTGCGCGCCGTCGACGCCTTGGCTCGGTCCGGACAGTTACCGGACGATCGGACAGCGAGCTACCCATGGCTCGCCGTCCGCGAGCCCGCGTCTACGGTGGCCGGAAATCGGGATCGGAATCCCGGCGGCGGCGGCGGGGGCGCCGTTGCCTGATGCGGTCTGCCTCCTCCTTTGCTAGCATTACTGCTTCGCAGAAGGAGGCGACCGCCTGCCACTCCTCCTCGCTCCGGACCATGGCTTGAACCAAGGCCCGGCGCGAGAGGTCTCCGCCGCCGATCGCCCCCACGAGGACACGGCGTTGCTCCGCCCAAGCAGGGCACACCTCAACTGTGTGCTCCACCGTGTCCTCCGGGCGTTCCGCACAGTGGCGGCACCCGGGCGTCTCTTCCGCTCGAATCCGATGCAGGAACCTCCCGAACTTGCCATGTCCGGTGAGGACCTGCGTCATGCGGAAGGTAAGGACGCCGTGAGGTCTTTCCAGCCACGCCTCAAAGAGGGGACTTACCGCCATAATTGTGGCGTGCCCAGAGCTGGGTTGCGATAGTCGCTGACGCCATTTCACCGTGAGATCCCGCCGGAGCTCTGTCCGCCATACCTCGACCTGTCGCGGTAGTGGACTTTCACCCCGGCGTTGCATCTCCACGCGCTTATCGTGCATGTGTGCAAGGACTGTTGCCTCCAGATCCCACGGTGGTAGGCCAGCCAGAAGGCTCGCCGCTTCGCGGGAGATCGTGCGGTAACCCCGCACCATCCGTATTGCCATGACCCTCTGGCAGGCGTTCAGTATGGACGCCGGTCGCTTTGCCAGCGACGGCGCCCACACCGGCGCCCCGTAGAGGGCCATGGACCGAACGATCCCCGCGTAGAGCCTCCGGCAGGAGGCGTCTGGACCCCCAAGGTTGGGCAGGAGCCGCTTGAGAGCAGCCCCGGCCCGGTTGAGTTTGGGAGCCAAACGTCGGAAGTGTTCTCCGAAATTCCATCGGCTGTCGAGAACGAGTCCCAGGTACTTCATCGTCGACCCGACGCCGATGCGAACTCCTCCTACCGTAAGTTGGGAGTCCGATGGTGGCGCCGTCCGAGGGCCGTGGAAAAACATGGCCTCGGATTTGTGCAGCGCCACCTCGAGTCCCAACTCCTGGATCCTACCAACGACTATCGCAACCCCGCGTGTCGCTAGAGCGACCGCCGCCTGGTGCGACTCTCCCTGCGCTAGAACCAGCGTGTCGTCTGCGTAGCAGACCACGCTGACCCCGTCAGGGAGGTCGCCGCGCAGCACGTAGTCGTAGCCGATGTTCCACAAGGGTGGGCCTAGAACCGACCCCTGCGGAACACCGCACGACATCTCTCGACGTTTCCACTCTCCCTGGTGACCGGGGTAGATAATGGACCTGTCCGACAGGTAAGCCTCGACCACTCGACAGAGGTATTCGGGCACCCGGTGGTACCGGAGTGCCCTCCGGATCGTACTCCAGGGCAGGGAGTTGAACGCGTTGGCAATGTCCAAGGACACTGCCACGACGCTCCTGCCCCGGGACACCGCAACCCCTGTCGTGAGGGCTCGCACGCGCATGATGGCGTCTACCGTAGAGCGCGCCCTGCGAAAACCGAACTGTCCGTCCGACAAGTCCGGCCCCACCCGTGTTAGCCGCGCGACGAGGCGGTTTGCAATGACTCTTTCAAAGAGCTTGCCCACCTCGTCGAGCAGCACAATGGGCCGGTACGCGGACGGAGAGTCCGCAGGGCGCCCTGGCTTCGCGATGAGGACCAGTTTCCCCATCTTCCAGCGAAGTGGAAACTGGCCCCTCTCCATACATGCGCTGAAGAGCCCTCTTAGTCGAGGCCCGAGAGCCTCCATGGCCAGGACCCAGGCTTTCCCTGGCAAGCCGTCGGGTCCTGGGGCGGTGTTCTTGGCACTCAGCCTTCGCACCGCCACTCTCACCTCTACCTCGGTCACCTCTGGAGCGTTGTCGTCGTCGTCGCTGTTGTGGTCCGTATCAGACACTGCTGGCGGGGGCGGAGCCATGGGCGGGGGGGAGTGTTCCCCTCGCGCAGGGAACAGAGTGGTTACCACACCCGTCGTGGCTATCTTACAAATTGATCACATGAAATGGCTAACTAAAACTGGCCAGATCGTTTAAACGTTAAAGTTTGATGATAGTGTCAAATCCTACATCAATGATAGTTAACGTTTAAACGATCTGGCCAGTTTTAATTGGCCATACACTCGAACAGTATTACCACAAAATATATAGGTACAGAAGTTAATATACATACAAAGCGCGCTCCAGCAACGCACACATAGACACCGCTCACGGGCACGTTGTTTCGGTAGTGTCTCGGCCCACTCGTCGAACAGTTCCGACTCAAACGCTCATTAGTGTGCGTCCTCCGAGCGTAGGTATAAAAAGTGAAGTACATACATGAGATTGTCTTCTGTACCTATCTATTTTGTGGTATCACCCTCCTTGGGCAGTCGGGTAAAAACTTTCAATGTTTTATCGTGCGAGTTGAGTTGGGAAGGTTGTGTAGATGACGCATAGTAATTATAAAAAGTTGCATTGCTCTTAAATGGTTTAATTTAATGAGAAATGAGATAAAATGTGTAACAAGATCAAGGATTCTGTGAGGATGAGTCTAGATTTAATCAGGTTTTAAGGGCGAGGTCCTACATGTTTTCAATAAGTAGTAAACTCACGCCTTTTACCAAAGGGCTTTGGCAGAAATGACGAGAATGCGGTTGGCTTCGGTTCTTGAATGTCTTGGGAGTGTCATCTTATCTTAGCACCGTATACATTCCACGGCCCTTTCCAATATAATAACTTACGTTGATTTAGTCGTATTTATGTTATTAAACCGCATTCCGTACCATAAATTTAATAAAATATACATTTTTATAATACCTAAATTAAATAACCTCTCCCTCTCAGGGAGTGACTCTAACAATAAAAAAAACCAGCCTCATCTAGCTTAAACAGAGGAAAAAAAAAATTTGACGTGTAAAAGTGTTTTTTAAACCTATTTGCAAAATAAATATCATTTATCATTTAATGACGCTACGAGTAACAGCCAGGTCTTAAACATAACTCAAAGAAAAATGTGAGAAAAGAGCTTATCTGGTTACCTTGACTGGATACTTTGACAAGAGCCCTTGCTTAAATCACAAAATATATAGGTACAGAAGTCAATCTACATACAAAGCGTGCTAGAGCACGCACACATAGACACGATATCTTGGAGCGTCTCGGTCCACTCGTCGAACAGTTCCGGCTCAAACGCTTAATAGTGTGCGTCCACCGAACGTAGGTATTTGGAGGTAGCGGAACAGAGAGTAAAGTCCCACATACCTCGACCTCGAAAAGGGAGAATCCTCCGACCAGACAGGTGTTATAGTCTGGTGGGCGACTGCCCGATAGTTGATGTCGGACTGTCGTATATGTTCATATCGCACGGAGAACTTTGTTTGCGCGATGCAGGATTTCGTATTTTTCTTCGTAGTTCTTATGTGGCTCATAGATGTCGCTAAAGGTATAAAAAGTTAAGTACTTAGGTACATACACGAGATTGTCTTCTGTACCTATCTATTTTTTTGTTTAAATGGTCTAAAGCCGGATTTTCAGTACCTACCTAGAAGTTTTTCGAAAACGTTTTCCGCGATCGCTTCCTCTTAATACATTACCTTGTGTCAAAATTTTCTCTGCGGGTGGCCGTCGCATTGGAATTGGAGAAAATATTATTATTTTATTTAAATTAATTTATGCTAATTTTGACTAATAAATAGGAATTGTATGCAGTCTTGACCGTGTTATGACAAATTAAGTTTGTTATTGTTAAAGTTGTCATTTGTTTATTAAAGTATGTTTGTTTTTTATGAAAAAAAAAAAGATTTTCTGTGTTGTAGAATTTTCCCCTGTGCCAAAAGTAAAATTATAATTATTATCTAGTTAAATAAATATAAGGCTAACTCGTTCTTTCTCAAAAGAAATAATATTGCCATTCAACGTAGTAATGCTGCTTGTCTTCTGGGCACATTTCCGTATGACAGACGATGTGGAAAATACTGTAATGGGCTAGCAGACGACGAGCAATGGCTCACTCGCCGTCCGACCTTCAGGTACGGACGAAGCCCGAGTTGTAGACATCCACGAACATGGTTTGGTACGCAAAGGGCATCTGAAGGTGAGTTGTGTTCAGTAAAAGTTTGACACTCCCTCTCCCTCCACCCTAGAACGGCTTTTCTCGCTTTAGGGTGTAGTGAGAAACCGTCATTTGTTAATTTCGAAACACAAAAGGAACTTATAGGATATTTCGATGCCTGAGTGTATTTTATATTTTTTTAAATATGTACATAGTTAACTTTGTTATAAATACTTAGTTAATATTTAAATTCCATGTGTAAATATATTGTTAGAAATCTTTACAATAAATAATTTAAATAGAAAAGTACAGCGTATTTCATTCCAATCTTCCCACGCAAGTGATCGATCCAAGGTAAATCGCAGTTACAAGGGTAATTCAAACGTTTGCTAACAAGCTGAATTGCGACATTGACTGTCATCAATCAATCAACTGTTATATAAATAACAGCTTGCCTTGATACCCGCAATTGTGTTTGCAAAATATTTATTCAGTTTTTTAACAAATATAATAATTACACTAGCTGACCCGGCGAACTTCGTACCGCTTCTTCTCTCGAATCGATGGTTTTCCTTTCCCTCAGCCCCCCAGCTTTTGGGCCCAGTAGGCTGTCTAGTGGGATACTGTATTTTTATATTTTTAACTTTTATTTTTGAAATATTTAAAAATACAATAAATATGTGAATAAATGTAATAAAGGAAATAATAAATACTAATATTCCACAACTGTCACACAACGACTTCTAATCTAAAGCTATGCAGAACTTGTGTTATGAGTCCTAAAGAACTGATAAACATACTTATATATTTCTAAATAAATACATATTATAGATAATTATACTCAGACACAGAACAAATGATCGTGCTCAACACACAAACATTTGTGCTGGGTGGGAATCGAACCCGGAACCTCTGGCATAGCAGTCAGGGCCACTAACCACTAGACCAACAGGCCTGTCAAAAAAAAAGGAATTCTGAAAGTATCTCAAAGTCAAAGTCAAAATATTTTATTTCATATCGGCCTACAAGGGCACTTATAAAACGTCAGAAGCTAGTGCAAGGTTCCAAATTGGTCGTTTCCTATGGAGAAGAACCGGCAAGAAACTCCATGGTTACTCTTTTAAAAAATGTGTTTATTACAATATTGATTGATTTATGTAAGAACAGTGTAGACCAGTCAACACTGTACACAAAAGCACAAAATTAATCATAATAATAAAATAAAAAAAGTAAGTTGTAATAGAAAGTTATCTAAGTGTTTGTGGATTATACAGTGCTCTCACATTCACATTCCAAAAAGAGGCTTTATAAAAAAGCAGGAAAAATTTAAATAATTACAACTGTTAACAAAATAAATTACTAACAAATTGAATGCAGTTGAAGTCTAAATAATAAAAATAAAAAATATTATATATCTCATCAATAAGCCGTACTAAAGAACTAGAGTGGTCATTTGATGACTTCCCACTCTAAAAAATAGAAATAGAAATAGAAATGCTCTAAGGATGCGGTAGTAGCTTACAATACTTTTATTAATCCTTTCTAAGATTATAAAAGCGAAAGTGAGTTTGTTTGTTACGTCTTCAGGCCTAAATGGCAAAGCCAATTTTGATAAAACTTGGTACACGGATAAACCATGTCCTGGAATAGGACATACAATACTTTTTATCCCGGAAGTATGTTCCCTTGGGATAATTTTCTGCTATCACGCTGGTGAAGCCGCTGAGAGCAGCTAGTAAATTTATATCTCTTTGGAGAAAATAGGCGAGAAGTTATTTATATTCGGAAGATTCCACACATAATAGCATATCCAAGTAGCTGAACATCAGTAATTGAGCGTGTCAGCAACTCTTGTAACCACACGCGTAACACCGTGTTGAAACGAACACTATTACAAACTCACATTAATACGAATCTTACCGTTGTGTAAACAACAAATGTTTTACTGGCTTTGTGCAAGGAAGCTGGATCTGGGGCCACCAACATGACTTTATAATAATATGATTTAAAAGAGTGTCCAGCGGAGAAACAAGCTTTTAATGAGAATATTTTTTTCATAAATAGCAAGCTTTTATAGCGTGGTATACCTACGAGTATATAATTAATACACGTCAAGACGAATAATACGAGCCCAAACTCGATGGGGTTGTGTCGTTTAACTACCAAGTTCCTATAGCCACCTTCCGCTGCCATCATCAGATCAGCTCCATGTCGTAATAATTTTGCATTGTAATCTGATTTAGACATGCATGCAAAATTTCAGCTCAATCGGTAACCGGGAAGTGGGTCAAATTTAATTTACAAGATTTGATGACAGACAAACATCGGGACAAGTGAAACTAAACAAAAGCTTGTAAAAGATATTCTACTCCCCCAAACTTTGTCTCTCCGGTAGAACATCTGCCACCGGTTTACGAACTGCAGTGGCCAATCTGGAAATCGCTGAACCGACTGCGGACTCAGGTTGACCGCTGCAAAGACAATCTGGCAAAATGGGGTTTCCTTGACCCATTGCAAATACAGTGCCAGTGTGGAGCTCCTTCACAGAATATATTTGTCACCTCCTTTCCTGCCCAGCATGCACAACTACCCGCATCCTTCTTGACTTAAACGACCCAACGACAGAGCTATCCAGTGCTATGGCTAAATATTAGTCGAACAAAATTTGAGCCACGAAAAGAAGAAGAAGAAAGAGTCTCCATGGAGTTTCTTGCACGTTCTTCTCCGTAGAGATTTACATTTTGGAACGAGCAAATTAACTTCACTTTTTTGGACGGACCGATATTTGACTATTCAAAAGTGCCTGCAAATGGTCTATTTAAAATAAATGCTTTTGATTTGATTTGACTACTTGAAAGTATCATAAATGTGGTTGCGAATCCCTGATACGTCGGATGCACGGCAACCCCAATAGCCTCGTGGCTACTATACCCGGCAGGGTGGATGGCGTAATGGTGTCATACTGGATGGCGGTACACAGACCATCATTCAGGTATGTCATGTAGGCTTATTATGTCTTTTTTATAGTTATAAATATCAATTTAATGCTTTAATGAAACTGTGGTCTCTGGTCTGATCTGGTATGACACATAATGAAAGATCCCGTGCGTCCCGTACACGGAGTATGCTAACTCCGTGGTCCCGTATTCAACGGACTCAACGGACGACGAGTAATGGGTACGTCACCGTTCGGTGTTGGGTAAGGACCGAGTAGTCGAAAAACGGAACAAGGACAGGAAAATGATAATTCTTTGAATATTCTTTGTATTTTTGTTACTACAACATATTTCAAGATTAAATGCGTAAACTCACATGTTTCTTTAAAATCTAAAATGTACATAAATTATAATGAAAAACACATAAAATTAGGCGTTAACATTAATAAAATAAAAATGAATTAATAAATTTACATATTTTATACACGATCGAAGTACTATCGCGACGAGCTCATGACTATATCATAATATCAGCCACAGGGGCGAACTGGTGGCGATTTCCCAGCCCTGGTTCATGCGGTGGTTTTGGAGCAAGAGGGAATGGGCAGCGATTGCCTACGCTTGAGAAGCAGTGAAGGATATGAGCGCAAGCGTGGGTTTTATTGTTTTTATTTATTCAAGGACTCGTTCTTTGTACTGTTTGTTTTTACTCTTATTTTTACAGATCGATGTTGGGACCCAGACCGCGGTCCTAACGAAGAGAGTTGTGTGTATGCATGCGGAAGGATGAAGAGAGAGGCCAAAGAAAGGATGAATGAATTATGTAAGGTGAGGAGTGATGTGAAAGAAAAGACGGAAGGAAGGACGCAACCTGTGTCGACACCCTTGCGCCATCCCATATTCCATGTACTGTGCTGGCGCTGCCTCTGCGGCTGCTGAGACCCTTAAACGGCGCAAATACTGTAACCTTATTGATAATTACAGTTTTGAGCCGTTTGGGGTTGAAACGCTTGGGTCATGGGGTCCGAGTGCGCGTCTCCTTTTTAAGGAAATTTCTCGCCGACTGATCGACACCTGGCGTGTCCAGAGGGCTGGCTCGTTCTTCGCTCAAAGAATTAGCATTGCCATCCAACGTGGTAATGCTGCCAGTCTTCTGGGCACATTCCCGGATGACAGCGATGTGGAGGAGTACTTCGACGCCTGAGTGTACTTTGTGTTTTTGTATTTTATTTATGTATTTATTTAGGTTTTAGTATAAGTAAGTAGTTTAAGTTTTTTTATGTACAAATGTAAATTTTACTACAATAAAGAAAAGTGAGTTAGTATGAGTTGACACGTACACGTTGATGGGTAACAAGACAGAATGGAAGAAGAAGAAAAGCATGTTACGTCGACCCCAAGTAATAAAGCACAAGGGCAGAATGATGACGATGATAAAGAGGTAAGAACTAATGAAGTTAATTCAGGTTAATATGAGACACTGAAAATGTAAAACCGTAAATATAAATAAAAGTCATACACAAAACGCTTACAATAATACGGCAATTTAAGACACCAATATTTTTTCTTTAACTTTGATAGTATTGCGTATAAATTGCGGTAAGTATCGATTCGCGCTTGGATCATTTCAAAACGTTTGCAAAATATACATAAAGGTAACGGTTCATGTGTTTGCAATGTTTATTAGTTAGAAGACTAAAATTTGTTCACGAAAATGCAAGTGCATATTGTTAGCTGCGGTTGGTGAAGCCACTTCACAGGTTCATGTGAGATTTGACTACATACTAAGTATATGACGACTGGTGGTGTCATGGTTCTTGTATTCATATCCTTTCTCCAACTAGGTATTGAAATCATCTTTTTGCTCCTGCATGTGGAGCGAGAGGGAGTATTAGACTTTCAATGTCTAATGCCAACCCGTGTTCCTTCCGATTGTGTTCCAGGGTGAAAGTTTTCTAAGAATCCCAAACCTGATAGTTCAGAGCTCTGGAAGTCAGACTATTTTATTTATTAAAATTGAAATTTGCCTTGTTGCATTAAGTCCGCCTATGTACCACTACTGTACATAAAGTTTAAATAAATAAATTTACAACTCTATATAGATAGAAGAGCACATAGGTGCTGCTTATTTCAAATGTTTCTTCCAGCAGACCTGCGACAGGAGAGTTGGTTAAGAGATGTAGTCTATCGTATAAATTCTGCGATACCAAACTAAAAGTAATTCTAAAGTGGGTAGGTTATTGGAAGGTCGCGATGTGTCTCGCCAGTTTTCTAAATTAAATTCTGTTTTATTTTTTCAGATGCTCATTTTAACAAATGAGGTGTGGATTTTTTATTAAAACTTTGTCTCTCTCACTAGAACTCCTGTATCGTGGGTGCGCTCACAAACATGTTACAAGACACCAAGACCCGGAACACTATCTGTAGGTCATGCAAATATCGTTTCGTGTGGGAATCGATCCCACAACGCATCAGCCAGTCACTCAACCACAGTGCCAACCGTGAATTTTTAAAGTTGATTTGGTTTTTGTAGAGTTAGTAGATTTATGGCGTATACACCAACATATAGGGTGAATAGTAGGAACTGCCTGTACCACATAGCAAAAATCGGGGAAATCAATAAAATTAATTAGAGCATGTACATGTACGTTAGGTTCTTAAAAGATATTACCGCGTCGCAAAACCCAGGTTACACACTTATACAACCAGACTAAAGTTAATAGATCTTTATATATCAACTGTACATCGAAGGACTGAAAGAATTTGCCTGCAGCGGTCTTCCCGTGTTTTCAAGGCTAGAGTAAGTAGGCTTAATAAACTAGTGCGTCTCACCATCATTGACCACATCCCTGCTTACCATCAAATTGGATCGCAGTCAAGCACTAGTTTATGTCATTTAAAGAAAAATACATCCATTGGTAATTGTACTTACTTTGAAGCAGGGTTGCGAATCATAACTCAGTATCGTAATCCTTCCCATCGATTATGACAACATCTCTCAACCTCTCACATCAATTGACCCGCCTCACATCGACTGACCCGCGCAGTAGCCATTTAAAACGACGAGTAATGTTCTATGACGTCAACAAGGAAATGTACGCTCGCGATGTCTCGGGTCAGCTGACGTATCGTCGCGAACTCGTGACGATGAGTACTTTTTAAGCTGGTGGCGATACGATATAGAACTTTATTTCCTAAGGCTGCAATACACGAGCATTTGCCATGCAATATTCGAGGCTTCAAAGTCTGGAGCGTCGACGCCGAGTTGCTAGCCTGTCGGTTTTCTATCGGTTGCATTTCGGGGAATGTGCGTCGGAATTGCATAACGTGATTCCGCCTAGCCCGTTCCATCATCGGACTACCAGACGTACGGCGATGCGCCACAGGTACATGGTGGAAATCCCACCTACACGCACTAAACGTTTCGGAAACACATTCATTGTGCGTGCAGCTAAGGAGTGGAATTCCTTGCCGGAGTCTATGTTTCCTGATAGCTACAACCCGGGAATCTTTAAATCGAGATTGAATAGGTTTCTTCCAGGTAAGCGTGTTCCATCGTCGACCGCATCGTCGTTGTCCATCAGGTGAGATGGCGGTCAAGCGCAAACCTATCAACAATAAAAAAATTAAAAAATACACGTATGCCGAGCGTTGCTGAGTGAAGATCAATACCAACATCTGGACAGATATTTGCCTTGTCTTGCTATCGCTCGGTTATGCTCACCTAGTAAGTTGAGCAAAGACAACGTCAACCAACGTGTATAGACCTCATTTGGCGTAGCTTGTCACCACAACTCGCAGCCACTCGCGATAACTTGCCTCATTTCGAAGCGGTGTCGGTTTTTCTGAACAAATCAAAGGCTTTCGCCCAACATGTAGGCGTCTCCTCAAAACTCGTCTATGTTGGCCATTAACATTGGTTTCCTTCAAGCTTGCCGAACGTGTAGAGAGGAGCGCTTGCATTGTCTCAATTTGCCTAGGCTCGCATTGGTCTAAGCTCGGTCAACATGTATTGCAGGCTTAAAAGGTTTCTCATTCAATGGACCTACTCAGAAGGCTTAAAGTCACCCAAAGGACAATGGAGAGGGCTATGCTCAGAGTTTCCTTGCGTGATCGGATCAGAAATGAAGATCCACAAGAGAACCAAGGTTACCGAGATAACCCGAAGAATCGTGGCAGTGGGCAGGCTTTACATTGCTCACAGAACAGACTGGGAGAAGCAGCATTTGATGGCCTCGCTCAAGGTGGACCAACGACCTAATGAAGGACGTGGGAATCCGATAGATGTGATATGCACAGAACCGGTCATTGTGGCGACACTTGGTGGAGCCCTATTTCCAACAGTGGACGCTGCGTCTTTCGAAAAGTGTAATCTCGGAGGGAGCTGAGAAATAGGATCATATTTATAAAAAATCTAACCATAGCTATTTTAAATACGGAATAGCACATTTCTAGGTAATATACAGGTTGTAACCAAAATAGATAAACTTAATTTAGATACTGCCATGGAAATGAACAACTTTATTGTAGGAAGTAATAGTCAATTGCCAAAATATGCTCAGTGCAAGAATGACGCAACATTTAAAATATGCACACACACATGTTACGATGTAAATGTGTGTATATGTGTGCGATATGAGATGTTTGATCTTGCATTTTATTCATCATCATCATATCAACCAAAAAAGTCTACTGTTAGACATAGGCCTCCCCCAGAACGAGGCCTTCCAAAGCTGTATCTTCCGGTACGATCTCGCCACTCCAGAACCTTTCATCCCCATCGACCATCTATTCTGCGTCCAATGTGCCCTGCCCATTGCCATTTAAGTTTGGCGATTCTCCGAGCTATGTCGGTAACCTTGGTTCTCTTCAATGTAATTAAATATAGTTTAATCCTTTCATAAAGCTAATAATTATGTAATTTTCTACTAAAACAACAATAAATATACAGTAATGCAATACACAAAAGACTTAAATGCTAGTTTATTACAAATTCCCTGGACCCCACACTAGAATTCCCTGTGTCGTGGGATCCAGTCTCTTCCCGAGTTCGGCAATAATAATACTAATTACAATTTTATAAATAACATGGAGCAGCGGTTTAGCAGACGTTAGCTCGTGATCGAGGTCCGGGGGGAAGAGGAAAATAAAACAATTGTGTGTCCGTATCTAAGTAAAAATTGAGACAAGTATGTGCATCAGCTGTTTTAAACTGTCGAGAATATTGGGTGACATTTTCTTTTTTCTTGCCCTCTAGATCTTATGATTATTGCTTTATCTTTGCAGGTGTATTCTGCTAGCTGTCATTGAAAACAATTGGTCGTCATCACGAATTTCACCAAATTATTTAATGATGCTTTGCCACACATATAATTATCGTATTTGTAACAAAATAACGGAAATTGACAATAGGTAATCACCAAATAGATAATAACTTCTACCATAACTTCTTTTTTTAAATTCTGCTAGCTGTTATTGAAAACGGATAGATTTCAGCCAGTGAATGACTGACACTCCCTCTCGTCCCAACCAAAGCGGGTGAAGATATAGCACTTAAAAAAGAAATACATCATTGGTCTATCTTTTGCTGTTAACGATTTATACAAAATTTTCCTCTGACCCCTACTAACAACTGCTTCTAAAATAACACTGTAAAGAATTCCGTAACAGAATATTTCTGTTACTCAACCCTATTGTAACAAAACAGTAAGTTATGAAGTTATCGTTAACATTCATTCTAACTTATTTACTACTGTTACGACATAATTACGAATATATGCATGGATATTGAAAAGTGTGTTAATATGACTTTTGAAATGCACTTTATATTAATGGCATCTATTGAATTATTAACTTGTATCATTATTGCGGCTATTCTTAGCGGTTTAAAAAAATAAGTTAATTGAATACTCGATGATTAGAGCTAGTTTTAGAAATAATCACATCACTATATGCTATTCCTATAATCTATACTAGGTGTTAGGGACAGCCCTCCGCAAACTTTTACAATAGAATGGAATAAACTTTATTGTACACCAAAAGAGAATTCAGATTTAAATATCAGATTCAGTATTTTTTTTTTATAAGGACCATGGCCTGAACCAAGGCCCCGGCATTAGGTGGGATCGCAGTCAAGCACTAGTTTATACTACTTATTGTTACAAAACAATAAAAAATAGACTACAATTTTCTGTCGTCTAAAATCTTACAAATACATTTTTAACAATTGGCATTATTTACCTAATACAACAGCATTCAGTTAACACTCTAAGCTGTTAAAACATTAAACTTAATAACTTAAAAAGTCAAGGAAAACATCCTTTAACATTTAAATGAAAGGCTCTATTTCAATAGATATCTTTTTTATTAACACCTGAAATATAATCAAGTGCCACTTACTGTGAGTATATGACATTTGAGGTCGGTACACTTACATCTACAATATACCTCTAATGACGCCATTTTTGCAAAGACATTTATAAATTCAGTTCTTCGACTGTCATTTTTGGTAAAAATAATGTAATAGAAATAATGTAACCAAATATTATATGTAACATAATATGATTTAAAAGAGTGTCCATGGAGTTTCTTGCACGTTCTTCTCCATAGAGATCTACGCTTTGGAACGTGCAATTTAGCTTCACTTTTCTTGGACTGACAGACATTTGACTATTCAAAAGTGCCTACATTTGTTCTATTTGAAATAAATGATTTTGAATTTTAATTTGGTAATGAGTCTATTCCCTTCCTTTCTTCCACTTTTCGATTTTTTAAATTAGTTATTAATTTGTATAGAAGTATTTTTTAGGAAATATTAGCGTAAATAATAAAATTATTAGCTTTTAAGACACATAATGTACAGGTTTTCTTATTTGGTACCTATTGTAAACTTGAAAATCAACACTTTTCTCTATCCTTCTTTGTTTTCGACCTACCTTTTTAACTAGGGGTCAACTCGCCTCGCCATCTTCATCTGAGCCTAACGCGTCGCCGGATATTGTTATTCGGGATCCAGTCAGAGGCTGCCTATGTACCGTGTACTGGACGCCTGATATACCCTCGCTACCAGCATCCACTCCGGAGCGCCTCAACACGCGAAACCAGACAGCGAGTTTACTGGTTAACACGCGGCATCCAACCGAGTACCACCTGTAGATAAAAGGCTATAATTATTTCACCGGGACACCATGGCGGTGTGACTCAGTTGTGCCACCATGGTGTCCCGGTTAAATATATCCTTAAGCCACCAAACTAGACACCAGAGTCGCCACACGTCGGAGCTGGTCATGCCACCAAATTGGTTGCGCAACCAAACGAGTAACTCTCTATAGGGCTGTATACATTTTGTTGGTAGCGGCGACTTGTCGCGCCGCCATGGTGTCTCAGTGAAATATAGCCTAAAGAGTATACACCGAGTGAAGAGATGCTGGTCGGGTGGATGTAATGAGCAAAGATCTTTATTGTCTAGATTGACAGCAGCTTCCGGCTCAAAAACCGACATTAGCCATTTAAACCACGCTTCTAAAATCTAGTATATCTAAAGTCCTAAATCTAACAGCACTAAGGTCACAGTAAAATCATTAGGAATTCATTAGTAAAATTGTTACAGCACAATGGATGCCACCACGCGTAATATGCATCAGACGTTTCTAAAAACGACCGACCATGAACAACTGAAGGTCATGTCGCAATTCATTCGTATTCAATATACGACTTGGAAAAATTAACTGTTTAGGCGATAAATATTCTGATGGCGTTAGTTTAAGTGTATTGCAGAAGTATATTTGCATTTAATGGAGCACGCAAATTGGGAGGTAATTGCGTGTTTTTTAGATATATCGTGTATAAAATCAAATCGAAAACATTTATTTCGAATAAACCATTAATTAACAGGCACTTTTGTTTTATCAAAATGTCGATCAGTCAAAAAAGTGAAGCTAAATTAAATTACACATTCCAAAACGTAGCGTATAAGCTCTGAAAGCGTATAATGGTGATTTGATTAGATTTGTGTGTAATCATCAAATGTCTCCTCCCACTCTGAATGTATGGAGTGGAAGTATCAGACTTTTACTGAATAAATTTCATCTCTATTCTTTGAGTAACCCTTTGCGTTCCAGGGCTACTGCACGGTGTCCCTTTCAAGAATCTTGCAGCCCTTAAATTCATCATCGTATAAATAGTATATTCATGGATATTACATGACACACTTTTTCACTTATGTTACCTATATTATAAAACAAAGAGGTCAATTTATCTATGTATACTATGTAATACAGAATACAGTACAGCAACGCGTTACAAATTTTAATTAAATAGGATTTTTTCACAGGAAATGATCGAGATCTCATAGCTGTGACTCAGCCGCCAAACTAAAATGGAAATTGGCCGGTCATATCTGCCGCATGTCGCAACAAAATTGGGCGAAGGTAACCACTGACTGGATTCCGAACAGCAGGAGCTGGCAACGCGGTAGGCCCAGAAAGAGATGGCATGAGGATTTGGAAGGTAGGAGACCTTAAAGATTTCGACACAACGGGCTCGTAATGATAATAAAATGACTCTAGATCACCGAGCAAAGAAGTTCAATCTTCTTCTCAATGCCTATAGCAGTTGTACATCTTATCTAGTTCTACAAATGCATTGTACGAACATCAATCATAATGAATAATACATTTAATTACAGAAAGACATGACCTATGCCTCGGCGGCTCACGCTTGACCATTGTATAACGGTGCAAATGTCAAACTGTGCATAAAGAAAAGTTAATCGCACCGAATATGAAACTTAGCCCATTTTGTAATGTCAGTGCAAAAAGAGTGTGAGTTAAGTGGCGCGTGGATTAAGTTACAAGAAACGGGCGTTTTGTAAAATGCAGGCGATATAGTGGAAATAGTATGCACGAGCTTACGGACGGTGAGTAATAAGTGGCTTGTCGTTCGACCGTTCGGACTGAGCCCAAATTATCACAGCGCGTATGTTCCACGTGCATATCAAGGAGATGTCAGCAAACTGCAGGGACCCAGCAGGGTCGAAGCCTATTGGGGCCATGGGTTCGCTTCTGAAAGGAAAACCCGCCCTAGAATGAAAGGCACTGAAGGATCTAGGACACGTTTGACACGCCCTCTTACACCACCCAAAGGCGAGAGATGTCATTGGATGATTTTTACCCATCAAAAAAAAACCTGATGGTATGCGATGATATAGTCGGTGATGAAGCACGCTTGCCTAAAATAAAATTAGTTAAAGTGATGACTTAAGTAGGCTTAATATATCAATGAGGTACCAACTATTATAATTGACAAGATGCTATTTAATTTCGGCGTCATGGCTTCTGCAATTTTCTGGTGATCCCTGCTGTTGCTGACTTTCTGAAGTTAATTAAAGTAGAAGATAATATAACATAGCTTAAAGTGATTACAGATCTAAACATATGGTTTTTTTCCTTTTGAGGTACGGAACCCAAAAAAATGACGACGTACGAATGATCTGTCATAAAGCTAGTTATTTTTTCTTTTTTCCTCCTTTCACTTACCATTCATAATATTTAGTGGAGGCTTGTCAACAATTTAGTTTTTTGCTCAATCATCATTCCTTCATCTTTCTTCATTATTGATCTGATATTTTTTTTACCTGGCAGCGTGACGCTTAAGAGGGCTATATCATCAACCTATCATAATCATCATCATTTCATCTGAAAGACGTCCACTGGTGGACATAGACCTCCCCAAGTTTCGCTACAACGACCGGTCCTCCGGTCAATGGGGTCGAAAGGTTCTGGAGCCACCGTGTTCCTGAAGCCGTAGCGGTGGGACTGTTGAAAGGCCTCTCACGAGGTGGACCGACGACCTGGTGAGGGTCTCGGGAATCCGATGGCTGGAAGACAGGACCGGACCGACTCGGACCCGGTCCGGATGGGTGGACCGGCTATCAGACTATATGATAAGTAAGTATGTAAACTTCGTTCCTATTATAGAGTGCTACCACTCTAGAGATCAAATGCGTGGGACGATTTTAATGATTCTTACATCAACCGATTTGTTATATTCTCATGAGTGTTACTAAAGATAGTAAAGAATGTAATATAGCAACCACGAGACGCCATGCTGTGATAAAAAATGAAGGTCAATAAACTATGTCAAGTGAAGTTATCATTGAATAGATATATAAAAATTATTTCTTGGTTTCTCAAATCATTCAGTTTGAATGGCCATTGAAGATATTATCTTATTAACGCTACCATTCCCATATTCAATTCCCACATGAATGAGAATAGGAATGGATGTGACCAATTTTTGTTTGTAAATAAATAAAATCTTATGGCAACATAATGGGCTCAATGAGTCGATCTCAAAAGATATACACAAAAAATGAAATCTGTGAAAATACTAAAATAAATACACAACTTCAAAGAGTGATTTGATTGAAATTGTGTAGATTTTTTTGCAATTGGGTTTCTTTTTTGTTATTGGTTATTGTGCTATTTTGGTTTTACGTAAAAATATGACATCATTTTTACTAAATTTTCAAAGTTTTCAACCTTTCGAACAAACTAATATATTTTAATGTTAACTAGTTTTAATCTAAAATTCTTGTATTCGCTTATAAATTAAACCACAAACAACACAGAAAAATAGTGAAATGTCAGAGATAATGTAAGCTCTTTCATTCTTACTTTGACCTTAAAGTAGCTAATTAGAGATCCATTTCAATATGCATCAAATTGTTTGTGATCACATAATAATAATCCGATAGTTTGTATGTAAGCACGCGGGATTTTTGTGGCAGTTTTGTGTATTAGCTGTGTAGTAACTGTGGACAGGAGCAGAACACATTCCTCGTATTGGTCGAAGGAGCCGAAAACTTCTGGAGCGGTGACCGGTACCTAAGCCGCAGCGTTAGAAAGTCTTCCACGAGATGGACTGATGACCTGGTGCGATGAACACGAGATGCACAGGATCGCTCGTTGTGGTGACCTGTGGGGTAGGCCTGTTGGGTCCAACAGTGACAGTCTTTCGACTAAAATGACAATGATGATGAGGACACAAGATTTTATACAGTCCCGAAAAAGTTAAAAGTTCAATAAATGGACTTGGTTCATAAACGAACTGTTCACTATAGCATTATTTTTGATGTAGGAAAACTATCAAATATCTTTCCGCTTTGGGAGCGTGATGGTGTATCAGACTTTTAATTTTACAGCCTGCTCTGCGGTGGCTTTTTCAAGAATTGGTACTAGACAAGGATGATCTCCTTCTCTAGTGCCAATTCTTGAATTCCTCACTCTATCCTCTATCACTATAGGCAGCTGGGGAATGATGCGTGCAACTTCGACTCCGATTTAAAACACTAACACAAGATCGTCGGTGATGATGCACAGCTTGCCGAGTCAAAATCTGTGTTTTTGCTCCATTTTAATATTGTAGTACGGAATACCCCGTGCGAGTCTAATTTGCAGTTGGACAGTTTTTGTTTTTCACCGAAACAAAAGCGTCCTTTTCGAGTCACATTTTTAGGCACTGAAACTTAATACAGGCTATTTCATAGCCTAGCAAGGACAACAGTACGACACCCACTTGATTGTCAGAAATATAATACTACCCACTTTGTGAAAAATGTAAGATGTATTACAATCTGTTTTTTATATAAATAAAGATTATCATTATATTATTATTACATTTTGACACCGCTCTTACGTGATTATGATGTAATTACACATATTTCTCTAGATATTTTGGATACACAGCTTTGTGCATTATCTAGGTTTCTACAGAAATCAAAACCTAAATTGGTGTAAAACTAATCTAATAAAGATATCTGAAAATTTGCTATTTTACAAGAACTTTGGCCCTCCATAATGTACTCTTATATTAAAAATATAAAAAAGTACATCAATAGATTCTGAATGACGACTATATTTCAAAAAAAAAATAGTAGTGTTTAAAAAAACCAAGTTTCCTGGAACAAGTTTTGTGAAATATTCGAGTAAATAACGGAATTATTGAATGCCAACAGAGTTTTCAGGCTCTCTTTTTTGCATTGCCTCTTCATCAAACATTGGATTATGTAAGACGAAGCAACAAACTTTTATCCTTTCGCATACCATACTTAGAGACACAATAGAAAGACTTAGGCTTAGGGTTTAATAAAGTAGACCATGCGCGATGTTGACAATAGGCGAGTGGAAAAAGACCCTCTTAAATAAATGTTATGAACAGAAAAGCAAGTAATCTAACAGTGGTTGCTTAAGCTTCCTGCTACAATGAACATCTGGACAATTGAATAACGAGGCGTTTACGTTCTGCAACCGTTTGTGCTTCTGTAGCAATTGATAATAACTTCGTGGGATCTGTGCGACGGTCGCACGCTCGCTTACTCAGCTAACAGTTGGAATAATACTCAATTAACAATAAGTGTACCTTTTTAGGCGTATAATTACCTAATTATATATAGGTGCTAAATCTTCAGGCTTGTTATAATAGTAATATTTCGGAACTTTTACATGTCATCTAAAGTGGAACTAAACTAAAGTGAAACTGGGCAGGTCACATCTGCCGCATGTCGCAACAGAATTGGGCGAAAGCAACTACTGACTGGATTCCGAACAGCAGGAGCCGGCGACGCGGTAGGCCCAGAAGGAGATGGCGTGACAATTTGGACTCCTACCTTAAGGATTGGCCAGAAGTGGCTAAGGACAGAAAAGAGTGGAATAACGGAAGGGAGGCCTTTGCCCTACAGTGGGACACAACGGACCCATAATAATAATAATACATGTCATCTAGTTCCAAGCTAAGCAGAGCTTGTGCTATGAGTACCAGACAATGTATTACAGAAGATTATATACATATACCTCGACTCATAACAAGTACATAATATAAACAATTGTCTTGGTTAGGAATCGAACCCACGATATATCCGTCAGGGCCACTAACTACTACTAGACCAACAGACAAGTAAAAAGTCAGTGTTATACGTACACAATAAATAAATGCCGAAGTCAGCTGGGGTTCTGGTCCATCTTAACTATGAAAACTAGCTGCTACACTAGGGAGAAGTATATCCAACAGCGGAAGTCTATCGGCTGAAATGATGATAATAATTAATATAAGAACACTCCTTAGACTTAGACTTCACAGACTCCTTATTTAATTCGAACCGCTTATTTTATTGTTCTTTTTGATACTATGTTGATTAGTTTACACTATCTGCTCATACCTATTAATATTGTAAAATAAATATATGGTCAGAATCAGAAACTGTAAATAAATTATAGCTCCATTATGTCTGATTAAATAGGCATACAATAACAATGAAAAATTAATAAATGAACACGCTTTTAAACAATTGGAATCGTGTATAAAAACATAAACGTTTTTAAATAGAATTAACAGTCAAATAGATTATAATACACAACAAGGATGTATTAGTACATTAACATAATATTAACCCTTCAGATACCGTCAATTAGAGACACAATAGTAAGACAATAGATGCGCGGCCACCGGTGGTCGCTTGGGGATTCATGAATTAACATACAAACATATAAACGCGTGCAAGTTGTAGAAAATAAAACAAAGAAGGACCAATGCTATTACCAACCGCATTCCTAAGATTGATTTACAACCTGCAACAGCTATGCATCTCCAAAATGTTGTTGACCAACTTACGTACTAGTTTCATAGCTCAAAACATGAACGCTATTTTGATGCGTCATCATTTATTTTCACTGCTTAAGTATTTAATTTAGTTGTTAGAGAAATTTTAAAATTGATAGCGTCATTAGCCTTAATTCTATTATTTTGTTTCAATGATTGATATACGAATAATTTATCATCTAAACTTTTTTTACGGTGGGCAAAAATCATCTTAGGACAACCCCCGCTCTTGGGTGGAGCGCGAGATAGTGTCAGACTCTTACTGATTAAAAACCCACCCCGTTCCTTCTAGCCCCTTCATACCGGGGCTCGAGCTTTTTTTCTGATAACCCTGGCCCCAGTAGGCTTCGACCCAGCTGGGCCCGTCCTGCTGCTGACAACTCCCTGAGGCGCGCGGCAACAGAGCGAGCCGTCGACGTCTTGGGCTCGGTCCGGAAAGTTACCGGACGATCGGACAGCGAGCTACCCATGGCTCGCCGTCCGCGAGCCCGCGTCTACGGTGGCTGGAAATCGGGATCGGAATCCCGGCGGCGGCGGCGGCGAGGACGCCGTTGCCTGATGCGGTCGGCCTCCTCCTTTGCTAGCATTACAGCTTCGCAGATCATCTACACTTATCCTCGTTAGTGTAATTTAAAATTTTTGTATTCAATTTTCAAGGTATAAGAAGTTCGAGAAGGAATCATTAGTCTGACTAGACTGATGACTCTGAATTTTTAGACAAACTACGAAATTAACTTACTGATATATCATCAATTGCATTACTGCACTAACTTTGGTGCATAGCAGAAATGGATGGAGGTACATAACCAGTAGTTGGGAGTTCCAGATACGCAATATGATGATGATTTTCATATATCCTATACATGACTCCACTTATTTAATAGATATCCTTATTTTCTTATTCAAGACGGCGTGGGAGAAGATTGTCTGGAAGGACTTAGGAGAGGCATTGCCCAGAAGTGCGACAATAATGGCTATAAAACAAAAAAAACTCCCCAAAGTTTGTGATGACAACGATATTTTATAAGAATCGACCTAATCATAGAAACTATGGTGCAGAAGGTCTAATTTGAATTTGTGTTACAGAATTCCTCTATTTTTTGAAGTCTCTAGTTTCAAATTTTAGCTACTGTAGCTATAAAGTAGAATTCCTAAAAGGGCTCCAATTCAACAGTCTGAAGACTTTTTCTCGAGTGAATTCTACCTAGTTTACTTTAAGCTAGCCAGCACCTTCATGACAACACATTGCTTACCTACTATCTGAGACCGGTTTACCAAAAACAATAAAATGTCAATAATCGTAAATTGACTTTTGACATTTTGGCTGAACTGAACTTGGCTTAGTGCACTTAGCCAATTTTTGGATCGATCGACCTTGATCTAGACTAGGTCAATGTCCAAACATGGTTGGACTATAAATAGCTCTTTTGTATTGATATTGTTATTAGTCCTTTGATTCGGTTTGTCATCATCATCATCATCTTCCTGCCCTTGTCCCGTTTTATTTGGGGTCGGCGCAACACGTTTTTTTTCTTCCATTCTGTCCTGTCGCTGGTCACGCTATCACTAACTCCCTTATCGCTATCATTAACTGGTTTGTATGTTTGGCAATATTGGCAGCTTGAATGGCCTTCAGAAGGTTCGTTGCTTCGGTCAGAGCATTACTTAATGCAAATATAGTATTCACAAGATTGTGACAGCAGATTAATGTGTTTTAATATTCTTTTAATTTGGGACACATTATTAAAGTAATAGCCCAAGGTATGAAGCAGCAACAACGTACTAGATCATGTTTTATGGCCACTCCTTCCTAGAGTTACAAATTATAGATAACTGCAGTTAGAGTACTGTACCTCTAGTCAAGTTGATAATCTGCGATCGTTAACGCTAGTAGAAAACTTCAAATGTGCGGGAATGATGTCATCTCAACGCTTAGTCACGTAGTCAGAACAAAAGAATCGGGGGCCTGGCAAATTCGAGGCGTTCGACACAAAAGAATCGAAGCGAAACAGTTGTAACATGGCTAGGGGGGCTGGTAGGTTTTTCAGGTCAAGCACAAGATTAGGAAGATTAAAACATATGGCTAGCTGTAGTTTTAAATTATAAAATAGATCATAGATCATAGATCCACGGCGGAAACTAAAAAACCATGGAATATTAGTAATTGCTATGGTGCAAGTTGGAAAATGCCTATGTCCAGCATTAGAACGCAGTAGATTGACTTCATTAGCTGATTAGGAACGAAATCTTTTAATGATACCCATTAAGATGGTCCACAACATGCCAACAACTTATTTGAGTTATTAGGAAATACAAATAAATACGTAATTCTATGAAAGTGCGTATATTTCGTAGAAGCTAATAGGATCTCAAATAATCATATTTTTTATGAATAAACATGTAAAATTCTTCGTAAAAGGATCTAAGTTAATGTTACGTAAGATTTGCAAATTCACTCAAATGTAATGATAGAAATCGCACATTACTGTGTACAATAGAAAAATTATCATACTTACTTATTTGACTTTATATTTGCTAAAATCTAATAATAAGGATGTCTAAGTGTCCACAGCTAATCCCAACAATAAGATCGTGGTGCGAATTTGTTTTACGTTAATGTGATCGACACGTATTGACTTTCGGCGTTTCGATTGGATCGTTACAGGCTCTTAACCAATCAGAGAGCCAAACGCGGTAAACGTTTCGATAACGTTCACGTGAAAACAATTCGCACACAGAAGCCTTAGGCTGCGTTCACACTTTGTCGTGACGACAGATAATCTTGTAGTTTTAAGTATCGTGGCTTATACAAGGTGTAAGGGACAGCCCTCCGCAAACTTTAAGGGCTTGCTCAACAACTCTGAACAACCTTCCACAACATTTTTTTTTTCAGGAAACGAAAAAAAAATCGGCCTCTCCATACAAACTTTACTGTTCAATCTAGTTTATAATTTTGTATGGTGAAGCTGATTTTTTTTTCGTTTCCTGATAAAAGTCTTGTGGAAGGTATATTTAAATGGAGGGATTTACATATATGAAGATACGATTAACTCTCGTCTACGACGTGTCTTTGCGGTGACAACAGATTGTTATGATAAAAAGAATGGTTAGCATGACAGCCGTAAAACTATAAAAAATTGTCAAGACTAATCCGGGACGGTATATCATGTATCGTTGCAACTAAAATTATGTCGTGGTCACAAACAGTTGTTATAATGGGAACAGCTAGAGACGATAGTCGTCCAACGATAAATTAACCGTTACGACAGAGTATGGACGCGGCCTTAGTGCGAGGTTTTTAACATAATCGATCACGTTATTGTTAACGTTCTCTTATGTCAATATGGAAAAAGGATTTGAGTTATTTGTCACCGGACGGCGTTCATTAAGTTTGAATACAAATTAACGTTTACTTTGACGCGATTGAGACTCGATTTAACGACATAAAACACAGCTTTAAAGCTCAACTCATACTGAGGAAGCATCAAGCAGCAAGCCTAAAGCATAATAATTCCTGTTTTTTTTTTCCAATATTAAGATACTATGCGTTCCAAATGAGAATTGGATCGATTGCGAATGTTTTGACGTGACGTCGTACTGTCAAATAGCAGAAATTTTGTCAAAATTGAAGAACTCGTAGATGAGTACAATTGAAAAACTGGATTCTGATTAATTGTTTTTCGTTCAAAGTTCGTAAATTAATTAAAGTTTAAAAAAACGAAAAAGAGGGCTAGGGGGGGAGCTATACACTCTATATAACTATCTCTTTTAGTGTCCCCGGTCACGGGCCTCAAAAAAACGGCTCCACAAAAAACGCTAGAAGCGGCCACATAAAATTGATAGAAGCCGCCGCAAAAAACAGCTGAAGCGCGCGACAGCTTGTGGCCGGAAAAGCTTGAAGTGGTTTCAAGCGTTTTTTTATGGTGGCACCGCCGCACACGAGCCACAAAAAAGGCTACTTCAAAAAGAAGCCTGAAGCGGCGTTTTTTTGAGGTCCGTGTGCGGTGACACTTACACTTCAATTTAGGTAGTAAAATGGATTGCGTTAAGAGCTCGCGGTAGCAATACAGAACGCGACGCGACGTGATAGATACTTGGATTATGCTCCACTGTGAGTTGAGCCTAGAGATGTGATATATTATGGCTAAGAGACTTTTAACTGGTTATTCAAGTTCCCAAATGCATCGTCAAATGAATACCGCTCTGATTGGACCTCATTTCTTAGTAAAAGATAGATTATGGACGTAGAATCCGTTCTAGACTGAGAGCAACGCCCGTGCACGACCATTGTTAGTCATAGACCAATTTATTGTTCAATTTAGTTAGATAAATTTATAGTTAGTTAATAATTTGACACTCTTAGAGCAGGAGAAATCTTTGGAAGATCTGACCTTAAAAAAATTGTGTTCTTTCAGTTGCCCTTCTTTTTTTGGTGGGCAAAAATCATCCAATGACAACCCCCGCTCTTAGGCGGAACGGAAGATAGTGTCAGACTCTTACTGACTAATAACCCATCTCGTTCCTTCTAGCCTTCATACCGGGGCTCGAGCACCCTTTCGGATAACCCTGGCCCCAGTAGGCTTCGGAACAGCTGGGCCTGTTGTTGACAACTCCTTTCAGTTGCCTTTAGCGTTCCAGACAACGATAGCCTTTTCAAACAATTCCGAAGTTGGCGTGTGTAACTCTTTACTGAACCGACTCACTGTTCCGAAATATTTTAGTGTTCCGAAAAATTTGAACAGCAGTAATGTTTTAAACGCATCATTTGGAACAATTGATAACTGGAACACTCTTTACGCTAAGTTACTGTCAGTATTTTTTTAATTCAAATTAAAACGTAAATAGTATACCTAAATAATAATTAATTACTGAACTAAAAATATCTACCTAGATTTATTCTTAAAACAAAATTCAATTAAACAAAACTCTCATTATTATCACGCAACGTAACAGATCACGATTCATAACAGTCAGTATCTGTACCTTTTGAGCCGATGTTCCAAATGATAAATATCATCTAACATTTTCCTGTCTCAATGTGACTATGATTCGACGTAACAAATAACGATTCATAATAACAGTTAGTGGGACATATGCTCAAAAGATATAGACAGATGTTCCAAATGTTTCAAATGATATAGTGCGTTGGGGTAAGATCGGCATTAGGGTAAGAACGTATAAATATAAATTATACCACTTTTTTAGCTTTATTTTTAATGCTAGTCATATTGCGTGCCGCGGCATTATGTTCCACCTTGCCCTACTGCGCCACACACTACTACACTGGCACATTACTATGTGGCTGGCATTAAAAGTAAAGCTGAATAAGTGGTAAAATTTATTTATACGTACTTACCCTAATGCCGATCTTACCCCAACCCACTTGCATAACAGTGTTCAGGAACATTTCATTGATTCAGATGCAAATGTTCCAATCGCAAAGATCGCACTTTGCCGACGCCTATTCCGCAGTCCTCCTATTGAAGTTCTAAATCCTTACTTATATTATAAAAGTGAAAGTGAGTTTGTTTGTTTGTTTGTTACGTCTTCACGCCTAAATGGCAAAACCGATTTTGATGAAACTTGGTACACGGATAGACCATGTCCTGGAATAGGACATAGGATACTTTTATCCCGGAAGTATGTTCCCTTGGGATAATTTTCTGCAATCACGCGGGCGAAGCCGCTGGTAGCAGCTAGTTACCTATATTAAACGTTTCTACAGTTTTAAATACCTACTATTTTTCAATCTTTTTAGTTCCATCTGTTCGTCCAAGGAAAAATCTCCTTAACTAGGTAAGTCACGAAGCGATGCGCCAGACGCTCCGACCTCGCCTCGCATCAAACGCTCTCGGCGGCACACATCGCATATTTATGTCCAGGTGGTCTAACGCACTAATTAGCCACTACTGCATCTAAGAGAACGTACTCCCATATTGTGCAAGTTGCTTTCAATCCTCTTCGTCTGTAGTACGTTTTCTCTTAGGTACATGAACTCATTAGGTAGACTAAGTAATTGGTTAATGTAGGCATTTGTTTAGAATACGTAATGCAACCTTTCAATCTTTGTATTTGCAGGACTGGACATTCTGAATTATACAGGATCGGTAAAACTACTCATAAAGTGACTCGTATTACACTGCACTTTATAATGCGTATTATAATGGCACCTGTTACCAAACTGTGACACTTTGATTACCATTATGCACTAGTGCTATAATGTGGTTAAAACTTTAATGTTCAACCTCTCCACCGCCATAATTTTATTACATTTATCGTATCAGGATGGGCGCAGATCGTCCTCCACGACAAAAAGGAAAAAAGAAATGGGCGCGCATATGAAAACAGATTTATACAGAAATAATAATAATATACAATGTGTAAGGGACAGCCCTCCGCAAACTTTAAGGGCTTGCTCAGTAGACGAAACTGAACCACCTTCTACAAAATTCTTCCATAGGATTTAAGTTCAGTTTCGTCTACCAAGCAAGCCCTTAAAGTTTTCGGAGAGCTGTCCCTTACGCATTGTATATTATTATTATTTCTGTGACATTATTTTATGCTTCACTAAAGTAAGATTTAAATGTTATTAACAGACACAACGACACGGGGTCGCGACAGACCACGAAAGAGATGGCGAGACGACCTGGTTAGCTTCCTTAAGAATTGGAATGAGAAAACAAGGAACTGTGCTCATTGAAAAGAATGGATGGAAACATTTGCCCAGGGACAATATAGTAATATACAGGGATGGGTTCACGCCTTCTGTTCTTTTTTTTTGAGTTAGTGCAATCATCAAACGACTTACCGCTCTGGGATGAACGAGAAGGAGTATTGACTAAAGCCCACCAGTGTTCCTTCATTTGCCCCATGTATTGCAAGGTAACTTTTTTGAACAATCCTGCAGTACTAGTAGGCGACATTCTTAGGGTCAGTCCGTTATGCGGATAGCTTTTGGAGACGCGCGTTAAACATAATTCACCTCAAAAAGCCGTCGACACGTGGTTGGTCTTTTCATTGCGAGATGCCCACAAGCCACCCCCCTACCTTCTGTAGCATCACTACCAACCCCTTCTGATAAGAATGGCGACGAGGAAGGCGTACTATGTTATGTGACAAATTTCATAATCACCAAACTATTATGAAAAACGAAAGTAAAAGTCTATATTAGCATATTATTTTTTTCCTAGATTTAAAACTAGTCTTACGCATAATTTTTACAATACTCAGGTATACATAGTGAGCTTATATCGTGAATTAATTTAAATATTTAATGGAAACAACATATTACCGACATATATTAGTGTTTAACATTTTATTCAATTAATTTGGGTGTAAAAGTACGGTGAGTAGAGAAATTGTTTTGATTAATGTAATAAATTGCCCCTTTATTCTTAATTACTTCCTGCATTAAGGAGAATAATTGCCAAACTTAAATGGCAGTGGACAGAGCACAATGCTAATCAAGCAGAACAGCAGGCCTAGCCAAGTTACAACAGTTCGGTTTCGATTCTCTTTTGTCGATCCCCTCGAGTCGGCAACGCCTCTGATTCCTTTGTTCTGACCACGTGACTGTGCATTGTGTTAACTACATTTGAAGTTGATTTTATTATTGATAGGCTTGCGTTTACTCACCTGCTGGGAAGCGACGATGGGTTCGACGATCGAGCAAGCTTGCTAGAAGTAAACCATTCACTATTGAGTATAAGACCCCTCAGTTGTAGCTATTAGGAAATAATGACTCCCGCAGGGAATTCCTGCTAGCGTTAACGATTATAGATTATCAACTTGGCTTAGTCCTATGGTTCTAGAGTGCTAACCGCGTATTGAAAATTCAGCGTTGCAAGGCTTCACATAGTTCACACTAAGAACGCGCGAAGTCAAATCCGAGTACTATTTGAAGAAGGAAGACCAGACCAAAGGCGATGTCGTCCATAAGTCTATTGTCACAATTAAGATGGAGAGCTTGTCAAACAGGTGTTTTGAGTGTCTTGGAACTTCTGAGGCACTCGAAACTTTAACGATCGATCGGGTCTGGTCTTAGTGTTCTTCAAGATTCGCAAACGTCGTACAAGCAGTATTCCTGAATCATCACGAACAGTCTAGAACATTACTAGCAGAACCAATGGTCAATGGTACCGAAAAGTTCTAAAGAGGCGACCGCATAACAGCAGATACAGCATTAGAAGGCTTCCCAGAAGGTGACTCGTGAACATGGTGAGGGTCGCGGGAATCTGATTGATGCGAAACGCTCAGGACTGGTTGTTGTGGCGATACTTGGTGATTCCTATGTCCTGCAGTGGATGTCTTTTGTTGTGTTATTAAAAAGGAGGTAACCAAATCAGAATTATGCAACACTGCTCGCGCTAATATGGAAATAAATAGGCAAAACATTCAATTCCGATTCATTCTTTTAAATATTTTAAAGCGCATTATGTCATATGAATATTTTTTTTTAATTTGATACATATATTATAATATATGTTTTTTAGGTTTTTAGTTATGTCAGTTCCACTTTCTACGTGGCTATTTTACTATATAACACGAGAGACAATCAAAAATTGTGGCAATCTTTCGCTATGGCCCATCACTACGCATCATGAAGATTGTTGTAGCGGTAAGTTCAGTGTTGTGAATATTTACGTGGAGGAAACAAAAGAAAGATTTACTCAAAGTGTGTATTTTCATAAGTGTGTGTTAATTCCTTCTATTGAGAAGTCAAACAAGGAATTGGATACACAGTGCAAAGGACAAAGGACACAGGATGACCCTACCCACGGGTCGGAATGAAGATCTAGTGAAGGCCTCAGGAATCTACTGGATGCGCTCTGTGCACAACCTGCAGTTGTGGTCAAACTATTTTGGAGGCTGATCTGATAGAAATTATGATAGTGATGAATAGTCGAGTAAAAATATATGACCAACACTTCAGGTGTATGAAGCATGCTGACGCTAAGTGCAGACTCTGCTGGCCTGCCACCATGGGATCTAGAGGCAACACTCCTTTCACGCATGCACGATTTGCGCGTGGAGATAAAACACCGGGGCGAAACACCGCTGCCGCGACAACTCGCAGCATGGTGGACAGAGTTCCGGCGGGATGTCATGATGGAATGGCGATAGCAACTGTCACAACCCAGTGCTGGTCACGATAAGTCCTTTCTTTGAGGAGTGTCTGGAAAGAGCTTACCACATCCTTACCTTCCGCATGACACAGGTTCTCACCGGACATGGTAAGATCGGGGATTTCCTACCCCGAAGAACCGCCCAGGTTTCACCTTTGTATGGACCGCCCGGAGGACACGGTGAAGCATACGGTAGGGGTATTCCCCACAGAGCACATCTTAGGGGCGATTGGTGGCAACGTTCTTTCGCGCCTAGCCATACAGGCTATGGTCTGGACCAAGAAGAAGTAGCAGGTGGTCGGCTCCTTCTGCGAAGATATAGTGAGGCGGAGTAGCAAAGGAGGCAGCAGCATGCGCGAGAAAACGGCCCTCGTGCCTCAGCCAGCGAGATCCCAATCACGATTTCCAGCCACCGTAGGCGCTTGCGGACGGTGAGCAATGGGTAGCTTGCTGTCCGGCCGACCTGTAACCGTCCAGCCCGAGTCCAAGACGTCAACGGCACGTAATGTTCCACGCGCGCTTCAAGGAGATGTAAACAAAATCGTAGCGGCCCAACAGGGTCGAAGCCTCTGAGCCATGGTTTCGCTTCTGAAAGAAAAACCCGGGACCCTGGAATGAAGCGGCGGCGATCTCGCGCGCCGGGTCTAGGTACAGGCCATGGTCCGGAGCGAGGAGAAGTGGCAGACGGCAAAACAACCCCTCAGTCGCATGGATAGCCCGGTGGCTATGTATTTAACCGAATTCCAAAAAAGGAGGAGGTTCTCAAAACGGTTTTTTTTTTAAACGTATATCCGCCGTCGTTTATGGACTGATTTGCAATTATATATTTTTTTGTTTTAAATGATATACTTCCAGATTGGTCCCATTATTTACAAAATCCAGTTCGGATGATGTATTAGAATCAGTTACTTAGGTCATTTCTGTCCTGAGTTACGAGAAACTAGGCGAGACGTCATTATTTTGATTTAATTTTTTATATCCTCACAACTTTGTATAAAACCACTTTTAGTAACCAAAAAATAGCTTTATTCGAAGTATTTAGGTTTTTAATATCGTGAATGTAGATACTTAAACTGCCATGTCTCCGTTTGAGGCATCGCAGTTACCGGTGTCTAAATTACGTGACCAGACTTTATTAAAGACAGGTCCAGAGATAAATCAAAATGTTTAATCAAAAGTTTCTCGTAACTCAGGATAGAAATTACCTGATTATAAATAAAAACTTAAAAACTTTATTTTCGACAGTGTATATACCTGGGGCTGGTGGCGTGCACCCGAGGCCAGGCTACGAGCAGCCAATACCATCGAGTGTTCAACATCGACGGTAGCAGGCAACGGGTACACAGAAGAGCTGGAGGCGGTGGTTTCAACCTCCCAGAAAGTAGTGGCGGAGGCGCGGGCAGCAGCAAGTTCCAGAACTGGGGCGCCAGTGTTAATAGTCTAGGTAGAAGTGGAAGTGCTAGTGCCTTTAGCCTCCCAAGACCTAACAAAGGTGCTAATAGCTTCAGCCTTCCAGTTAGCAATTTAGGCGCTCGTAGCTACGGAGCATCAGCCTCGAGAGGAGGCAGTGGCAGTTTACGCAACCAAGGTGTCAGCAGACCTAATGACGGCAACAACTTTCTAAGTTGGGGTACTGCTGGTGGCCTGAGCAATCAAGGAAGCAGTGGCAGTAATCATCAAAGAAGGACCACCTTGGTCGATCGCAGTGGAGGGGCTGGTGCTTCTAGCCTTCCAGGCTCTGTTGGACATGCTGGAGCCTTCAATGTCCCAGTCGGCAGCTTAGGTGCAGGTAACTATAGAATGTCATCCACCAGTGGAGGCGCTGGCGCTATAAAGAACCAAGGCGGTATTAGAGGCATGGGTAGTAGCAAGTATCAAGGCTGGGGTGCTGGTGCTTCCAACCTTCCGGAACCCATCGGAAGTGCTGGTAGTCTAAATCCTTCTTTTGCCAGCTACACTGCTCCATCAACCAGAGGTTTGACTGGTGGTTCAACCATCCAAGGTGGTAACAGAATCGGAAGCAATTATCAAAGATACAGAGGAGGTACCAGTAGTAACCAAGGCGGCAATGGAGGCGGTAGTGGTAGCAGTTTCCAAGGAAACAGTGCACGTGCTAGGAATTCCAACTATCAAGGTAACAACGGAAGAGGCACTTTCCAAGACAACAGTGCAAGCGCTAGTGACGTCAGTTACCAAGTTAGTTACGGAGGTGGCAGTTCCCAGGACAACAGCGCAAGTGCCAGTGTCGATAACTACCAAGTTGGCTACGAAGGTGGTACCTCTCAGGACTACAGCGGAGGGTCTAGTAGCGTCAGCGAATACCAAGCCATTCCTCAAACTTTTGAAGGAGAAAACGTAGACCCCGAACTCCTTCAACAAATCCGCACAATTCTACTCAAAGAAGAAAATGCATATGGTTCTGGTGGTGAAACCGCAGACCACTTATCCTCACACGGAGCCTTGGGTGTGCCTTCATCTGCATACGGAGCCCCAATAACTGATCACAGTGAATCCAACCGCATCAGCGGAATTACTTTTGAGGGAATTGATCAGTCCTTTCTGATCGCTGAGTTCCACGAAACAATGTCAGGTTCTGGCTCATTAGGACATGACCCTTATACATCCTTGGTTTATCCCTCCAGCCACTACGGCGCTCCCTATTAAATAATTTACATATAATCGTTTCTTCAAGTGAAATTTATTGTTAAATAATTTCACTGTTAAGTTTATTTATTTAAAAAGGAGAAAAAGAAATTTAATTCCACCATAAACTGTTTTTTTTTTTCAACCTAAAATATGTAATCACACACACACAAACCCAAGCACGTAAAAATACACACATAAGACAGAAGCAGAAACACAATACAAGCATAATAGCATTATCGCGTACATTTATGATTACCATAGGTGGACCCAAAAGGTGAAGGGTTGCAAAGGTTTTGTTGAAAACAAATATAGAACAATTTAAAAATTAATACATATTACTAATATCCCGTAAAATGGTGAGGGTTGCAGGAATCACATGGATACGAGACGCAGAGCATTCGTTGTGGCGACACTTGAGAAAGGCCTATGTTCATCAGTGGATAATTGTGGAGATGATTAATAATTAATGAGTAATGAAGGATGCTTTATCATTAAATGGTCTTTGGGCCTTACGACCTAATTTAATTACAAAAATATTGAAACATACCAACCAGCCCAAGATACTTTTTAAATATTGAATAAAAATTTCGATATCATGATTAAAACAGCAAATTTATTATTATTTTGAAGATAAGGGGCTATGCATCTCCCGTAGTGTGGGGGATGTAGTAACTGCGACCTAGATGATCTATTGTGACCACGGAGTAAGATTGTGACTCGCCACCTTGTTAGAGTAAAAACAGCAAATAGCAGTTTTATTATTATATTCGACGTATTAATTATATTTAATCTACAAAAAAAGAAGGAAAAATAATCATAAAAAAATAACTGTAGCTGGGGATCGAACTCGCGGCAAATGTCGTTCACATTACTAGCAGAACCTATCGTCAATGGTACCGAATTGTCCAGCGAAGGTGTAACAGCAGATGCAGCGTTGGAAGGTTTCCCACATGATGACACGTATGATGTGCGTTTCGGTATCTGACGGATACGAAACGCTGAGGACCGGTTGTTGTGGCAGTACTTGGGGGAGGCCGATGTCCTATCACTGGATGTTTTAGCTGGAATGATGATGATGATGATTTTCTCCACTCGAGTCAGCCTTCCTCTATCAATTCAATAGATATAGCCGATTTTTTTTCCATTTCATGACTACTACTTGGATGTGTGGAGAGGGAGAGGGAGGCCAAAGTAAAGATGGATGGATTGTGTGAAGAGTGATATGAAACAAAAGGAAGTTAGTGATAGCATGATGGGTGACAGGATAGAATGGTAGAAAAAAACCTGTTAAGCCGACTTCAAATAATACGGGACAAGGGCAGGAAGATGATGATTCATGACTACAGCGCAATGTTGAAGAGAGGAAGTTTGAAATGATCTTTTTTAGGTGGAGCAAATCATCCAATGACTTCCCCACACTTGGGCGGAGCGAGAAATAGTGTCAGATGTTTACTGACTAAAAACCCACACCTGTTTCTTCGCTGCCTTTCGTACTGGAGCCAAATCTTCCTTTCAGAAACAAAATCTTGGGCTCGGTCCGCACGCATAACGGACGGGTAGACGGCGATCTACCTATTGCTCGCCATCCGCAAGCCCGTGCCTACGGTGGTCGGAAATCGGGAAGTTTTGAAATATATCTTATGTAACACATGTGATATAGCAATAAAGAATTGAATTGAATATATCTAATATTCCACAAATATTACACAACGCCGTCTAGTCTCAAGCTAAGCAGAGCTTGTGTTATGAGTACTAGACAACTGATTAACATACTTATATATTTCTAAATACACACATGTATACTATAGATAAATTACACCAAGACATAAAACAAATGATCATGCTCATCACATAAATATCTGTCCTGGGCGGGAATCGAACCCACGATCTCCGGCATAGCAGTCAGGGCCACTAACCACTAGACCAACAGGCCAGTCTATGTAATCGTCTAGTCTGTGTCTAGAATATCGGTGTAATTATTTATTTATTTAAAGCTTTATGCACAATAATTGTACAAAGGTGGACTTAATGCCTTAGGCATCATCTGCCAGTCGACCTTAGGGTGGTGCAGAAACATAACATGGCAGGTGCAACTTAATAAATGAGAAACAAATACAATAGTAAATACATAATTAGATACATACATATAAATAAACATAGCTGTAGTGAAAAAAGACATCAGTGCGATGATGATTCTACCAACATTTTGCGAATATGCTCTCGTGCCTTCACCTAGATTGATAGTAAGTATAAGTAGATCAAATGAACGACCTCCTGCAATTGCTTTGGACAAAATTATGACTCAATCACTTATAAGCGTTATCTTTTTCTGTTTCGTAAAACAGAAACTTTTTTTATTATCATCCATCTGACATGCCAAGCTTCTCAGATCAAGAGAAGATTATATTTCATATTTAATTATAGAGATATTAGTATACCACGAGATTGGGTTTCGAGATGGTATTGCGACTTTAATTTTAACGTTTTTTAAATACGACAATTGAGACTTCGAGTGTTATATATCAACGATATAAAAGCTAGGAGTTTACTTTCAAGATTGGAGTGCACTGCACTTGTGTTATACTGGTTCTGATTTTCAGTAGTAACGTAAAAAATATAGATTATCGACGTGTACGTTAGGCGGTTATCACACTGCCACGCACCCCGCAGCGTAGTGCGTGAATGCGTGTGTTAACGTTGCTTGTAAGTATCTCCGTTTGTATAGAAAACACGCACAGTCTAACACACTGAAAATGCATTACGCACCTACATGCGGAGAAACATGCACACACGCGTGTGGGGGCGGGGTGACACGCAAGGTATGGCACACAGTCTCGTAGTACCGTGCGTGATTTTGTATGAAATGAGTGCGTGCCTGCATGAATTTACAAAACGCACCTACGCGCGTGAGTACGTAAAAAAACCAACCCGATGATACAGATGTGCACTCCCGCAAGTACATGCGTAGGTGCGTTTTCCCGCGCTACGCTGCGTGGTGCGTGGCAGTATGATAACCGCTCTAGTCATACCCCGAAGAATCACCAAACCAAAGTGGAAGTGGGCAGGGCACATTGCTCGTAGAACGGATGGTCGATGGGGCCGAAAGGTTCTATAGTGGAGACCGAGCTCTGGAGAACGCAGCGTTGGAAGGCCTCCTACAAGGTGGACCGACAATCTGGTGAGTCGCGGGAATGCGGTGGATGTGAGACGCACAGGATCGGTCGTTGTGGCGACGCTTGGGGGTGGCTTATGTCCAGCAATGGACCTCTTTCGGCTGAAATGATGACGTCAGATTTAGGGCTCTATATATCTATTAAGTTCAGCTTGGTCACTTCCATGGTGCATTATACGTAGCCCATTGCGGCCATCATTTATCATGTTTATTCCATCCAGCTCACTTCTTTTCCAATAGCAGATTAGATCTGCCAGGTTTATCAGGGCATCTGTGCGGGAATTCAGTGATCCTAGGGTTCATATCTGTGTGTATCAGTAACACTTGTGCAGTTAAGGAACACTTGCGCAATGGTCTTCTTCGTCTCCGAGCATGGTCTGCATCGGGTATATGATGCCTATTGTATGGAGATGTTTATTAATGATGGTCCCCGCTACCAGGTGGACGCTGTCTGTCCAGTCGCAGTAGGCTTTTAGGAATTATTCCTTTGAAAAAAAAACCTCTACTTACTTTTCGCTTGGGTATGCATCTCAAAGGCTCCATTGCATCTTGAAAAGCCTCCTGAATGCTGTACTGTTTTTTTTTTTTCAGTAACAATTATAACCAGTCAAAAAAAAATATTTCATTTCACATAGGCCTACATGAGCACTTATAAAACGTCAGAAGCTAGTTAGCGCGGGTCCAAATTGGTAGTTTCTTAAGGAAAAGAATCGGCAAGAAACTCCATAGTTACTCTTTTAAGAAAAGTGGTTGATGTTACAATATTAAAAGATATTATGTAAGAACAGTGTAGACCAATATTGTAAACAAAATCACAATAAAATAAATCATAATAAAAAGCAAGAAAAATATAAATTATTACAACTGTCAATAAAATAAAATATTAACAAAATAAAATATCAACGAATTTAAGGTAGTTGGAGTCAAAAAAATTAAAAAAATATTGCAATAAAAATATTGTGTTACAGAGAAAAAAAGTATATACGTAGTGTAAGTGTAACGTTAAATGCACAAAACCTGAAAATACATAGTTAGATCAGAATAACGAGCTGAATCAATTAAACCACTTTTTAATATAGGTTACATTTTTCAAAAAAATCTTCATTCAAATGTCACCCAGTCTATTTATGAATAGGTCAAGTCATCACATGTGCAAACCTGCCCAAATAGGTAAACAAACACAAATAGTTGTAGTCCAATCAAATTTTCTTATACTCGGGATAATAAAAGTTCTTATTTCAATGCAGATATTAATTTTAAACAAACGGAAACATAAAACCTTAAAATTTTTATAAATGTTTCTTTTTTCTCACAGAATTAGGTCAATTAAATTAAAAATCATTTCTGTATTAATTTAAAAAGCGTGTCTGAAGTTTTGCGCATTTAACGTTACACGTGGTATATTCAAACAGGTGAAACAGTTAACAGACACAATATTGATGAGTTACCAGGGACCACATGTGCAGAAGTAGTCATTGCCAAACAAGCGTGTCTTCGACATAGTCTACCTTGTAATATGATTTTTTGGTTAGGACACGCTTAATATGAGTTCAACAAAGATAGTTGCGGATATTTGTCATATTACTTCTAGAACTTTCGGATATCCTGCGAATTATGATAATAATGTTGTGTTATTAAGTAAATAGGTAATCAAATCAGCATTATGCAACACCGGTCACGCATCACGCCGGAAATGAATGAACAAAACTTTCAATTCCGTTGCATTATTTTAATCCCACAACAAGAAATATTTCAAAGTGCATAATGTCATTTGCATATTGGTTAAAGTTTGATACATATACATGCAAATATTTTGAATTTGGTTATAGCAGTTCCACTTTCTACTTGGCCATATTACTATATATCACCTGACATAATCCAAAATCGTCATAATCCTTCGCTACGGTCCATCACTAAGCATCATGAAGATTATTGTAGCGGTAAGTGTACAATAAAATACCGTTAAGGCCTAGGCGCTTGAGCAGTGCCATAAAACAGTGGCTTTCTGAAGCCTACTCTTCGGTAGCGGCCAGGTTAATAAGTTTGAAAAAAATATATGTTTATTATAGATTCATAAACAACATTGTAACTGTTGATTTTTTCGTATGACTTTTGTCTAAAAAAAAAATTTAGCAATTTCGCAACTTTTTCCTACTCCTTCAAAAACGGCTTGGATCTTTAGAAACATTTTTACACATAAAAGTTGGTGGTTAAATATTCTTCAAAGTGAACATAGCATATGTAAATCGACCAATATTTCGCAAACAAAATGTATTTAAAGGTCAGCGGGGCCTTATCCGGACGCAGCTAGCCGAAATTAAGTGTACAGGTACTCGTACTGCCGCCTAGACGGGTACGAGTGTTGTGTCCATTTATTTTCGGCCAGATATTCAAGGGACTTTAAACTTTAATCAAAATGTGTATCAGTTCTGCCTATCGGAAACCCAAATAGGAATTTGAATATGAAGTGCAAAGTACAAAAGACGCAGGATGGCGATGACAGGACGGTGATAATGAAAAAATCTGTGACTGATCGAATCTGACATTCAAATTAAATTGGAATTTCAGTGTTTGTAGTTCTGCACCTTATGGTGATAGACTGGGCTATAGTGTAACCAATATTATTCAATCTATTAATATGAACTACGTGTCTACCCATAGTCATCATCTTCCTGCCCTTGTCCCGTCTTATTTGGGGTCGGCGCAACACGTTCTTTTACTTCCATTCTATTCTGTCACCCGTCGTACTATCACTAACTCCCTTTTCTTTCACATCACTCTTCACACAATCCATCCAGCTTTTCTTTAGCCTCCCTCTCCCTTTACACCAGTCCACATCTATACCTACTCATAACTCTTTTAGTAACGTGTACCGTGTAACCATAGTACGCCATAATAATAACAGACTATTAGATAAAATTTCAGAAATTTTCAGTAAAACACAGAACATAAATATACCACTATAACATATAATTTGTATATATTAAGTTCAGTTTTGAGTAACATGTTCGCTTTTTATACATTTAATGATATACTTGCAACGGTAATATTTATCGAGATGCGGCACACTATAGGAAAAAAACCAGGATAACATCTCAATTCCCAAAATTATCCATAAAATTTTATAATAAACAATAAATAACTCTTAAAAATTCTTAATCTAAAAACAGTTTCAAAATTGGCTTTTGAATGAAGCAGCAGTTAATATTTTTAAACTTTTGTATGAGGAAGATTATCGAGAAATGGAAAAAAAGCATAGTGTTCCAGTACCCAAGAAATAGAAAAAGAAAGCGAGCCAGATAATTTTGATGAGAATAATGATGAGAAGACGAGATAAAGACTATAGCGGGAAAAACATAGACCAGAAAGTGATCGACGGAATAGAGTGGAAAGAAATGGAGAACTCCTTTGCCAAAATAGTGAAAACAGACAAAGTTGGAGGTGTCATGGATTTAACTAACAGAGTAGTTAATTTAAGTTTTTTTTATGTTAACATATTTTTGTTCTGAATAAAGGTTAACACTATTAATTATAATTACTATTATTATGAAGAAGAGTAAGGTTTGGTGGAAACATCTCACATTATTAAACGGGTTTGAAAAATTCTTTTTTTGATTAAAGTTACCTTTTGATACAAATCATCATCATCATCATTTCAGCCGACAGCCGTCCACTGTTGGACATAGGCCTCCCCCTAGTGTCGCCACAATGATCGATCCAACTATCCAACTGCACATTATAACATATATTTGTGTTGCGAAATAAAATCGAGCGCTTGTGTAATACATCGTCAAATGCTACTTTTACTTAATTGTAATATAGGCATTTTAAATAATGTTGATTATACAATTTCTTTGAATATTTTTATAAATGGTATGGACTTGAAAAGAAAGATTAGAGTATATAATAAATTATTGGAATAAATTCAAATCCTTAAATCATTATTTTTATAAATAAATTATTTCAGATTTTTTATGTTTTGTTGCTTCTAACGCCACTGCCTCCACTAAATACGGTATCCTCGTAGCTACCGCTGTTTAAATTACGTAAACGGACTTTTTAAGATAGTTTAGCAGATAAATCAAAATAATTAAATCTCCCCTAGTTTCTCGTAACTCGGAAGCAGATTAACCTAATTGATTCACATATAAATTGCATAAAAATAATATTTGTTATTATTTAGTTTTACTCACTTTCTGTATTATAAATATAAAATTAAACAGTCTATTTTCGACAGTGTATATACCTCGCGTTGGTGGTGTGCATCCGAGGCCAGGCTACGAGCAGCATCAAATACCTTCGACTGTTCACCATCGGTGATAGCGGGCGACGAGCACGGAGAGCAGCTGCAAGCGGTGGTTTCTACATCACGAAGAGCAGTAGCGGAGATACTGGTAGAAGCAACTTCCAAGACTGGGGCGCTAGCGCTAATAGTCTAGGTGGTGGCGGAAGTGCCAGTGCCTTTAGCCTCCCAGGAGTTATCGGAGATGCTAATAGCTTCAGCCTTCCAGTTAGCGGAGGCAGTGGTGATTTAATTAACCAAGGTGGCAGTGTAACCAATGACGGCAACAACTTCCAAGGTTGGGGAACTGCTGGTGGCCTTGGCAACCAAGGAAGCAGTGGCAGTAATGATCAAGGATGGATCCCCTTGGTTGGTAACAGCGGAGGAACTGATACCTCCAGCCTTCCCGACTCTATTCAAAACACTGAAGCCTCCAGTCTCCCAGTCGGCAGCTCAGGTGCAGATTGCAGTTACGGAATTTTGTCCACTAGTGGAGGCGCTGGCGCTATCAACAACCAAGGCAGTATTGGAGGTGTGGGTGAAAGCAACTTCCAAGGCTGGAGTTCTGGTGCTTCCATCGTTCCAGAACTTATCGGATTCACAGGCAACCTAAATCCTGCTTCTACCAGCTACAGTGTTTCATCCACCAGTAGTATAGCTGGAGCGTTTCTGGTCAACAGAAACGTCGGTGGAGGCAATTATCAAAGATACAACGTAGATTTTAGTACAAGTAGCAGTCAAGGCAGCCATGAAGATGAAAATGGCAGCAATTTCCAAGATAACAATGCAAGCGCTAGTAAAGTCAGTTACCAAGGTAGCAACGAAGGAGGCAGTCTCCAAGACAATGGTGCAAGGACAAGTGATGTCAGTTACCAAGTTGGCCATGGAGGTGGCAGTTTCCAAAATAACAGCCCAAGTGCTAGTAACGTTAACTGCCAAGGTGGCTACGGAGGTGGCAATTTCCAAAACAATGGTGCAAGCACTAGTGATGTCAATTACAAAAGTGGCAACGCAGGGGGCAGTTTCCAAGACAATGATGCAAGTTCTAGTGAAGTCATTTACCAAGGTGGCAACGGAGCTGGCAGTTTTCAAGACAACAGCGCCAGCGCTAGTGACGTTAACTACCAAGGTGGTAACGGAGGTACCTTCCAGGGCTACAGCGAAGGTTTTAGTAGCCACAGCAAATACCAATCTATCTCCGTCGGCTCTCACAGTTCCGAAGGACAAAACGTAGACCCTGATCTCCTTCAACAAATCCGCACCATTCTTCTCCGAGAAGAGTCCGCATCTGGTTCTGGTGGTAAATCTGCAGGTCACTTATCCACGTATGGAGCCCCATCCACCAGTTATGGCGTGCCTTCACCTGCATACGGAGCTCCAACCACTGGTCATGGTGGATCTGGCCGTGTTATCGGAATTACGGTTAAAGGGATCGACCACTCAATTCTGGTCGCTGAATACCACCAAAAATCTGGATCACTGGGGGGTGGTTCTTCCTCATACTTTCCTATTCCCTCCGGTCACTACGGCGCACCTCATTAAATTATTGCCATATAACTATTTAAGTATAATTATTTATTAGTTAAATTATTGTATTAGTAAGTTAATTTATTTAAAATGGAGAACCATAAATGTATTTTCACCGAGAACTGTTTCTTTTCTTGAACTTACACGCCCAAATATCTAATAAGTTACAAACATGCATATATATTATAAAACAAAGTGTCTATCTATACCTTCACAATAAACTCAAAAAGTACTCCATGTATTTTCATACTGTTTTTATCTATAGGAGCTGCACCTATAGATAAAAACAGTATAAGTAAATGGTATAGGTTCATCATATACTAGTATGCATACTATTGTTAAGAAAAGCCGAGAAATTCATAGATTTCTAACATGAATACAAAACAATACTCATAGCATTGTTGTATGAATAAAGGGATAATAAAGCTGTTCAATTTCTTAAACAAAAATCTATTTGAATAAAATGTAATACTTAAAGGTTACAAAGGTCAAGTGCATAAAACCAGAAATAGAGAAAATCGTCATCATGAAGCCTGTCTTTCCTTCAAGGCAAGAGTGCTCTCGCCTACATCATCGCTTTCCATCAGGTGAGATCGTGGCCAAACGCTAGCTAGCGTTTGGCCACTATCTCATAATAAAAAATAAAAAAATTAAGAAAGATTATATACCTTCCCTAGAAAGTTAGTATGGAACTATGGATCAAAACCTTCGAAGTGTCCTCAAACATTTAAAACAGTTGGTCATCCGAAAGTACTGAGTGCACCTGCGCAGCAAAGGGCGCGGACTTTTGGGAAAAAGCCTAAACTGCAATTCGGTGATTACCATCCGCACATAGGGCTTCGTGTCTTCTTAAAGTCAACCTCGGTCCACCCTTTGTGAAAAGCATATCCCTGGAGACACTGTATAATGTTCTAACTGAAGCCCACTGTGGATGACAGCACGTGGTCACAGGCAAACAAAGTCTCCAACTTGAGCTCTCGCAAACCCAGAGTATACAGGCAGGGTTTCGGTGCTTTAGACAACGAAGCGGATGCCATCCGTGACCGTCATTAGACCTTCTTTTACAGGATCTCGCTCCGTCGCTCGACGACCTCTTTTGGAGCATCACAGTTTCTCAGAAGGAAGCCATTTCCCTACAGTTTTCTGTGACAGATATCACCCTGTCCTGGTCATCAGGAGGTAAAGAATTTCTAAAAAATTAAGTCTGCTTTGTAATCTACGTTTCAAAAAATACCCTGTTCAAGATATTACTAATGATTTTATTAACACTAGTTTCTGCCAGCGGCTTCGCCCGCATGTTTCTCTTTACAAACTTTGCCCTCCCGTTTCATCCCTTTAGGGGGTGTATTTTGGAAAATCCTCTGTTAGTCATAAAAGAAAGCCGTGTGCAAAATAACGTGTTTCTAGTCCCGGTAAGTTCGGCTCTACGTTGATTTGTCAGTCAGTCAGTTTTCTCTTTCATATTATAGATTATCACATAGGGATTAAAATTGATTTACTAGGCACTCGCCGGTATCTTGGGATAGCTGTTCTTACTGTCAAAGATACAAGGGCGACTCTCTCTTCGAATGTCACTCACCTGAAGAATGTTACTAAAGTCCAAGCTAACTATTGTCACTGCAAAAGGGAACAAACTCCAAGGCAAGTCAATGAGAAAGGTCTAATTCGAAAAACCAAGAATTACCAAACCCTTGGTAATCCTTGTAAATCCTCCAAAAGTCCCCATGGCTACACATGTTTTGTTAACAACAAACAGAACAATTTAAAAACTAACACTACTAACATCCCGGTAAAATTATTTTAAAATGACTTTATTCTATTTACGGCATCAATTAAATTAAATTATTACACTAAGAGTGTATAAATTAATTTGAATATTAATATTACACTCGGATCTAGGATTTCACATTTAACTCGGTATTAATGTCTTAGTAAAAGGATAGTGCCGAGAGAAACTATATTTGCTGTACGGAACTAGATTTGTTAATTTTACTTATTTATTTAACTTTCTATGTACCACAACTGTATTGAGGTACATAAGCGTACTTAAAAGTGGCTTTAGCAAAAAAAAACTAGATAATCATCATCATATCAGCCGAAAGACGTCCACTGCTGGACATAGGCCTCCCCCAAGCGTCGCCACAACGACCGGTCCTGTGCGTCACGCATCCATCGGATTCCCGCGACCCTGACCAGGTCGTCGGTCCACCTTGTTGGAGGCCTTCCAACGCTATGTCTTCCGGTACTAAACTAATAAATTTATATTGTGATAAGTTATATTGCGTGCAGCCAAGGAGTGGAATTTCCTGCCGGAGTCTGTGTTTCCTGATAGCTACAATAACAACACACACAACAATAACAACAACAACAACACACACACAACAACTTGGGGGTCTTTAAGTCAAGAGTGAATAGGTTACTTCTAGGCAAGCGTGCTCCATCGTCGACCACATCATCGCTTACCATCCAGGTGAGATGGTGGTCAAACGCGAGACTATCAATAATAAAAAAATTAAAAAAGTTATTATAATTATTATGATACTTTTGTACAAAATGGTCCAATCTAAAATTCACCTCGATAATAAATACTGGTGAAGAACGTGCATAGTTAATGTTGGGATAATAAACTGCTAGACATAATAGTAGATCATGTATAGCAGTTTATATCCCAACAATGTTCAAACTTGGGCACATTTATTGCCAATAATATCCTAAGTTCTTAACTTACTTAAGGAAAGAAATCGACCAAGCGATTTTTTTAAATTCATTACAGATTAAGTTAATAAAAACTGTGAAATTTAAAGATAAAACGCCACCCTGTGATACCTCGGATAAAATATTACGACAGGAAGACAAGGACTCTCCTATGCAAATGTCAGGGTAACCTATTCACATGTGTGTAAGTTGTAGGTTATAATATTAATTACTAGCTGCTCCCAGCGGCTTCGCCCGCGTGATAGCAGAAAATTATCTCAAGGGAACATACTTCCGGGATAAAAAGTATCCTATGTCCTATTCCAGGACATGGTCTATCCGGGTACCAAGTTTCATCAAAATCGGTTTTGCCATTTAGGCGTGAAGACGTAACAAACATACAAACAAACTCACTTTCGCTTTTATAATATTAGTAAGGATTTAAAACAAGACAAATATTTCTGCATCCATCCTTTTGTGCGAGACCTCAAAAATAGTCTATCTGTTAGTAGCTCCTGCCAGAGGCTTCGCCCGCATATAGTCGAAATTTATTCCTAAGAATCATATTCCTGGGGTAAAAATCCTTATCGTATGTTTTATCCTGAACATACCAGAGCATACCAATGTGAGAATTTCAGTCTCAATAATTCAGCCTTTAAGATATAAATAGGTATCAAACAGGCTGACATCTTTCTATCACACCTATACAAATAAATAAAATTTAATATCTATTATTATTTAAAAAAATGTAGCAATCTATTAAATGGATATTGTTGTTGCGACACCCCTGTAGTCCAGAAAACACGTACATAAAGCTGTTGATCCTGCACCTGATTTTTCCTTGGTCGTATCAGATTGTCCATTGACTATAAGAAAGTGCACCGATGTTTGCGGTCACATTCGTGCACCAAACCAAGAACGGTTGGCTAATCTCTGACGACCATTGGACCATGGCTGAAATTCAATGTGGAGGAGGAGTCATTAAGGTTGTTCCATGAACAGCTTGCTTAGTCATCACATATTTGATTTTTTACTAAGTCAGTATCGTCAGTACCATCAGTAGTTAATAAAAATACAGCAGCTATCAGCTTCACCGTAATCATGCAAATAGTATCAGCATATTTGAATGCAATTTGATGTGACAAACTTAACTTGAGCTGCAAGTCTTTATTTGTGGCTGTCATCATCATCATCATCATAACTTTAGCCTAAAGAAGTCCACTACTGGACATAGGCCTCCCCAAAGCTTACCCAGGTGTTAATACTTAGGTATTAACAGAATGACCACCATCCAATGGAGCGGCGTGATCATCACAAGGTCATTGGACCAAGGCCCGAATGGTCCACCGTTGGAAGGCCTCTCCCAAGGGGAAGGCCTCTCCCAAGAGGGAGGCCTTCCAACTTTCCTGTTATAAGATTAATATGATACATTAATAGAACCTTGTTATCCAGAAAATAGCTGAGATCACAAATCTTTATCTCCAAAAAACGTTGACATGTTATGCCTAGAAATTAAAAATAATGATTTATTCATGAAATTCTTTTTTTATTTTTAGCTTTTTAAAACTTTATTAACATAATGCGTGTTTTTTGAATATATTATGATGTTTATAGTATTTTGGTTTAACATTTTGACTTCTATTTATTTCTTTCTGCTCTAAGCACGTGTTACTTAAATTGGGATCAGCGCAACGCGTTTTTTACTCCATACTTCACCGTCACGCTATAACTGACTTTCTTTTCTTTTACATCTTTCTTCAAGGCTCGCTCAATCAACTCGTTTTAATTTTTGTCTCCTTCTCTAACCATACAATTTAATTTGTAACTCTTAGCAACATCTATTTCATCTCTCTTCATCAAGTGATGCAATCTTTCTTCTTCTTCAAATGAAAGAATCTTCTTGACATAAGCAAGAGATTCCCTTTCAACGTTTCTGTCACTAATGATAGTTCCATTTTCACCATACCTATTATACAAGCATACAAGAAACATACGAACTGTACTTGTAAAATTATTTGGAGATGACAAGCCACCGCCGCCGACTCAAATATCGACATGACTGATTTTTAGGTGACTTAAAAAAAGTCTTGAGAAGTATGGGTTCCAATTGAATTTGAACTTTGCCATTTTTATTGATCCAAAAGTCAAGTATAATGCCTAATTGTTTCTGCATTTCATATGCATCAGCCTTATCCTGTTCAAAGCCAGCTCCTCCAACCGACACCATGGCAAAAAATAAAGATCCTGCAGCCGATATATTTTATTTACATATATAGCCAGACAGGGCCATCGACAGATCTCATTATCGACCTATAGGCAAAGTAAATTACCATATCTAAACACCTATGAATCATGATGTTAAAAATATCTCCCATCGAAAGATTTGCGATGTCAAACAAGTTAATGTGTGTGTGTCTTGGTTCAACTGTAGCTATTAACACTAGAATTACATAAGCTTGTCGGCAAACAATTACTGTAGCTGACGCATGGGTTCCTAGTACCTACTGTGAAAATGGAAATGACTTTTACTTATTACTTGAAGGCAAATATGTGTTTGCTTATGATTTACATGGTGTTCTAGACAACACTAGGTCTAGGAAATTCACATCTAATAAATCAGTTTTGCGATCGCAGTTGCTTTACAAGATCATAGTTTTAGCTTGGCATAAAGTATGCTTGATATCTATAGCCATTCCTTTACCATTGCTATTCTTTTACCTATTTCCAGGACCTAGGACTATTTATTAGTCCTTTAAAATAGTCGATCTGATCATTCAATTTTATCGCAGGACCAATGTTTTTTTTTTTTTGTAACGATAGTGGTTAGATTATTGTTGACCCATTTTGATTAGTATAGCCTAACTTAATAAAAACTGGGAATCAGGAAGATGAAGGGAGTAGATGCAGCCTAACAAGCCAAAGAAAAGATAAATGGAATATGTAAGGAGTCATATGATAGACATGAGAGTCAATGATAGCAGGACTGCTGACAGGATAGAAAGGAAGAAAAAACTTGTTGCTATGACTCCGAGTAATATGGGACAAGGACAAGAAGATGGTTTACAATCTTTACAATGTCTGACCATTAGTACTGAAACTAAAATGAACTTTTTAGCAAATAGGATGAATTAAAAAAAAATGAAACAAATGGTTTGTTACAAAGTATGCCAGAATTAATAACACATACGATGAAGCAAATAACTGTTACTAAGAAACCGCAAATCTATGCCTAAGGTCAAGTGATTTTATCAATACATCGCAGATTCACAGCAGTCTTTAGAGCCTAACCTCAAAGAGTCTCTCAAAACCCTTGACCTCACCGTTCGATCTTAGAAAAAATCTAAAAAAAAATCGCATGACGCCCTCCAATTAACCGAAACTTCCTATTCGGATGGTAGCATCTCCCGTGCTTACACAACCTCAGCTATCCTTTCTCCGCCCCACCGCGCCGTACTATACTATATATCACCAGGCACCATCCAACAACATCACATTACTTCGCTACGTTCCGAAGTGACCCATCACTAAACATCATGAAAGCCTTCGTAGCGGTAAGTCCAGTGCAGTGTAATAAGTGCAAAGAAAAAAAAAACAAAGTGACAAGTGCCGTGTCGTTCCGAAATCAAAGTAGTGCATCGGGAATCGTGTGTGTTCGTTCTCTTCTTCTTCTTTTTTTGGAATGTGATTCAGCCAATGCACTGATGTTGATTTCTGAACTAACGTTGATTCGAATTTGGAATACGATCGTGGTTTTACAAATACTTCTCTATCTATTTTTAGCATCAACTATTTATTCGTCCTTTAGTTCATTAACTGACCGTTGAGTGATGTCCTTAAATGAAATCATAAAAAAATAAACAACTATAAAAAAGTGATCTGCGAGTGCAACTTTATTGCATTCTGATAAAGTTAAAAATGCAATGCTAGTCCAATACTTAGGACTTTTATAAAATTGCACATGTTGTTTGTATTCATAACACGATCGTAGTCTGATTTCAATAGCTTTTTTATTTAAACTAGCTACTAGCTTATTCGATAAGGGTCAAGATTTTACATTAGTAATTAGCTTTGGAATATCAAATAACTGAAAATACCCTTACATTGAGAGCCAACAGATATTTCGCATATCTTTCGTTAAATTAAATTACAATTTAGCTTTGCTTTCTTCGAACTGCAGCAGCAAAAAATCGCAGCCAATTAAAAATAGACAACCTGCTACGTTTTTTGTATGAACAATATAAAAATTATCGAAAAATAAACTTAGCACAACCTTTAACCTTTCTTGTCAAAACTTTCCGCTTGAAAAAAGAAATGGTGAAAGCCACATCACAATTTTCCCAAACAATTATCTAAAAATCGATATAATAAATCTTGAAGTCACACGAAGCGCCATTCAAATGTCAAAACGTATACATTTTGAATGATTTCACACGTTTGCCTCCCATTGTGTTTGACTATGCGGTTTTTGTCATCCTCATTAGAATACCGGAGTTGGTTTCTTTGATGATATAAGAATAGAATCTTCACATAGGTAATGAAAACTGGGTTTGTTGACTTGAGTAACTGTGGGTTGCCGTGATCTATTTTTTCCAAAAATCTTTTACTCATAAATACTGCAGGTTACTTCATCATCATAATAATCATTTCACCTGACATACGCCCAATACTGGACATAAAAGATCATAAACTTACTGTATATGGAATCTATCAAAATCTGCCTAATAACCTTTCCAAGACCAAAAAAAACCAAATCACAATACCCCAAAAACCTTACAGTATATCCCTAAATTAACAACTAGAAGTACGATTACTCAATTCCAATTTAGACCCACATATATAACGGCACAGTTGCAAACACACATAAATTGTAATATGCTGCAAAGGTGATATTTTACGCGCATACCTCGTACCTTGGTATTACGCAAACAAGTGAGCTCGGGTCAAAAGTCAAACGGCTACCGATACTCAGCTGTAGTGCAATCAAACGATTTACGACCTTCTGGACGAGCTTTTAAATGAACAGTGTTTATTTTGAAAGCTTCACTAAAGACTAATATAGCATCATGTGTTAGTACTTTTTTTAATTTCAGCACCTTCATTGGTTTCTTTTATATGTTTACTTTAAAAGAACTCTATGTTGTAGAGTTTAAAATTCTATAAGATCTAAAATTCCTTGTACTGTATGCCATCTAAAATCTTTACGGAACTTCTTTCTTACTTCAATTTCTCTACAATCTATGGATTATATCAGAGAGAAATCCTAAAATTACTTCAAAACATAAAGTCATTTGCATAGTATGTATGTTTTGCTTAAATTCTGGCTATAAACGATTGACTTTCTAAACGATGTTGTAAATTATTTTAACTTTGTTGGCGTTGATTAGTTATGTTGTTTACTACGTTGTCATATATGCTGTTAATTAACATTCGAATTTCTGTGTCAAAACGATCATAAGAATTTATTGTTTATGACTTTCATTTAACCACAAAGATTAGTAAAATATCTTAATTTTATGAGCTTGAAGAGTGTATAAGAACACAGTATAATATTAATACCAGTGTTTACGTGGTTATAAAAGCCATATATGTATGCCAAGTAAAACAGCAATTTATCGCGTGATCAAAATTCCCAGTTGCCCATAAAAGATCAATTGCGATGAGCATAAATTGTAACTGGCCATAAACAAATGCAAAGTCGGCTCATCACTAGCTGGTCTATGCCATTCAAGTTTGACACTAATACAGTCGAATGGTCCAATCTGATTCAATATTCTAACTCAAGGCTCGTGGCGTAACTGTTTTAATGCAAACCATACGATCCAGGAATGTGTCCGAAATGAACGTGGTTCGAGTTTCAAATTTGACAGGTCCATTTCCTTGTCTATGTTTTGTCTTGTAAACTTCTTTTATAAGAAAGGATATACATTTTGCATTTAAAGGACCAATTTGGTTTTTCCACAAATCTCCGCTACTAGTACTACATATAGAGTTACTGAGAGAAATATTTTCTTCGAAACTGTTATCTAAGTCTTAAAATCGAAGATAAATGCTTACTATCGAAATTCTATACAACAAACTTCTTATTTGTATAAATACCTGCCAAACACTATATAGACAGACGTGATTACAGATTATGTTTATAACAATGTTAATCACTCTCTTACTTGAATAAAGAAATCTTTGGACGCCACACTTTTACTGTTGTATAAAATCTTCATTTAATGTTACGGTCATAACTTTGTAATATACGAAAGGAGTTCCAACGATGACCATTTCGATGATAATGTGTTAAATTCATAAACGTCATTCACAATAGCATCGTAATCTTACTTTGTGGTGTATATGAACATAAGATAGAGAATTCTTTAGTGATCAGTTTGAATTGTCAGTCCATGTCCATGCCAATATAGCAATAACAATATAAATCAGCAGATTTCAATTTGAAATTAAGAATGAAATGAAACTAAGACTAGAAAGACTTCATAGACTTGATAAATATCTACCTACCCGCAGAAAAGAGAAAATTATTTAATGTCCATTAGCCACACTGATATGTCCAATTAAAAGTAATTCTACAACCACCTAACTGTCCATTTTTGCTATATTAAACGTTTTATTTCTTCCCATCGTCGTAACATTTATCAGTGATGGATGAATCCACCTGCTTTGACAAATACCTCCCATAACTTATGGTTGACGTCGAAAAAGCTTGATACTTCGCATGCTAATGTTCTCAAGAACATGACAAGTTAACAGAACCCCATAATTTGTGTCCATAAAATATGAAGTCATTATGTCAGTGAGCACGATTGGGATCTAAACGAAAGCTTTCGTTAATGGTGCCTCCGTGCCTCCCGGCGGAAGAGGCGCCATCTTGTGGCGTAATGGCGCATGCCATAGTTTCATAGACAATATCAGCTGGAGAAATCTGGATAGAAAGACAAGAGATTTTAATGACAAAAAAACAGATGAAGATCGTCATTCCGACCGTCATCGTCATTCAAAAATTTGAAATGGCATCATCATTAAAAAAAACAAATGGTAATATAATTTCACATTGAACATAAAAACAAATGAGTATGAAAGATACTTAGTCCAGTCACTAAAACCTAAGAGCTATTTTATGTAAAACCGCCAGAATTTTAGCACATTACCTAGCTACAATCTCCCATTAGAAAGCATACCGAGAAAATATGAGATGGTCATTATGGCATGACCCGCGCATCTTCCGCGGTCTAAGCTCACGGAACGGCTTTTGTAAAGAAATCCACTGTTGCGCATACAAACATCGTATTGCACAATGATGTTTCCTACTACTTGTAAATGTGCAGTTTATTTCTTACAATGAATTTTAATCGATATTGAATAGTGGATAAGGATGAGGTCACAGTAAAAGATACACACATGATACTACAAAGATTGACCCTCAAAATAACTTTGTTGCTAAAATTTAAGAACCTAGAGTTCCTTAGTTGTCTTTTGACAAGTTTTGTGTAGTAAATTTCTAATTGATAATCCAATAATTTTTCCCTTATAAAAGCCAGATTTGTCCTAACACATTGATTCTCACGCCACACACCTTACGCGATGCAACTCTTACGCAACTTTACCCTAAAGGCAGTTAGATCAAAACCTATAATCCCTGGCGAAAGGTAAACACGACACGCATAAATCGAAGCGCAAAGCATCGCATCTTCCTGTTCGCGAGTCAAAGTTCATGTTCCCACATAAATCGCCAGAGCATAGCTTGTGATGTAACGCCACCTTAGCTTCTCATTTGACCTCACTTTCTCCCTCGACCTATTGTTCTTAGTTCACAATTAAAAGATTGTCATCAATCTATTTTGTCGTTGTTGTCAAGTTGGTCATTTAATTTAATTGTTTTCTGTTGTTAGCTTGATGTTTTTGGTGATTATTGTGTAGTCATGTTTAAGGGGCTTTGCGGAGCATTCAAACAACTAATCAATTCATTTTTTCTTAAAGTAACAGGTTTTCTTATTACTATTCAAACTCAACGTTCTAACCAAACCGTTCTAAAAATAGAAACTTTTAAACAAAATTCACACATTGGATAAAATATATTACATAAACTGCCATTTCAAAAGCACTTCACATCCAATTAACTCAAGAACTAAAACTGTGAGTGCCATATGTCATGTTTACGCAATGTATTTATTTGCACACCTCTTGATGCGCAGGCGCAAATGAGAGGACAAACAGAAAGCGTCGTGTTCTGTTACTGAGAAGTCTAGTTGGGACTAAGAGACCCTAATAAGGTATCACGGCAATAGAACTCGTGACTACGTTGAAGATAATCTTCCTCAACATAGTCACGAATTCCAAAGCACTGAATGAGTGAAACGATCTACTTGTCATCTTTGCAAATTAGATTAAACCTAAAACAAACTGACCTAAATCAGACAAAGTCATGCTAAAACAGTCTCTTGTTACTAACATAGTTATCAGCTAAATCACACACGCACTTGTCACAATTTTCGGCATAATTGATAACGCTAATTTGAATCTTGGACAGGAAACTAATAGAGTCTATCTTCCACAGTGCATAGCCCTCGCGTTGGTGGCGTGTGCCACAGCTGAAGCCCCTGGTGGCTACAACTACAACCGTCCCTCCGGCGGTGGTGGTGGTGGTGGCTTCCACGGCGGCAGCGGTGGTGGCGGCGGTGGCTACCAGGCCGTGTCTACCGGCTACCAGACCTCCGAAGGACAGAACGTCGACCCTCAACTCCTCGAACAAATCCGCGGCATCCTCCTGAAGGAAGAATCTAACTCCGGCGGCGGCGGCGGTGGTGGTCGTGGTGGACACGGCGGAGCCCCCTCCTCGTCTTACGGTGCCCCCTCTTCCTCCTACGGAGCCCCATCCACCAGCTACGGCGTCCCATCTGCCCGCGTCGTCGGAGTTGTCCTCGAAGGAGTCCGTCAGGCCATCCAGGTCGCCCAGTACGAACAGCAGTCATCTAGCGGCGGCGGCGGCGGCTACCCCGCAGCCATCCCCTCCGGCAGCTACGGCGCTCCTTACTAAACTATCTAACTTATCCGAACTTGTCAAGTACATTTAGACGAAAAACATCAAAGATTTAAAATAGAGAAAGAGCCGTCTAAATGCCGTAGTCACATAAAGTTCGGATGGTCGACGTTATTCGGGCGCGCTCGCAACATCCCCGAGCAGCTCGAATGTGTATTCGAATCGGCCGGCGTTCACGTACAATGTAGGTGATGTCGGTCCTGGCCCTTGTCATCGCCCCTGGCCAGCGCTTGCGACTGTGCACGCACACGGGTGAACATGTCCTAGCGGCTAACCAGTCACGGGTAGCCGATTTTGACATCTGTCATGTCTGTTACACTGACAGATTGACAGCTGACAAATCGCGCTACGAAGCGTGAAGTGGCTAGCCGCTGGGCTCGGATCACATCTTGTATAAAGTTTATCGTAAGGTTAGCTTATTGTATTATTAAGTTTATGTTTTTATTTTACAAAAAAAGAGAGAAAATAAATACATTTTGACACCGTAAACTGAAATTTTATTCAATGTAAAACCTCAAACCTTTTAGTTTACAAAAGAAAATACATATAGCATTTACAAAAATTGGCAAAGAGAAAATCTCAACATTTGAGGAGCATAACACATTCTTGCAAAAACATACTCGAAAGCATTTAACATCACAACGCTTAGGTACTTGAAAATTGACCACAACAAATAGAGAGATGCTAGAAATGAATAAGCACTAAAATAACATTACAAAACCTCTATTAATGTACCATCGTGCCATCTTATATGAATCGTGATAGTTCAATTTACAAAATCAAAGGAAAATGTTTATTTCTTGGCAATATCGTGTTTCATCACGAGATGACCACAAATCTCACGATGGCATCATTAAATGCCTTTCCAAATTATTTAGAATGTAACTGCATAATCGTACAGATAGTTAAAGTTTATGAGAAAGGTAAATGATATTATATCGAAGATTAACAAGGTCATAGAATCGCACTGACCAACGAAGTAATAAAGAGGAAACCACAAAGTCTCTCAACAAAAGAATTTAATTAAGGTATTGAAGAAATAAAACCACCAGAGTTGATAATCACAAAGACACATAAGATATCACGTAAAGGGACAGAGCCATTGGGTCAGGCAGGGTGGCCATTGAAATATTGCATCGTAGAACAGTGCTGTTCACCTAACACTCTAAGATGCTGAACCTGTCGAAATATTTCATGGGTTATTTACCGTGAAGATTACCAAAGTGAATGGTACTTAACGCTACATAATGGACATTTTATATTACATTTCCTAATGTTTGAATTATGAGATAATAAGCACCTGTTCAATACTAAGTTTTCGACACTCCCAACTATATGGATGGGCTAAGATTCCTATAAGGTGAAAAAGGGCAAATAACTACAAAACCTGAAATCCTCAAGCAGAAACTGGTCATATTTACAAGCAAATACGAATTAGGTACACAACAATAATGTCAGAAATGAAACAATATATGACACCAAACGTAACGTATTTATAGTTTTAGTCGATGTTGTCAGCGTTTAAAAGTTATAAAAATAATTACAAATTCAAATTAGAATGATGAGGGAATTAGATAACATCGTAGATTTCAAACAAAAGGTGAATTAAACAAAAACTTACGTAATGGATTACATGGAAACCATATTTGCCTACATACGCACCAGGCAACATAAAGTCATTAGTGATGACATCTCAATGGAAACCTCTGTTCTTGTAGCCAAAGTGATCCCAATCGGGCGAGTGCCATCAATAGTTGGGAAATCTCGCGATCCCACGACTAATCTCTCTAAAATTGCGAGCGTAATGCACGTTACATAAAATTACGTCATCCAACGCGACTTAGAAGACAATGGTCATCACCCGGCGACGAGCGGGGCCAGACATGTATGATGATGTTGCAAACTGATGCACGATGTCATTCGGGTCACTGAAAGGTTTGAGCTTCCTCAAAGTTAGTGGATCGTCTATGATGGAATAATTAGTTTGCTTCATATTTAAATACATTAGAGACATTCTTTTTTGTCATTATTACGTCAAGATAGTTGATTTATACAACCACTGATTCGTATTTTAATAAGATATTAACTTCTAGTTTCTAGTCACCAGCTTAAATTAAAACCCATTACAGTCTTCAAAATTGTTTCTTCTATTTTAAAGAAACAGTGACCTTAACTCAAAATTACTCCTTTATCATGAGTGTGTTCACAAACTTACATAATACACAGAACCCCTAGCCCCGAAAAATCTATCTGTAGGTCATATTTGTTCCGGGCGGAAATCTAAAACTGAGAGACGCAGCGCAGCAACCATTCGCTCATCCATTGAGTCAACTATTCCGTGTAGTGTATCATATTTGCTTCCCTTGTTCTTGTATCAATCGCCAATACCAACTACTACTTCCTTACCATGACATGTTAAAATTCCAGCCGAGCGAGTAAAAAAGAAGGAAGGAGGTATACAACCTATATACCTCCATCCCTTTGACAGTTCAGTTTAAGGCGTCAAATCGATGGCGTTAAGAGTTTTGGTAGAGCCTCTAGTTTAAAAAAAACAATATGGTCGTGTTAAATCATAATAAACTTATCTCACACTAAAACACAGAATGCATAATCATGAGTTCTTGACTGATGAAAGTGAACATTGTAAAGCAATAACATATTATATGTATTCCAAACATGTCAAAGTAGTAAACTTCTGAGAAGCGATGATAGCTGATGTCAACAGGCACACGAGCTAATTGGCGCCTAGAATACTAAGCGATCCCTAGTTAACTTAGATTTACATAATCTGACTTTCCCTGATAAGTTTATAAGAATGATGAGATAAATGTGTGAAGGGACGTAAATAGATAAATTGAGAAATTAATATCTTAGAGTAAGTTTGAAAGTGGCGCTAGCGACGGAAAAGTTTAAATAGTATGTATAATAGTATAGAATGGTTTGTCTTGATACGGTCTTGTAAAAAGGAGGGATGAAATGCATGTTACTAAAAGAGTTATAAGTAGTTAAATGTACAGATGGAGACGGTCAGAGAATCCAAAGAAAAGAAGAAGAAAGAAAGAAAAACATTTTATTTACGCGAAATAAGACGCATACTTAAAGCTAAATAACAAATATAACATAACATCAGTCGATAGGGAAGATATGCGTCTCATCCGCGCAAAACGGCCCAACGCTCAGCATAAAGCTGTGGACTCACGCATAATAAAAGATAGATATATTGTGAGAGATGTGCTCTGAAAAAAAATTATGTCAGTGATAGCGTGACGATTGATAGGATAGCGTTGGAAGCGCGATGTGTTTTATAATAATAATAGAATACATTTAATTCAGACTAAAATAATATCCATATATAATGTTAGTAACAAAGGTCTTAAAATCTATGCACAAGTTTTATGTGATGATTGTAAGTATCTGGTACAAAACAAACGAGTTGCGCCCACCCCAAGTAACAAGGGATAAGGACAGGACGATGATAACGACTTTCTCTGCTAAGGAAATATTTTATTAATATAAACTAAAGGGCTTCATGAATGAAGGGCGCCAATGACTGAAAAGTTGAAAGGTAATAGGATGTTTATTTATTTATTTAATCTTCATGCAACAAAAAGTACAAAGGCGGACTTAATGCCTTAGGCATTCTCTACCAGTCAACCTAGGGAGGTGAAGAGATAATATGGTAGGCGCACAAAAGAGAATTTTGTTTAGGAAACAAGAGTAAAAAGAATACATATAGTTAAAATACACATACATATATATATTTAATATAATATATATACTACATATATATATATTATATAAAGTAAGGAAAGAAGTTTTGAAACGATTCTGCTATTGGTGTAGAAAATGATTCCGCAACTTCCGCTTAAATGCATACCGACTTTCGGCGGTCCTGATATCGAGAGGAAGCGCATTCCACAGAAGGATGGACTGTATATAGAAGGAAGAATGAACGAAATCAGAAGTATGAGAAGGACAGAGCAGTAGGAGATTGTTAGAAGAACGCAGATTTCTTGCGTGTGAAGAACAGAGATATTGAAATTGAGTTATGAGATAGGATGGAGGAGTGGGAGAGTTGAGCAGAGTGAAAAGTGTAGTCAGTGCACGCATACTTCTTCTCTGACGAATAGGCATCCATTTAAGCTCAGTTCTGTGAGATGAGATATGGTCATATTTCCTAAGGTTAAATATAAACCGGATGCAGTTGTTGAGGAGCCTGTCTAGTTTATCAAGCAACACCGCGTTCAGGTCAAAGTAGCACACGTCACCATAGCCGATTATAGGGAAAATTAAAGTCTGCACAAGCATTGTCTTTGTCTTCGCAGGCAAAAAGTTCCTCAGACGACACAGATACCGCAAAGTCCCGTTGACTCTTTGGCAGATACTAGAAACTTGACTTTGCCATCGGCGTAAAGATGATACGAACACCGAAGACAGAGAGTTATAAAATTTATGAAGATGGAGAATAGCAAGGGAGAAAGAATACCGCGTTGTGGAACACCAGAATCCAGATCACGCCAACTCGACGAATTCTCGTCAACGCGAACAGACTACTGACGTCCCCGAAGATAAGAGAGAACCATTTCAGTACCTCGGACGAAACCATAAGATGGGAAAGGATAGAAAGGAGAATATCGTGACTGACAGCATTAAAGGCATTTGAGAAATGTCTTTTGAGGATGTCTTGGTATGGTAATGTGAAGAGGAGGAATGAAGCACATATTACTAAAAGAGTTCTGAGTATACGTGTAGACGGATGGAGAGGGAGAGGAAGGTCGAAGAAAAGATGGATGGATTGTGTGAAGAGTGATATGAAAGAAAAGGGAGTTAGTGATAGTTTGACGGGTGACAGGACAGAATGGAAGAAAAAAGTGTAATATGGGATAAGGGCAGGAAGAAGAAGAATAGACTACAGGGGTTCATCACATTAATTTCAGTTATTGCTTTCATCGAAACCTTTTGATTAGCTTATGATAAAATATAAAAATCCGCCTACCTCAATAATGACCATACGACAAGTTGAAAGCGATCCTCAAATTGAATCACTAAATGCTCAACTTGACTTTGATCTTCATTTTCAAATTGGTCGGCCTGAATCTTGAACCTTAAAAGGCCTAATTACCGTTTATGTAAACTAACTATTGGTAATATCCCTAAGTACGCAACTGAAGGGCGTTTGTGCACTACAAGGAATTTTACCGTCCGGCAGTCCGATATCTTACAATTGTCAATGAAAGTTGATGTTAATCTGACTGCCGGACGGTAAAATTCCGTGTAGTGCACAAACGCCCGAAGGGTCGTAGGTCCTTCGAACCGGATGAAGCTCAATACACGCATTAGGCAGTGCCGGATTAAGCCAGCGCGGGGCCTGCTAGCAAATTCTACAAAGGGCTTCCTAAATTTTTAGCTAAAGAAAACGAATTAAAACTCTTCCAAATTAATTTTCTCACAGGCAGGGACCCTTAGGTAGCGATAGCCCCTTGGCATTCCATTATCTTTATGGATATTCCGGAATTGGTTAAATATCGTGTAATACGGGAGGTAGCCTGTTTTTGTTAGTCCAACTGGGACCCCTGATGTGGGGGCCCTTTGCTACTTTTGCAAAGTGGCTAATCCCGGCACTGGCATTAGGTACCTATAAAAAATGACCTACGACCTCTTTGGTAATCAAATGTAAATCTTACAATAAATTGCTTCAAATGGTATACAATCTGCGCCTGCACATTTCTAAGCACCTCACACGCAAGTAATCGCATTCCTTTTGCAATGGCACGGTGATGGCAAGATTCTGCCTCTGCTGTTGCGTGTGGCCATTGTTTATTTAATTGCTAATTACTGATGCTGTGGCGACATACTTTGTTAGATTTCCAGGAGGATTTATTGGGAGAAGAATTTGGTGTAGGTGGGAGTTCTTAGGTCTTTCTAATGGTTATAACTAGTTGGTGACACGACAGTTCACCAGTAGTATAGGTTCCGTGGACAGTTTTGTTTTCAGTTCACACTAAACTTTACATAAGAACCAGTTTAATTTTACAGCAGAACATGATCTTACCAATCTCAATCATCAAAATATGAAAGAAAATTACACTCTCTTTAAAATTCGCCCTAGAAATAAAAGAAGTTGTAAACCAACACTAATTATATTAATATCTATTGAATACCTAATTAAATGCCTGGAAAGAAAGTGCGGAATTTGTCAAAACAAATAATTTTAGCGCTTTCGAACGAGAGATTGGACCAGACACACTTATGCTGCGTACGTTAATTGTCTAAGTAAATATCAATACACAGTATATCCATTAAACTTCTAAATTCAATTAGCTTTGCTTCGGGCCACATGGAGGTGGCAAACGACCGCAGGTGGTATTCAAGTGTTGTGAATTTGTGGCGCAACCGGTGCTAGATATTTTCGGGGCTAAATTCCATAAATTTAAATAAACGAGTAAGAGAGTTATCAGCTATAAACGACTAATTATTATGATATGATATTATTTTTAATATATTACCTGGTTAGTGAGCACTTGATTAGCGGTTATGCGCGATATATAACGTTATGTATAGTATTACATATTGCATATGACCTTAGATTTATTGTTAAAGTTGACAAAAAATAAAAGGCCCGTTAGACATTTGTATTTTGACTACCCTAGAGGCTTGTCCGGTGTAGTGTAGGTACTACTAAAATAGCTACTGTTACACCGAAACCCTCCTAAAGAGGAGGCCTGAGTCCCAGCAGTGGCAAAAATCATCCAATGACAACCCCCGCTCTTGGGTGGAGTGCGGGAGATAGTGTCAGACTCTTACTGACTAAAAACCCACCCCGTTCTTTCTAGCCTCTTCATACCGGGGCTTGAGTTCCTTTCTGGTAACCCTGGCCTCAGTAGGCTTCGACACAGCTGGGCCCCTCCTGTTGCTGACAACTCCTTGAGGCGCGCGGGAACAGTGCGCGCCGTCGACGTCTTGGCTCGGTCCGGACAGTTACCGGACGGTCGGACAGCGAGCTACCCATGGCTCACCGTACGCGAGCCCGCGTCTACGGTGGCCGGAAATCGGGATCGGAATCCCGGCGGCAGCGGAGGCTGATGATGATGATGATTGTTAAATTGATTAAGTGGCAACACGAGGCGATGATTTGGGGCGCTACCATTAGCGTCTCTCGCTCTCTTGGTTATCGACCGTCGCGAAACACGAACTAATATTTATCATATTATCATTAGACCGATCTTCCAAGCTAGTTACAGTTAGTTATACCCGCTTATTTTTTGACCACCAATTTAACCGTAAGCTGGTTACTTTTACTTCGAGTTCCAACCATCACCTCATTTGGGCGGAGCACCGCCGTGCCCTCGTTTGGGCGATTGGCGGCGGAGACCTCTCGCGCCGGGCCTTGGTTCAGGCCATGGTCCGAAGCGAGGAGGAGTGGCAGGCCCCTCCTTCTGCGAAGCAGTAATGCTAGCAAAGGAGGACGCCGACCGCATCAGGCAACGGCGCCCTTGCCGCCGCCGCCGGGATTCCGATCCCAATTTCCAGCCACCGTAGACGCGGGCTCGCGGACGGCGAGCCATGGGTAGCTCACTGTCCGATCGTCCGGAAACTCTCCAGACCAAGACATCGACGGCGCGCACTGTTCCCGCGCGCCTCAAGGAGTTGTCAGCAACAGGAGGGGCCCAGCTGGGTCGAAGCCTACTGGGGCCGGGGTTATCCGAAAGGAAACTCGAGCCCCGGTATGAAGGCTAGAAGGAACGGGGTGGGGTTTTTAGTGAGTAAAAGTCTGACACTATCTCCCGCTCCACCCAAGAGCGGGTTTTGTCATAAGATGATTTTCCCCATCGACAAAAAAAAACTATCAAATCATCGCAAGACTCATAAGAGAGGACAGGCAGAATCTATCTATCTTCATCTGAGTCCCCAAAGATGCAAAGACTTATTTGATTTTTAGATATAATAGAAACCGAAGTAAAAGAAACACAAATAGAATTTTAAGCAAACACCTCGGGATTAATACTAAAGAGAAATCGATTCTTTATTTGCCTACAGAATTAATTGAAAGTGTTTTATGTAAGATGTACATCTTCCATACATCGCACGATCTATGACAACCTTGCACAATTGAGAATGACTGTGGGGAGCTGGGGACAGTTATCAATCACGTCGTGTGATTTATCTTCTAATGTAGGCTGTGCGTTATGTAGGGTAAATGATATGTCATGTTGATAACGTAGTTCTTTGTAGATTCGTATCGAAAGTGTGGCACCAACTAGGTACACACTAACTGCGTATTCAGTGGCGTAATTATAGGGCGGCAAAATGCCCCGGGCCCCCGGTTCGGTGGGGTCCCTGACCCGGTGGAGCTCCTGGCCCGGTGGGGCCCCCGGTATGAGAGGCCTCAGAAGAAGTAAATATACAAATTTAATATGATAAGAAAATGATCAATTTTCCATTGCATTTTGTCAGCATTACGACCTTTTAGATATGTCAGTGGGAAGACGAAATATAATACGTTTATATTTCGTCTTCCCACTGACACGTGTATTAAAGAGCTTGCCTAATTATTAATTAATATTATAAAGAGGTAAAGTTTGTTTTTTTTTTGTTTATAGGAGGTTTGGGAGTACTAGTCCGATTGATAAAAGTTTTTCACCGATAGAAAGCTGCTTTATTCCTGAGTGACAAAGGCTACATTTTATGTACGCGGCCAACGCCGAGGGCAAAAGCTAGTTTATTTATAATAAAAAATATTATATGTTTTTACTTCAGGGATTTATCCAAATTAAACTACAAAGTTGTCAATTTTCATGGGGCCCCATAAAAAGATTTTGCTAGGGGCCTCAGATGGTACGATTACGACACTGGTTCATGATGATATTTATAGATGAAGTCAAGTGATTAATGATTTAATGCTAGCTTGGGACGTAACAAATATGTTATGTCGCTCGTTGTTACCAAATGTTTTTTGTTTTGTAAGTTTATAGTTGTGAATTCGTAACGACATGAAAATTGTTGTCAGATGAGAATCACTTGAGAACTAGAGCGATACCTATCAATGAGACATCGTTGATGATTAAGTGATTAATTTATGTGACTATGCAAGTTTAGCTTTTTATGATCTAATCAATAATTTTATAAATTGATATCGACAATAACGTACACATAATACGTGTACGTTATTGTCGATATTTAAAAAGAGTTTTTTTTATATTATAAAAAAAACTCTTTTTTTTGCGATATTGAGATAGATTCATGGTAGCACAAGTTTAAAAATTAAGTGGTTTTCGCTGCTATTTAACCTAGATAATCCTGTAATCTTTTGTATAAATGATAAATATTTAAAAAATAGCAATAGCAAACATTTAAGTGAATAAGTTAATAAATAACAACAATATAATCATAAATACTTATTTCAGTGCTCTTTCTCTTCTTTTTTAATATTTTCCCAATGTATCTGTCTATCTACCAATCCTCCAAAGCTTACTGGGGCCATGGATTGTCCAAAACGGAACTCTGGGGTCCTAGAAAGTAAAATAAAGAAGAAACATAGGAATGGGCTTTAGACTGTAAAAGTCTGACACGGCCTTCCACTCCGCCCTAGACCGAGAAAAGTCATTGGATGATTTCCCACCCAAAAAATAAATAAATAATTGTATTGCATCTGTCATTGCTCGTTTTCAAAATTTTAAGTGACATACAAATGACTGGACTGCATGACCTTCCCAAAATTTTAAGTGACATACAAATGACTGAACTTTCTAAAACCTCGCTTAGATATGACTGCTTAGTTTTGTCAAGTAGCACTAGAGATTGAGAGAACTTCAACATTTATGTTAAGCAAATTGCCAAACGATTTCTTTGACAAGCAGTCAACCACTTCACTAAGATTTAAAATCAAGTTTTCTTTTAGTCGTCACCATAACCGTGCAAGACTTGCAAACGTGTATAGACGGCGCCAGATAACTGTAGAATAAAGTACATTGACCTTTTCCTAAAATCTCCGCGTAGCCTACCCGAAAAAAAAACAATGAATTGCTTTTCATTACTAGTTCACGTAAAAGATCACGATACATGTCCATTCAAGACGGCTTTAAGTCTTTATTTCCGTTTTTTAAATTAGGAATGTCATCAAATGTAGGAGGGTCAATGACCGTTATTCCACGTTTATCAGGCACCTACCTTACAATGCAAATATCATCATCATCTTCTTACCTTTGTTGCACATTATTTCGGGTCGGGCTTGTTGAGTCGAAGCTCCAAAGCCTTGGGCATTGCCACCGAGTTGCTATCCTGTCGGTTTTCTATCGTTTACATTTCGGGGAGAATAGTTTACATTTCGGGGAGTGTGCACTAGAATTGCATAATCTAATTCCGCCAAGTCCGTTTCATCATCGGACCACTAGACGTACGGTGTTGCACCACCGGTACGTGATAGACATCCCACCCATACGTACAAATCGTTTTGGGAACACATTTATTGTGCGTACAGCCATGGAGTGGAATTCCCTGCCGGAATCTGTGTTTCCTGATAGCTACAACGGGTATTTAAGTCAAGAGTGAATATACTTCTAGGCAAGCGTGCTCCATCGTCGACCACATCATTGCTTACCATCAGTCAAACGCGAGCCTATCTATCAATAGTAAAAATAAAAACTCAATTTTTACAAATCACGATATATTTAACTCCCTTTTCTTTCATATCACTCCTATCCCAATCCAATAAACTTTTCTTTGGCTTCCATATCCCTCTCCATCCATCCAGAATTCCAGATGTGTAAACAAAATTATTTTTAGTAACATGCGTTTCACCCCTCCTCTTCACATGACCATATCAAAAATATAGGTATGTGTAAATTGCAAAAAAAAAACTAGTATTACCTATATTATTAATTTTTTATACATCTTTTTTGCCTTTAGTGTGTTTGGAGTGTATATACCAATTAGTCAGTTTTCAGGTAATTTTGTTGATCAATAAAAAAAACTTATAATTCATCACAAAATATATTTATTTTCCATACAATTTCAATTAACTTCTCAATTTTCAAATCACAATGCAATTTCAATTTAGTTCATATTTTAATATCAACACGAAATAATTTCAAAATTTCAATATAAATATACGTTTTGCTTTCGTTCATTGTTCTACTTATAAACCTAGCAATTGGCACTTAGTGAGCACAATAATAACAATGTACATGATTATTTACATTTATTTAAAAATAATACTTACATAGTTTTACGTATTATGATAGAGCACTGGGTTGGAGAGGAAGACGGAACGCTACTTGGTATGATGATGCCAGGTTTATCCCCTGTTTCTACATGTGACGTAGCCGAAATTAAACAGGGTCGTGGGGACCGCGGTCTCAAATCCCACTATTTTTTTTTTGTAGTTTTTTGGGACCACAAATAAACAATTTTTTTTTTTTGGTAAATGTACTTAAATGAATTTTCCTTAAAGTCCAACGATCTCCTCGACTCTCACTGTCTTTGTATTGTGTCTCTAATTACGGTATTCGGAAGATTAAACGCAAGAGAATTGATACGAGAAGCTGTTGATGCGTATGACAATCTTTAAAGTCAAAGTCAAATATGTTTATTTGTGACACATAGGTATAATCTGTAGGCAGACAACGCTTCAAAGCTAGGCTTTCGCACTAAAGAGGACTAGCCCGGGGTTCTCAATACGTCATAAGCAAACTAAAAAATATGTCGCACTTTTATTAGGACAAATAATTTGCTTTCTGTGTACAATTTCTTTTTATGTTTTAGTTTATATTTTACTATCAAAAGCAAATCTAAACTTCTACTTATATTTTCTTCTTTTTACGTGAAATCAAAGACACTAGGAGCTGATATGCAATATTCTATTCTATTCTTCTCAATTTAAGGCATAAAATAGCTAACTTCAGATGAACTCAAACCTGGCATCACCTACAATATTTCTCCTTAACAATAGTAAAGTAAGTAATACTGCCTTTAAGTGGTATTGCCTATTCCGAACCTGAGGCCCTACCACGAACTCTTAACGCTATCCTTTTAACGACCTAAACTGAACTGTTACAGGTATGGAGCTATACAACATTAGTTTTAGTATTTGCAAAACCTGAAACACGTGTCTAGTATTTTTATGTAAAGAATCTATGTACAAAACTTCAAAACTGTATCATGAAAAATCACAGAGTTATAAGCTTGTTATGTGATCTGGTTGTCCGCTCAAAAACATGGTCACCAAGCCATCAAGGAACAGGGTTTTTTTTAGTGCCTGCTATAACCTGCCGTGACCTGTGTTGAATTAAGTGTCGGTGGTGTCCAACTTGTAAACTTTTTAAATATTTTTTGAAAAAATTTAACATGATGTGAAAATTATTGGAATCAAATCAGTTACTGATATAGAACAAACTATGTTCAGGTTTCGCATAAATTAAAAATAATAGCTCCATCCCTCTTACTCGCTCGCACATCAGACATTCACGTCATGGTAAGGCCCCTGAGCTTACTCTTATTTTGATAAATAAGCTTTGTCACAACCAAAGTTACGAGTATTCTGTATGAAATGGACAGTAGATGATGAAAGAAAGATATTTTACAAAAGACATTTAATTTAAAAGCCTGATAAGGTAAAATTTATTTGAAGCCTGGGCTCAAAACTCATTAATAACTTGGTAGTAATATAATAATATTATGCTTCTTGCCAACTTACGGTCGGTAAAAAAATAACTACAGTCGATCAAATGATTTTATGATTTCAGAAACCGACGTTAATAAGTAAGTTTAAAACCAAGCCTAGAATGATTTTAATGGTCCAGTCTTTGTGCCAAATATAACGTTTTCGATATTTACGTCTTTGAATGAAGAAAATTCGGTAGTCATTACAATAAAAATAATCCTGATTTATGCTCCAATATAAAAAAAAAAACTAATAAAGAATATTTAACTTTATAAATATACAATATTTGAATAATGACACAGTCAAATGAATAGCAACATTTTTATAGACTAAATAATTTATAATTTGTTTGAAATAGGAATCTTGTTATTTTACTTATAAAATTCTAAAACCCTTTTCCCACCCTAACGTACCATCACTTTGTACAAAACAATAAATTGAAGTAGGTAGCATATACAATGACATAAAAATTGGCATCAAATTTTTATTGAGATAATCAATAAAAAAATTAAAATATTTATTTAATCTCGTAACTGTTTTCTACAAGAGAACCTTACACATTATAGGAAATTTATTATACAACAATATTATTTAAAACTATAACAACATTTATAGTTGAAATAATGACAATACGTCGCAATGGACATCGAGGCTAGTAATTTTAATAAATGCTTATTTTTATAAACTTTCGTATTTCTATTTTCGATATTTTTAGGACATTTTACTGTTAAAATATTTTTTAATTGACCAAGAATAACTTTAGAGAATAATATATTAGATTCCAATAAAGTCAAAACAAAGACGAAATAATTAAAAATATAAATAAGTAAAAAGTATACTTAGTTTAATAAAAATAGAATTAAATGCATCATTACAGATATGGAATCATCAGGATAAAATATACAAGAATAATTTGACCCAAAATAAAATAAACAGCAAAATATTTAGTTTCTAGGGAAACGCCTATTTAACAAGAATTATTTCTTATTACTAAATCACAATTAATAGTAAAAAAAAAGTAATTTTCTCGTTCGATATCGAATATGTAATTTTATTTTGCGTCAATGTTTCGTTCTCACTATCTCTTAATTTAAGACAAAAATTATAAAATCTCTTATAATTTATATCTTACCTCAAACAGAACCCCCTTTTCTAACTAAGTATGTACAGAAAAGGACAACAAAATATTACAAAATACTAGAATTCGTACTCATATTTATACAAATCATTAATTACTTAGTTCACTTGCACCATCTGTCTAGTCCGTATTTTAAACCCTGTACTATCTAGCACCTTTTTTCTCATTTTCTGCCTTCTTTTCAGCCGAAGCTGTTTTTTGTGCTTCAGCTGGTTTATCAGCTGCAGCTTTCTTTTCCGCCTCAGCTTTCTTTTCTGCCTCGGCTTTCTTTTCCGCCGAAGCCTTTTTATCAGCCTCTAACTTTTTCTCCTCCGAGGCTTTCTTGTCAGCTTCAGCCTTAGCTTTTTTCTCAGCTTCTGCTTTTTTTTCAGCTTCAAGCTTCTTTTGCTCCTCCATTTTTTTCTTTTCTTCTTCTGCTTTTTTATCTTCTTCACTCTTCTTTGCTTCTTCTTCCACATTCTCTTCGGGCCATAACACCTCAGGATGATTCATCATATAATAAATCATTTGCTTTTCACTACCGTACGTAGATGCTTTTGTACCGAGACACATTATAAATTGAGGTTTCTCCAAAGTTTTGTCACAGCTAACAGAATGGAAAATATGTACGAGACTATCGTCAGCAGCTCTAAATACGGATAAATTCGATTTGATTAATGTGTCAAACATCTGAACGTCTTCCATTCCCCAGCCTTTGATTTTCAAATCAAATCCTCCAACTCTTTCAAAATCACATTTATACATTGCTAAAATACCGAAACCGTACTGTCTAAAGTATCCTAATTCGTTACTAATTCCTTTACTGTACATAGCGTTTATCAATTCCTTTTCAGTTTTAATTTCTTCTTCCTCTGGCTCATCATTCTCCATTTCTTCTGGGATAGGTTCATCCATTACTGTATCACCTAAAAGTTTGTTGTATTCGTCACTATTTACCACTTCATTATTGTACTCACTAAACACTACTGGGAAATATACTTGGTGATATTTTATAGTGTGTATCCTTATTCTCCTAAGGGTATTAAAATTGAACATCATATCGACATCGATGAAGAATATTAAATCGTCATCGGAGCAAAGTTTCAGTCCTTCGGTTAGCGCAGCGCCTCTCGAGAAAGTTTCAGTGCCCATCGACACTACTTTAATATCCTTGCCATACATATCAACATAATAGTTGACTAAATTTTCAGTGTTCTTATAGTCTAGTGGACTATTAGTATCTAGATATACTACGACTATCAATGACACAGCCTCATTGGTCTTCAGTACGATGTCCTCGTAATTTTTCATGAACCTTCCGAAGGTTTCTTGTCTACCGGACAGTGGCAGTATGAAATGTATTCTTCTATCGTAGACTGGATATTCTTCGGTGCTGTCATCGCCCCATTTCAGTACATTAGGAAGATTTTGTAACTTCATCAAACCATTCTCGAGAGCTTCTCTGACATTTAACTTATCGAGGAAGCCATCTTGTTGCTGCTGTTTGGACTCGTCAAAGTCTTCATAGTCTACTACTGGGTTCAATTGGACATCAAGCTTGTCTAATATTTCTGGATCTTCGAAAAGAGGCGGGTCTCCCATTGGCAGCTCTCTAATCTCCATACCTGAAAATATAAAAAAGGGTCATTAATACAGGTAAGATGTAATTATCACCAACATAAGGTTATTTAGCGACTAAAATATCAGTAGAATTGTTATAAACATCCAACATTACTTTCATCAGTGTTTTTAAAATATTGGATACGATCACCACAGCAGGAGATTTTGTGTGTTACACATACATCCATGAGATGAATGGCATCATTTTTATCTTTATACATGTCTGTTTAGTTAACCGGCAAGGATATGTTTTAAAATGACATGAAATCAATTCAACCTAATATCCGTATCATAATCATCATTGAGCAAAATCCTCACCAGGAAATCAATTAAAACCCGTAAAAAGGATTCCCGTGACCATCACCAGGTTTTTTATCCAATGACTTCTCCCGTTCTTGGGCGGAGTGAGGGTGCGTGTCAGACTTATACTGACTAAAACCTACACCTGTTCTTTTTTTGCCTTTGTTCCAGGGGTTCACTTTCACCTCAGCTATCACTTAGACCATACATATATACATACTTACCTTCACCAGGTAGATAGATAGCCGATGATAGATGCCCTTGGTTGTTTTTTGGTATCAGGTTTCTGACTTGAAAACACAACCTGGCCAAGTGGGGGATTATAGACCCATCCGACACCCGACGCCAGTGCGGTGCTCCTGACCAGACGATGGCCCACTTATTGAAGTGCCTAAAGTATCCCTACACCTGCACTTTAGAGGACCTAACAACCCCACTAAAGCCGCTATAAACTTGACAACCTACTGGGCTCAAAAGCTTTGGGGGAAAAGAAAACCATCGATTCGAGAGAAGAAGACCAGTACCCCTAGCCAAGTTGCTAATCTGCAATAGTTAACGCTAGTAGAAAGCTTCAAATGTACGGGAATGACGCGCTCTCAACGCTCAGTCACGTGGTCAGAACAAAAGAATTGGCGGCAAGGTCAACTCGAAGCGTTCGACGCAAGCAAAACGGTTGTAACTTGGTTAGGGGAGAGTTAGATCTGAAAATCAAAGAGCTATACTCACTAGTGAAACTCTGCTGCAAATAGGCGTGCCTCCTGACGGCGGCCGTCATCTTGCGGCCCCTGTACCTGCGGTACTTGAGCAGCAGGTCCAGCACGTGGTCGGCGCCGTGCAGCGGCTGCAGCCGCGTGTAACCGTACAGCAGCTCGTTGAAGTCGATGACGCGCCCGCGCTGCCGGGACGGCGCGTTTATTATCTCCATCACCTAAAATGTTTTGAATTTTCAATTAAAACATGTTACAAGACTCTGCAAGATCCAAAAGTAACTTTAAAACTGTTAGTGTTTTTTCTGGAGTTTAATAATAATAGTTTATTTTCTCCACAATTTTCTACGGTAACATGTTACGTAGGAGGAGCATTATATTGTTAGTCAAATGTTTCATAGGTGACGTGCAAAATTTGGTTGAACCGTTTGTTATGATTATTTCACTTTACCAACATTATCAACTCACCAAAGTTAAAAATAAATTAAAAAGGAAAAAAACTAAACCTATGTTAGTAAACTTACTATCTATATGTTTATTTTAAAACAAGGTGGTTGTTGAAATGCATCTATGAACAACATCACCTAACAGAGGAGAATCGTACCTCCCCGCTATGGTCTTCAGGTTGGCGTTGGAGCTAGCCAACACTCTGCAGAGCAGAGGCAGATTTGTGCCTGACGATAGCGTGAAAGCCATCGACGTGTGCCTCTGCGATCATACCTGATGCACTGCAGAAGCGGGGCTGCCCCATCAACATCCTGAACCCGTTATTATCACAGAACAGAAAACAAAGAGGTCTTGTGGGCAGGGCAGGCATTCCACAAAATATGATCATGCTCATAATTGACACAACCAACAGCAAACTTGCGGTCTAAGTGTGCGTGATCTATTAGTTGCGTAGTGGCATAAAACGGTGGGGGACACTCGTAGGACTAATCGAAAAGTATTTCCTTTTTTACCTCTTTTCTTGTGGTTATTATATTGGACCCGTAAGTTAAACATAGCAATGTAGCTGTCCCCGTACACGGGCCTCAAAAAGGCGCCGCCACAAAAAACCGCCGCAAAAATCAGCTGAAGCGCGCGACAGCTTGTGGCCGGAGAAGCTTGAAGCGGCTTCAAGCGTTTTTTTGTGGTGGCACCGCCGCACACGAGCCACAAAAAAAGGCTGCCCCAAAAAGACGCTTGAAGCTGTTTTTTGATGCCCGTGTGCGGAAACACTAAGATGTCATCATGTGTTACTATTTTGTCAACTGTCTCCTTAAGCTTACCTCTCTAATAACATCATCAAGTGCTTCTCGAAGTGGACCTTCGATCCGTCTTTTAGGATTGGAGTGACTGGCAGAATACAGGGACTTGCTGATGAAGTCGAATGGCACTATCTCCTCTACAGTGTTCGGTTTGTAGCGGTTCATGTCGATTGGAGCGCCTGGAATTAGATATTAAAAATATTAAACTAGACTGGCTCGAGATGGTATAGGACAAGCTTGTCTGAAAGAGGGAGTCTTTGCTCAGCAGTGGGACCATAATAATAATAGTTAGAAAAAAATATTACACTTGATTAAGAGACGGAATCGGAGAAAATTGTAAAAGCGTTACAATTTTATTATGACAAATCACTCGAGCTTTTCAGTTTAACTAATGGCGTCCTAAAATCTATCTTTATGAGAATCTCGTTATTTTTTTATTTGAGTTGGTGTTGTATTTGTAACTAGCTTCTGCCCAGAAAATGTATAGCTTACGTTTGTCAGTGACAAAGTAACATTTTACTGGGAAAAGTCACCGAGATCACACAACATAAATAAAATAGTCAATAAAAAAATCCTGTAGTTATTTAGTATAAATATGTAAAAATATTTCCTTTTTATAATATTAGTAAAAATGAGCCTATCTCGTCAAAATGGTTTAGATCTCGTCTAAACCATTTATAGAGTTCCTAATGCCCGAAGGCTGCTTTTAAAAAAAGTAGCTTAAATCAAGAAACAAGCTGGATGGAATATTATCAGTTCAGAAGTAAGACAGGCAGCGCATATGACTGAGGACATAAAACAGAAAACGTTTCTCATCGAAGAACCAAAATTTACCAAAACTGCTCACCTAATATTTTATTATTCCCCAAGTAGTCTGGCTCCCCGATTTTGGCGGGGAACAGCGGCACGTCGTCCTGCAGCTTGTAGTCGGCCACCAGCTCCTCGGGCACGTTCAGCTCCTTCATGGCGGACGCGATGTCGCGGTGCAAGTCCAGGGAACGTTCTCTAAGCTCTTGGATACGAAGGTTCTGGAATGAGAGACAGAAAAGGTGAGTTTGACGAGATAGCTACTTACTTACTAGCTGACCCGACAAACGTTGGCCTTTCTTGTCTAAGAACTGTCAAATACGGCAAGATTAAAGTTGTCGTAATTTTCTGCCGATGGAGGTGGGCCGATTACCTGGTAAGGGTTGCGGGAATCCGATGGATGCGAGATGCACAGGACCGTTCATTGTGGCGGCACTTGGGGGAGACCTATGTTCAACAGTGGACGTCTTTCAGCTGAAATGATGATGATGATGATGAATTTTCTGCACTTTCTCAATTTTTTCTCTCCTAACAATAACCTTCTCCTGACAATAACATACATATTAACCCTTCAGATACCGTCAATTAGAGACACAATAGTAAGACAATAGATGCGCGGCCACCGGTGGTCGCTTGGGGATTCATGAATTAACATAACAAGCTGACATGAAAATTTTGGATCCCTCAGTGGGATTGATCAGGAAGAACGACAAAGGTCTCTGCTTCCCTCTAAATGAAGCAGAAAGCAAAAAAGAACTTTTGTCTCAAAAAACTACCGAATTAACATAATTTGATACATTTCACTCTTAATTGGACGATAACTGCTGACCAGAACTACACCAGAGCACAAATTTGCCAAAACCTCTTGTGATAACAGTTTTGATAGAGTCGTTTAAATGTTAATGCGTTTATTGCACCTGCCTTATCTTGTTGACATCCATTATCAAACAGTCCGAGAAAATTAATACTGTATTCAATATTTATTATTTTATATCAATCTGCCATTCGATAGCCATATGCATTGAAATATGTAGTAATAAAAACTTTTGCACAGCCAAATAACTGGAACCATTTGCCTACAGCGCCAGCGGTCTTCCAGTCCGAATATAATTTAGGTCTACGTAACTCGATTCCGCCATCACCTTTCTACCATCAGACAACCCAACGTAGGGCGAGTATACCCTTATCATTGTAGAAACCTCTACGGTCCAGACAAAGCGTTTCGCCTCGTCGTTTATACCGCGTACACCGAAGACCTAGCCGATGACCTGGTACGGGTTGAGGGAATCCGATGGATGCGAGACGCACAAGACCGTTCATTGTGGCGGCACTTGGGTGAGGCCTATGTCCAACAGTGGAAGTCTTTCGGCTGAAATGATGATGATGATGACACCGAAGAACTGAACAATGTGCCTGCTGAGGTTTCCCATTCCGATATTAATTTAGGTGTCTTCAAGGCTAGAGTGAATAGGCTCCTCATAAACTAGTGCGCCTCACCGTCAACAATTGCATTACTGCTTGCCATCAGTTGGGATCGCAGTCAAGCACTAGTTTATAACATAAAAAAGACTAAAGATTACAGAAGAACTGTAATTTTAGAAACAAGTGTTTCTGGTTTAGTTCATAAGTTTGTTTTTAGACATCGACTTCTGATTTTTTTCAGTCTGGAGAAAATATTCTTTCAAACAAGAAAATAACCATGAAAATCGTTCAACACTTGGTGAAGATATAGAGATACAAGATACAAAAAACAAACATTCAGTCGAATTGAGAACTTCCATGAGTCCGTCATTAATAACATAACCTATAAATAATAATAATAGAAGAATCCGCAGGAAAACCAAGGTTACCGACATAGCCCGAAGAATAGCCAAACTTATTCGTACTTTGCACACAGAATAAATGGCCGATGGGACCGAGAGATTCTGGAATGACAATTACCGTGTTTCGATGATCTGGTGAAGGTCATGGGAATGTGATGGATGCAAGACAGACAGAACTGGTTGTTGTGGCGATACTTGGAGAGGCTTATGTCCAACAGTGGACGTTTTTCAACTGAAATAATGATGATAACATTGTCGTCTCTCTCTATCGCTCAAAGGTTCGCTGGAAGAAAACTCAACTTTGAGTTAAGCTCGCCTATGTACATGAACTTTGTTATCTAAATAGTTTATTAAGTCGTTATAGAGTACAATAAAGAATTAAAGAATTAAAGAAGCATTCTTCTTTGGGCCATCGTACCATCTCGTCTTGACGTGATCAGGGGTCTCTAATTTCAGCAATGAAATTCTACTACAAATAGTTTTCTATAAAAACAGGCAGATGTGAAACATCACAAATAGCTCGATTACCACTCACGTTAAAAAACCACCTCTTAGAGAAAATGATTTATTCGTTTGAGTTAACATTTTAATCATGGGATATCTTGCTTGCTCAACGTCATAAACAAGAGCTGGGGCAAGACCTAACATTGCACATCACACGAAGAAAACGCAGCGAGTACAGTACGTCCGACGGATCTTGGCGAGTCTGAACATAGGCTCTGCGCATCTCTCTCTCTGTCTCTCACGTTGTTCATGGCAAACGTTACACACATTACATTATCATTACATATATTTATTGTACGTATAAATCATCATTGTCATTTATTATAAATTTATAGTATGTATTTATTAATTAATCAAAACCATCAAAACTGCATTATTGAAAAAGAGATCTCCTATAATAAGAGGGCACCTATTATTTATAACCATGTACCAAAAATTATCAAAGAGATTTAAAAAGTACCATAAAGAATTACTAGTAGAGATGTGCCGTTGCCGGCAATATTGCCGAGAAGTGGAAATATTGGTGGCAAAATTGCCAGCAATATTCCCAGATTGCCGGAATCTCTAATTACTAGTAAAAAATATTATTACTCAGTATTGGATTTCCTAAATGATAAATCTTTTTAATTTACTATGTTTATGTAGCATTAAGTAAAGAAATAGCTTTACGTAACTAAAATAATGTGGACGTCTCGCGTCTGTCGGCTGAAATGATGATGATGAACTCAAATAATTGTAGTACCTAGTTCTAAGTTAGTAAATCTTGCATGCAATACAGGCAGAATGTACAAAGATCCCAAAATATTGTAACACCAAAATATTGTATTAATTACCTACATTCTACGCAAATAAATACTTCTATCTATCTATCTATTACATTTATTGTACACTAGCTTTTGCCTGCGGCTTTGCCCGAGTACAAAAAGTAGCCTATGTCACTCAAAAATAACGCAGCTTTGTATTAGTTAAAAAATTTTAGCAATCTTACCAGTACTTCCCAGGGTAAATCTCCTACAAACAAAAAAACATTTAAAAAAACTTTACCCTTTTATAATATTATTAGTGTAGATTGACTAAGCCAACAAACCGCTAAGCCAGAATCCCTGGCTATGTTACAGCCACCACCTCACCTGACCAGCTCTCCAGCTGCATCTAAATTCTAAGAAATAATCACAGTAAAACCCAGCATCCTGTAGGCACTAAATTCCGGACCATTAATCTCACAGTTTACGGCTGAACCAGAATAAAAAGGTAAAAAAGAATGGCGTACAACTCATCTGTGTAATCAAAGTCTCATAAACAATAACGAAGTGGATTCCTCTAAAAATAAATCAACGCTGGTCATCCTCGCGTCTAAGAGTATGAATTCATCAAGCTAGGATATCTGTAGTTTGTCAAGAATAGACCTTGGACCTTCACGCAACAAAAATGCAGATACTTTGTTGGTTGATTGCTGATCCAATAAAAATGTTTTGAATCTTAGTTTTAGCTCTATAAAACTGAACTAATATACAAATAAGCGACACTAACATACATATAATACAGAACAAAACTTGTCTTCGAATAAATTATTATTATAACTTCTCCCGCTCTGGATGGAGCGAGAGGAAATAACAAACTTTCATTGACCAAACCTGTGATCTCTTGCGTTTCTAACTCGCGGTCGCGGTAACTCATTTGAAGAACCACCCAGACCTGGCAGGGTACCTAAAAAAAGCTCTTGTATGTATCGTCTTGTATCTCTGCCTATTTGCACTTCAACCGAGTGCTGGTTTAATTCATACTTCCATGTTTAGATGCACGTTAAAGATCAAAGGCAGTTGGTTCGGTGTGCAATGCGCAAATTTATGGTTTCCACATAGACCTGATTTCTTGTTCTTATGAAGTTATAACCAGTAACTTTTACCTAACGGTTATTTGTTCATCAGAGGTAGAAAATTGGTAATCAATAAATATTGTAAGTTTTCTGTACAATTGATACCTTTCTAAGCATTATAATAATAATAATAATAATTTCATTTATTTCAGGCTAGAAAACCCATAGTAAAAAATACAGTTTAGTTTACAGTTTTAAAAAAAGTTAGCATTAACACTTAACTTACTTACTTAACTAGCTTTTCCCCGCGGCTTCGCTCGCGCACCTAAAATATAGCCTATGTCACTCAGGAATAAAGCAGCTTTCTATCGGAGAAAAAATTTTAGCAATCAGACCAGTACTTTCAGGGATTACCTCCTATAAACAAAAAAAAAACTTTACCCCTTTATAATATTAGCGTAGATAACTTTTACCAAACGGTTATTTATTCATCAGAGGTAGAAAGTTGGTAATCAATCAATGTTAATGTAATTTATCTATAATATGTATGTATTTCTCGTTTGTCTTGGTATGGTCATGTGAAAAGGAGGGACGAAACGCATGTTGCTAAAAAAGTTATGAGTTTACATGTGGATGGATGGAAGGGGAGAGGGAGGCCAAAGAAAAGATGGATGGATTGTGTGAGAAGTGATATGAAAGAAAAGGGAGTTAGTGATAGCGTGACGAGTGATAGGACAGAATGGAAGAAAAAAACGTGTTGCGCCGACCCCAAATAAAACGGGACAAGGGCAGGAAGATGATGATGATGTATGTATTTAGAAATAAATAAGTATGTTTATCAGCTGCCTAGTACCCATAACACAAGCTCTGCTTAGCTTGGGACTAGACGGCGTCGCGTAATGGTTGTGGAATGTTGTATATTTTCTGTACAACTGATAACCTCTAACTCACTAAAAATATCCACATTAATCAGTACCAACATGTATTTTATCGATCCTGAATTTATCACAGGCCATGTGGAGATTGATGACAAGAATATTCACGAATTTATTCATGTCATATACAGAACATAATAAATTCGAAATGCTTGGATCATGAGGTCCTAGTGCGTGTCCCTTTTTGAAGGAAATTTCACACCATCTGATCGACACTTTGCGTGACCAGGGATAGGGTCATTCTTTGCCCAAAAAGTCAGCATTGCTATTCAACGTGGCATTACTGCCAGTGTTTTGGACACATTTCTAGCTGACAGCAAAGTGGAGGACATCGTCGCTTGAGTGTGTTTTGTTTTTTTTTTTTTAAATATAGGTATTTGTACCTACATAGTTAGGTTTAGTAACTACAGTGAAACCTGGTTAAGTGAGATATCAAGGGACCTGCAATGTCGTTTCACTTATAGAGGTATTCCACTTACCCAGTGTCTCAGATATACAGGTATAAATAAATATCTGTCTCATTTACAGAGGGTTTCATTAATAGAGGTGAGAATACAGGTTATTTCAGTTGAGAATGAGTAAACAAACAATGTTATCTCAGTTACAGCGGTTTATGCATATAAAATTTACTCGCTTTCTCAGCTATAGAGGTAACTATGATGATAAATCGAAAGAACAAATCCCAGATATAGAGGCTTACCTCGTCCCACTAACAGAGGTAATTCAGTGCCAAAGTGTTGGGACCTCAGCATGAGTTCCAGTTATGGAGGTTTCTCACTTATCCAGGTCCCACTTAACCAAGTTTCACTGTATAATACTTATACTCGGTTCAGATAGTTAACTAAAGGTAAACAATCTTGATATGTCTTTTTATTTAAAATAAATCGTACAAAAGACATACAAAGATAAATTAAATTTAGTTAATTACCTAACATTCATCATCATCATCATCGTTTCAGCCGATATACGTCCACAGTTGGACATAGGCCTCCCCCAAGCGTCGCCACAATGATCGATCCTGTGCGTCTCGCATCCATCGGATTCCCGCAACCTTCACTAGGTTATCGGTCCACCTCACATTTCCTAACACCACACCCCACTACCATCACCTAACTTTGGTTTAAGTAATTACCTAATTGTAAACATTATTAAGACAATTTTTACGATAAAAGACATGTTACGATTGTTTAAAATTAATTAACTACCTAAACAGATGAATAATAATATGATAATGTTTGAGTTTCCTTTGTACATAATATAATATTTAGTAACAAGAACAAACATACAGCAGTATAATGAGTTCTGAGTATACATGTAGATGGATGGAGAGGTTGAGGAAGGCCGAAGATAAGATGGATAGATTGTGTGAGGAGTGATATGCAAGAAAAGGGAGTTAGTGATAGTTTGACGGTGACAGGACAGAATGGAAGAAAAAAACGTGTTGCGCCGACCCCAAGTAATATGGGATAAGGGCAGGAAGATGATGAGATGATGATGAGCAACAGTATAATGAACGATATTTTTCACATGAATCATTTTACGCTTGAATGTATAAATAACCTTTACCCTCTCCGTGATAAGTACTTAAAGCAATCAAAATATTATCCTTAACTAAATACAAGTGTAATTGTAAAGCTATTTATCTTGCTTCCGAAATACGCTAAATCCATGTTCATGGTCAAGTTACGAGATAAACTTGACACCATCTGACATTGTCACTTGTACCTAATTATAGACAATATCTCATCTTGGTATCAAAGTGCAAAGCGGAGATTTATTGACGGTTGTGACGAAACAACACAAATATTTAAAAGGTCGATGGAATTCCAAGAAAAGGGCCACGGATTACAATATTAGGAGTGGTGTTTTGTGTCTGTGTTTCCTCATAGCTACAACCTGTGAGTCTTAAGTCGAGAGTGAATATGTAACTTCTACATAGATAAGCATGCTCTGTCAGATTTCACGTCAGAGATGGTTGCAATTTTGATTTCGGTTACGATAAATTTTTATCAGAACTTGAATCAAGTTCTTACTAACAATTTTTTATCGAACGCCTTCTGTTGATTACTCTTTTTTTTTTATTTGGACAAGTTCGCTCTTCATTTATAGGTTTCCGAATACTTGAAGTGCAGTGTTTTATTTGACGCTTTCATCTCCGCCTTTTTCTGATTCCGACAAAGTAGAAACTACACTCCCGATTTCAGTGCCCATATTTATTTATTGGTTGGTTATATTGAATTAGGGAGCCTATATCTCCATATCATTGCTTGCCATCAAATGAAAGAGCATAATACTAATAATAGACTCTACAGTCCGGACTAAGCGTTTCGTCTCGTCGTTTATACCGCGTACATCGATGTACGCGGTATAAATGGAACAATTTTCCTGCTGCGGTCTTCCTGTCTGATTATAATTTGGGTGTCTTCTAGAGTGAATAGGCTCTTAATAAACTAGTGCGCCTCACCATCAACGATAGCGTCACTGCTTACCATCAGGTGGGATCGCAGTCAAGCACTAGCTTATATCAAAAAACGATCCAATTCGAAGTTAACAAAATAATAATGTTTTATCTAGACAAATTCAATAGAATTGACTTAAACAGCTCGAATACGCAGAAAATGAGTTATTATCAGAAGAAAAGAAAAATAACAAAAACATACTGACCTTAATTTGTAAGCAACTAGAAGAGCCGTGAAAATATGCATCATAATAAATAGCAAACCGTAATCTAAACAGGCCAAGAAATTGGAGAACGAACTGAAGCAAAACAATAACGGAACAACTAAATCATCTTCAAGCAATTACTAGGAAAGCAGCTAAAATAAACTAAAACAATAATAAACTACACGTGGATACAATGTCCGGGGACGACGAACTTCAGGAAACCAGTTGTTTTTATACATATTGTACTCAATGTAAAACACTATTCGTATGTTCTGGACTAAAAGTTTAAATTACAGCGCAGGTCTTTTTATTGTTGATAAGCTCGCGTTTGACCACTATCTCATCTGATTGAAAATGACGAAGTGATCGACGATGGAGCGCGCCTGACTTCAATTTATTTACACGCATTAATTTACTCAACTACTGAGGTGCGTTTTCATAATTTTTAAAGATCGCTTTGAAGAGTGCCAGGAGCCACGAAGGATGACTTTGTATAATGTTATTTTTTTAAGTAATTTTTCAAAGTCTTCAGTTTCTGATTTTGTAATTTAACGCGTAGGTATAAATAAAAATATGTTTGTTAATTCTTTATGTATCCAAAAAAGTTAATTATTTTTAAAACACTTCACGATTAACGTAACCAACTAACCTACTAGGCCCAAACAGTCTAAGGCGGAATAGAGAATAAAGTCCTGTAAACCTCCGTTTAAAGACGGCGAGCCATGGTTAGCTCGCTGTCCGACCGTCCGGTAACTGTCTGGACCGAACCCAAGACGGCGCGCACTGTTCCCGCGCGCCTCAAGTAGATTTCAGCAACAGGAGGGGCCCAGCTGGGTCGAAGCCTACTGGGGCCAGGGTTATCCGAAAGGAAACTCGAGCCCCGCTATGAAGGCTAAAAGGAACGGGGTGGGTTTTTAGTCAGTAAGAGTCTGACACTATCTCCCGCTCCACACAAGGGCGGGTTTTGTCATTGGATGATTTTTCCAAACGAAATAAAAAGGGACTCCGACCTTAGACGGGTGTTATAGTCTGGTCTGGGCAAATGCCCGAGAGATGATATCGAGCTGTTGTATATTCAAATCGCGCGGAAAACTTTAATTGCGCTATGTATGATTTTTTAGTTTAGTTCGTATGTGGCGTCATAGATGTCGCTACACGTGTCTTACCTTAAAGTAGGAGTGTATCCTGTACATTTGTCGGTGGTCTTTCACAGGATGCAAGGTGATGGCGCGGTGCACCTCTCTGTTCTTCAGCCGGCCGGTGTACGCCAAGTTCCCGCTGCCATTGTGGTGCAGAATGGTTTGCATCTGGAAAATGCAAGGACATTTATGAAAATGCTGAACTGAATATAACAGAATCCCATATAAATTAGTATCCCTAAGGTCTAACAAAGTATAAATTCATAAGAGACAGAAGAATAAGAAGACAATTTCAACAAGTTTCATTGAATTTTTAAGCTTTTTTCCAAAAGGGGTCCTGGGACGTAAGACAAAGAAGGAATGTTAATAGGATGTCATATAAATTAGTGTCAAGGTCTAAGGACCAATAAGTATAATGTTACGTACGTAGGTAATTAAATGCCAATTTACCAATAAAGAACTTTATTTACCACAAACAATCAGTAATTAGTCCAGTCAACAATAATCCAAATCACAGTTAGCACTAGAGTTCCGTTATACTATCGCCTCGGTCGTTAGATAAAATCACTTCGCACACTTAGGTAGATCGCTCTCGTTCGCAGTCGAAATCAAAACTGACTCACTTCCGTTCGGGGGCGTATTTATACGCGGAGCAAAGAAAATTCTAGATACCGACGTCTCAGGATAGTTCCAGAACAATAGAGTCGCATCGCGGGGCCATAAATCAATTTTGTTGCTTTGTCCTTCGCGAGTCACTCACGCGAATTTCGACTCTATTGTGAATGGCGGAAAGTACCATTTCCCTTATCCACCTACAGATACCTACAGATTACATACCTACTAAATACTAGGTACAACAAGTACTTAAGACGGAATGTTCCAGATCTTGCCAGGCTAGGTAGGTACTTTGGTTCTAGAGCTTTCGAACAGTAATGCGTTTTAATTATTCGTTGCTACTCTTTAATTTGTTGGAGATATGACGTGTTGAAATTTTATCGGCGTAACAGTGCCCCCCTCTTAGTCATGCTCGTCCCGAGCATTATTAGATCCGTGATACGGCGCCAATCTGTCCACATGGACAACCTTAGGCTTCCCTCTTAACCTTTTCTTAATGCGGTAGGTTACATCGTTAATCCTTTTTAGTACGGTGTAAGGTCCCTCCCATCGAGCTTGAAGTTTCGGCGACTTCCCTTTTCGTCGAAGCGGGTTGTGGAGCCAAACCAGTGCACCTTCCTCAAATCCCTGGGCGTTGGCATTACGGTCGTATCTCGTTTTCATTTTAACGCTGGTGTTCATGCTATTCTCACGTACTCGTTTATGCACTTCGTCCAATTGATCTTGAAGGTCACTTACGTAGTCCGTAACTGGCTTAGTCTTGTCAGGTGGCACGCCAGTTATGGCATCGACTGGAAGTCTCATTTCCCTGCCGAAATTCACTCTTGCTGGGGTATGTCCCGTGCTATCATGCACTGCCGATCGGTACGACATCAGAAATAGTGGAATATACCGGTCCCAGTCTTTCTGATGGTCATCGACAACCTTAGCCAGATGATTCTCCAGGGTTTGGTTAAACCTTTCCACCATTCCGTCCGACTGAGGATGCGCAGGTGTTGTGCGTGTCTTATAAATTCCCAGAAGAGTACACATTTCCTGGAACAGCGCAGATTCGAAGTTACGGCCTTGATCGGAATGGATTTCCAAAGGTGCGCCATACCGACATACTACTTCCTCGACCACCTTCTTCGCCACTGTCGTCGCTTCCTGATTGGGTATGGCGAAGACTTCGGGCCACTTTGTGAAGTAGTCCTGGATCACCACTATGTACTTGTTTCCGTCATCCGTAACTGGGAAAGGTCCAGCGACGTCGATGGCAATGCGTTCCCAGGGGGCTCCCACATTGTACAGCTGAAGCCTGCCTCTGCTTCTAGTCTGTGGTCCTTTCACAGATGCGCACGCTGTACATTTCCGACACCATTGCTCTATGTCATCTCTACAATTGAGCCAGTAATACCGCTGTCTCACTTTCAGTAGAGTTTTCTTAATTCCCAGGTGTCCTCCAGAAGCACCATCGTGTATCTCTTGTAACAGGGGGACCACTTCGCATCGTGGTACTATCACTTGTGTGGTCACCTCCTTGCCATCGTTCGATTCCCATTTCCTACAAAGCACATCATTTTCTAGGACTAAACTGTCCCACTGTGCCCAGTAGCTCTTTGTGACGGGACTATGTGACGATACTTCACTCCACTGAGGCCTAGTTCCGCTACGCTTCCAGTCCAGTATAGGTCGGATTTCGTCATCTTCTTCCTGGGACTTCTTGAAGTTGCCTTCAGTCCTAATTAAATTCACGTGTTCTCGGGCTTCATTCTGTTGGCAGTGTCTACAGTCCTCATTGCACGGACGTCGCGACAAGGCGTCAGCATTATTATGCCCTTTTCCACTGCGATGTTCCGTCACAAAGTTGAACTCCTGCAGCTGCTCGAGCCATCTTGCGACTTGGCCCTCGGGGTTTTTAAATTGTAGAAGCCATTTCAATGCAGCGTGATCCGTCCTTAACGTAAACTCCCTTCCTATGAGGTACTTGTGGAAATGCTGCAAGGTTTTTACCACAGCCAGCAGTTCTCGTCGAGTCACGCAGTAGTTCCGTTCTGGCTTTGAAAGTGCCTTACTGAAGTAAGCAATCACGACCTGTCTGTCACCTTGCACCTGTGACAACACTCCTCCAATTCCCGTGTTGCTGGCATCGGTATCAACGACAAATCTTCCGTCTCTGCTCGGATACCCCAGTATAGGCGCTTCACATAGCCGTTGCTTTAGCTCGTTGAATGCTGATTCACAGTTTTTGTCCCAGATAAAATCTCGTTTATCCTCAGTCAGCTGGTGTAACGGTTTTGCAATGTCCGAAAAACTCTTAACAAACCGTCTGTAGTATGTGCACAGCCCTAGAAATGCACGTACTTCCGTTTTGTTTTTAGGAACCGGCCACTGTTGGACGGCCTTTATCTTCTCAGGGTCGGTTCTCACTCCATCAGCGGAAATTACATGTCCCAGGTAGCTGACCTCCTTCTTGAACAGGGCACACTTCTTTGGGCTTAGTTTTAAATTGGCCCCTCGAATCCTTGTGAACACTTTCTCCATGTTCCTTAGGTTTTCCTTAAACGTGCGGCCCATTATAATGACGTCATCCAAATATACCAGACAGACGTCACCAAGAAGGCCAACCATGACTCTCTCCATGAGGCGTTCAAATGTCGCTGGAGCGTTGCACAACCCAAAAGGCATAACGTTAAATTGCCACAGGCCGTTGCCAATGCCCGTACTGAACGCTGTCTTTTCTTTGTCTTTCTCGCTGATCTCCACTTGCCAATAGCCACTTTTCAAATCAATGGTTGAAAACCACTTCATACCACTGAGCATATCCAGCGTATCGTCTATCCTCGGTAAGGGATAACTGTCCTTCTTCGTCACATTATTCAGCATTCTGTAGTCGACACAGAATCTTGTACTGCCGTCCTTCTTCTTCACCAGAACGACTGGAGAGGACCATGGGCTCGTAGAAGGCTCAATTATTCCGCTATCAGCCATATCCTTTACCATTTCTGCTACCTCAGTTTCCTTAGCCCAGGGTATACGGCGCGGTCTCTGTTTAATTGGTCTAGCGTCACCTGTATCTATCTCATGCTTGACGAGACCTGTTCTTCCGCAGTCTTTTCCCGTTGCAAAGATATCTCGAAACCGTAGCAGAAATTCCTTGGCTTGCTGTAGTTCCGAAGCCGATAAATTGCTCTTAGAATTTTCCAGAAGTTGCTGGATGTGATCAGGTTCACCTTTTATTGCGTCTTGTTTTACTGAAGATGTATTGATTTGCCGAAGATAATTCACTCCTTCACATCTCCCAACAACACTGTTTTTCTTCAGTTGGACCTCTTCTTTCCCAAGGTTCACAATCCTTACCTTGGATCTCTCTTTCGTCATTACTAATGTTCTCGCGGTGATGAGCTCCGGGTACCGGCCAGTATCCTCAACCAGAACACATCTTCGTTGCCTAATTTTCTTAGGAAATTTTACTTCGACTAAGGTTTCTGTTCTCGAAGCCAGTGTAACATTCTTTAAACAATACAGGTTGCATGAGTTATTTCCTCGCAGGAAAACTTCTTGATCTGGGAACTTCAATACTCCCCTATCGATATCTAAAATACATCGGTTATTCCGCAAGAAGTCGAGACCCAGTATGCAATCGTCCGTAATATTCGCAATTAACACAGGGTGGGTATACACTTGATCACCAATTTTTAACTCGATTTCTGTATCACCGAGGACGGAGACTGGCTGGCCGGTTGCTGTCTGAAGTTGGCAGGATGGAGACTTTCTTTGCCACGAGATGGTTCGTTTCAGCAACTCAGGTCTTACAATTGTTCGCGACGCTCCGGTGTCAACGGTAAAATTGCAAGTACTATGATTCAGCGTCCCTTCGATGATCAAACTATTTCCGTCGTGAACTTGATTGATGGTGATGGTTGGGGCCTTCACTTGACCAGCCAGCACCCGCCCCGCGGCCCTGGCGACTTTTAGTTTAACGACTCCTCGTTAACTTGAGTTCCGGAGTCCACACTTCCCCTCTTCCTCTTGGGGCAATCGGTACGAATGTGCCCTTTTTCCCCACACCCGTAGCACGTCGGAATATAGCGGGACTTTGTCGAGGAAGAAGCCACCACTTCTCGCTGACGTGGCTGCGTTGTAGGCGAGACCACCACTTCCCGAACTCTGTGCGTACGAGAATCTTGTCGTACGGCTTCCACTTCCAAAGCGTGTGCCATCGCACTCTTTAAAGTTTGGTGGTGTCCGAGTCGCACCGTAGCCCTGACTTCAGGATCCCGTAGGCCGTCGATGAATGCTTGCACCAGATTTACTTCCACCGTCTCTGGTGTCATCGACATGTATGCACGCCGGACCAGCCGTTCAACCTCGACTCCCCACTGCTGGAGGCTCTCGTTCGACCTCTGCGTTCTTTCGCGAAGTTGCGCACGGAAAACATGCTCGAGGTGTTTGTCACCGTAGCGAGTGTCCAGTCCCTCCATGAGACGCTCCAATGTCCTGCCGTCCGGAGGAAGGTTCTCTAGGACCAGCAGAGCGTCCCCTCGTAGAGCCAAAGTTAATGCCGCGAAAGACTGCTCATCATCCCAGCGGTTAGTCTTAACCAATGTTTCAAATTGGTATTTGAATGCCGTCCAGGAAGACGTGCCGTCAAAACGCGGCACATCAAATTTTGCGACTGATGCACAGTGGGTATGCGATGGTGAGCCAACAGCTATGGGTTCGCGTGCTTCGAGCTTGACAATTTTTTTATTGATGTCCAGCAGTCGATCTTCATGGCCATCAATTCTTGTTTCGAGGCTATCAGCTCGGGCGGAAACCTCCTTGACCTCTAAGGTAAGATTCTTTACCTTCTCGCCCAACGTGACGAGGCCGTGGTCGATTTTATCGAGGATCAGGTTCTGCTTAGCCTCTTGATCGCGACGAGCGGCTTCCTGTTCGCGGCGAGCGGCTTCCTGTTCGCGGCGAGCTTCTTCCTGGTTAGCTGCGATTAGGTCCTGAAGCTTACGCTGGTTAGCCTCTTGTTCGCGGTGGGCAGCTTCTTGATTAGCCGCGATTAGGTCCTGAAGCTTACGCTGGTTGGCCTCCATACTAGCTTGCATAGCGGCCAACACCGCCGCGAGGTTCAATTCCGAGGATGGTCCCGTTGGCACCTCAGCAGCTGCCGTTGCTCCCATACCAACCTGATCTTCCTCCTCCATACGATGACGCGCAGCATCCATCTCTGCTTGCCTCCTTGTTCGTGGTCGCTGTTCGTCGTCCTTCTGTGGTAACGGCATCCCACTTCTGACACCAGTTGTTACGTACGTAGGTAATTAAATGCCAATTTACCAATAAAGAACTTTATTTACCACAAACAATCAGTAATTAGTCCAGTCAACAATAATCCAAATCACAGTTAGCACTAGAGTTCCGTTATACTATCGCCTCGGTCGTTAGATAAAATCACTTCGCACACTTAGGTAGATCGCTCTCGTTCGCAGTCGAAATCAAAACTGACTCACTTCCGTTCGGGGGCGTATTTATACGCGGAGCAAAGAAAATTCTAGATACCGACGTCTCAGGATAGTTCCAGAACAATAGAGTCGCATCGCGGGGCCATAAATCAATTTTGTTGCTTTGTCCTTCGCGAGTCACTCACGCGAATTTCGACTCTATTGTGAATGGCGGAAAGTACCATTTCCCTTATCCACCTACAGATACCTACAGATTACATACCTACTAAATACTAGGTACAACAAGTACTTAAGACGGAATGTTCCAGATCTTGCCAGGCTAGGTAGGTACTTTGGTTCTAGAGCTTTCGAACAGTAATGCGTTTTAATTATTCGTTGCTACTCTTTAATTTGTTGGAGATATGACGTGTTGAAATTTTATCGGCGTAACAATAAATTCATAGAAGACGGAAGAATAAGAAGATAATAGTTAAATTAAATTTTCAAGAACTAGTCCGAAAGGGAACCCCGGGATCCTGGGAGGCAAGGTTCCTTTTTTATTCAGTAAAAGTCTGAGTCTGAGCCCACCCGCTCCGCCCTAGAACCTTGGTTAATTAAGCACAGAAAAAAGAATGGCTCCGGTGCACCACGTTCTCAATTAAAATCAAAACAATTATTTCAAATACATCATTTAAAGGCACTTTTGAATTGTCAAAAAATCAATCAGTCGGAAAAGTAAAGCTAATTGCATTGTTTGTCACAATATTGCATTTTCTCTTTCCATTCCATGCGTCACGCAACCCCGGTTTGACTTCCTTTTCATTTCACCCACACCACAATGCATCCATCTTTTATCAAAATTTACATGCTATGTATAACTTATGCTGAAGTTGTATGATCCTGGTGACAGGCACCAAAAAAAAAAAAATTCTTTCAAGGTAGGTATATATTATAAGTTTTCTCTTCTTGCACGTTCTTCTCCATAGAGATCTATGCTTTGGAACGTCCAACTTAGCTAATTTTTTTTTTTGTCTGGCCCGCATTTTGACAATTCAAAAGTGCCTGTTATTGGTCTACGAGTATTTGAAATAAAGTTTCTGATTCCTGATATATGCTAGGGTTGTGGGATTGTTTTAAAGTGTAACTGCGGTCCTGGAACACAATGGAAAACTGAAGGAGCACCAGTGCGTTTAAGTCAGTATAATACAGTCCCTTTCACTCCACCCAAAGCGATACGACGTTTGATATTTTCCCCCGAAAAAATAAAAAAAAGAATTAAAAAAACAGTCTTTTGAATTCAAGTGATTCTTTGCACGGGCCTTGAGAACGTCGAATGTCTTGGGCGTAGGTAATCGCTGTACAGCCTTGTGTTGGTGGAATAATCTGTTTAACAAACTAATCGACTAACTGTTTACAAACGTGAGAATTATTTTGCAAATACATCGGCATGATATCGTCTTAAAATTGACGATCTTGAAACTCAATCTTGACTTCGTGTTAGGTTCGCGTCGTGGCTTCTTGTAATTACCACAACGCTTCGTGGTTTCGTCATGAAAGCAATATGAATTTCTCTTGTGGGGTTATTGGAATAAAGTGGTAAAATAAAGGAGGTTTTTAGGCAGGGAAAACGCATTTTTTTTGGTATAAACTAGTACTTGACTGCGATCCCACCTTATGGTAAGCAGTGATGCAATCGTTGATGGTGAGGCGCACTAGTATTACATAAATATGATGTAAAACATAATATTTGATAGTGCTTCTTAGATTTTTTTTAAATACCCTAAAAAACAAACAATAATAAGTATTTTTTCTATAAAACGCAAAAATATTGTTATGAAATAAAGCAGACAACCAAACAAACTATTAGCATTTAGGTTTTTTTTTTTAGGTACGAGAAAAAGTATGCAAGTGATAGTTTTTACTCGAATTTTCCATAGTGGAAAAGACCCCAACGCGTGTATAGACTTATGTTCCTGGGTATTTCTTAGAGCCAATTTTTAAATAATACATACAGAATTTAAACACAAATAACTAATTTTAACAAATCATTTACAGACACTTCTGAATTGATAAGGAGTTGCTCAGTTAGTGACTAGTTGAAACTACTATTTAGGTACTTACATAATAATCTACACTAATATATATATATATATATATATATATATATTATATAATAAAGAGGTTAAGTTGTTTTTTTTGTTTGTAGGAGGTAATCTCTGAAAGCACTAGTCTCATTGCTATTTTTTTTTGTCTAATAGAAAGCTGCTTTATTTCTGAGTGACATAAACTATATCGTTTGTCTTGGTATGGTCATGTAAGGAGGAGAGATGAAACGCATGTTGCTAAAAGAGTTATGAATTTACATGTGGATGGATGGAGAGGGAGAGGGAGGCCAAAGAAAAGATGGATGGATTGTGGGAGAAATGATATGAATGAAAAGGGAGTTAATGATAGCGTGACGAGCGACAGGACAGAATGGAAGAAAAAAACGTGTTGCGCCGACCCCAAATAAAACGGGATAAGGGCAGGAAGATGATGATAGGCTAGTGTATAATAATATTCTATCAATAAAGCTGCCCGTTCTAATGCCAAAAGAAAGATCTCTTTAACCCTTCAGATACCGTCAATTAGAGACACAATAGTAAGACAATAGATGCGCGGCCACCGGTGGTCGCTTGGGGATTCATGAATTAAAGAAGATACATACATGAAACTGCATAGATAGATACTCCTTGGCATATGTAATTTACTGCTATAGGAACTGATATTATTTCTTCCGCAAAATCTAATAACAAACCAATTAACATTCAAAACAAAAGTTCGCGAGCTACGAGTAACTAGTTGGCAGTAATATCATCACGGTGTTAATATTTTCTATGTATGTATATATGTAGTTTATTAATTTGAGTATATATTGTGTAATTGTAATATATCAAAGTTTACGGTATATTAGTATATCTTTTCGCCTTTTTCTCTCTCTTATATTGCATCTACCACTATCTTTCTCTGTATCACAAAGGTTGAAGGTTGTCTGGTAGAAAATGCCAAAGGCCTTATGTTCGCCTCTTCATTTTTGTAAATAATAAACAAGTATTAACGCGTGTTTCAAAAGACGCATAAGGCATTGCAAACCATTTTATCTATTTGAATAACAAATATAGTCAGTTCTCGGAACAAAAACAAATGACTAATGGCTACGTCCGTTGCGTTTCTGTTTTGGAGGAAACATCGTGTTCTGTGTAACAAGTATCCCCGCACACAACCCTAAAAAAACGCCGCTTCAAGCTTCTTTTCGAGGCGGCCTTTTTTGTGGCTCGTGTGCGGCGGTGCCGCCACAAAGAAACGCTTGAAGCCGCTTCATTCAAACTTCCTCAGCCACACGCTGTCGCGCGCTTCTAGCTTTTTTTGTGGCCGCTTCGAGCGTTTTTTTGAGGCCCGTGTGAGGTTATATTTATAGTAATAATCACGCACAGATGTTAACAGATGGTGGAGTCAGTGGAAAAGCGATAAAATCTTAAAGAAAAGTGACTAATCCATCCGAAGGTTGTCTGTAAAAATCTAAATGACCGCCTATTGGTATACTATTAATTTTAAGCTCCTACTGTGATTTTTTGGTGTAGAGTACCTATTAGGTATAGTATGTAAAGAGTAAATTAAGAGTACTAATAACTTTTTTTTATCGATATAAACTAGTGCCTGACTGAGATACGACCTGATGGTAAGTAGTGATGCATTCGGATGTCTCTTAATTGAGTTACCGATTTATGAAAACAGTTCGGTTTTGTAGAGCGTCTTTACTCTCTGCTAACCTGGTAGTTAATCTTTCTTTAATCTTCTTGTGTTTTTAAGGAACTTTCGTATTCTTTTCTCAGATTGTTAGAAACATGTGTTGTTTCTTTGTTTTCTGACATGTTTTTGATATTAAGGCCGGACGCACACATTCGGTTTCCGGATTAGGTTTCCCGATCAGGAATTCAGATTCGGAAACCTAAATGCTCATATCACACGTTCTTACTTTTTCCGAACGGAAAAAAACCTGACATCCGTTTCGAAATTTTCTCCATGCGTCTCTCACGGAATCCCGAATCTAAATTCCTGATCGGAAAACCTAATACGGAAACCGAATGTGTGCGTCCGGCCTAACTGTCTCGAGAAGAATTATTACTTGAATATGGTTTTTTTAAATGTGTAAAAGAGTTGTTTACCTACATCAGAACAGCTTTCAATAGTTCTTGTTTTGCGTTATAATAAGTAGAAGCCCAAAAAACTTAACAGTAAAATACTACGTAATTTACGACTAGTTGAACACACGTGGCAGTGGTGATGGTGACCGAGCGAGCAGTGGTGGCCAAGTGGTAATGGCTCTGACTTACGAGTTGTAGGTCGCGAGTTCGAACCCTGCCAGGCGCTTTACTTTGCGTAATTTATTTCTTTTTAATTTTCATTGCTATATTTCATCATCACTGCTCTCAAAACGGTGAAGGAAAACATCGTGAGGAAACCGGCATGTCCTAGAACCAAAAATTCGAAGACATGTGACATTCACCAACCCGCACTGGGCCCGCGTGGTTGATTACGGCTCATTCCCTCTCCTAGAGAGGAGGCCTGAGTCCCAGCAGTGGGAACATTAAAAAGGCTGATGATGAACACACGTGTAGGATGTAGCAGTGACGGGTTATAAGCTACGGCCCTTGATAACCTGCTATCTAATTAAATGTGGTCTATCTTTATACTGATGGTAATTATATTCAATGACTTATCTGAGTTCAATCAGACCGAAGTCATGTAGGTGCACATCATAGAGTTAATTATAATGTGTGTCAGCTGGTGCCAATAAGTAGCGATGCTTTCGAATCTTCCGTCAATCAATATTCAACAAAAAAAAATTACTCTTCAGAATTCATCTGGATTTCGCACAGCATAGCGTATTCAGCTTATATTGCCATGGGTTGTCAGAAACCTCTGGGTCCTGGGTCGAAAGGGAAAGAATGAACATAAGAGTGAGTTTTATCACCGGTACATGGTAGGCATTCCACCCATACACACAAAGCGTTTTGGAAACACATTTATTGTGCGTACAGCTAAAGAGTGAAATTCCTTGCCAGAGTCTGTGTTTCCTGATAGCTACAACTTAGGGGTCTTTAACTCTAGAGTAAATACGTTACTTTTAGGCAAGCGTGTTCCATCGTCGACCACATGATCGCTTACTATCAGATGAGATTGTGGTCAAACGCAAGCCTATCAATAATAATAAAAAAGTCCGACAAGGCCTCAGAGAGAACCCTAGAATGTGAGAAGTCATTGGATGATTTCCCACCTAAAAAAGCCTATAGGTATTGTTAGCTCTATCGGGACACTTTGAACAGAGGTCTTAAAGGTCCCCGAAATAGTTCATTGCAATTGACAATATTTACGTGATTGACGCTAACTGATGCTAAAATTTATCATTTACTTTAAACGATTGAAGCAATAGTCAATTGACAATGACACTGTCATTGGATTGTCATATTTACGTAATATTGACAATCGCTATTGACCGCGGGGATCCTTCACAGAGGCAGTGGACCACGGAGTTAGTATAACTCCGTGCAGTGGACCGTAATACTGGTGCGGGCCCAGTTCGATAAACAAAAGGATGTGTCAGTATCCTCGCAATATTTTTCCGTCACCATTTTGAAAGCAGGTTATTAAATTAGGTAGTACAGTATGAGTAGAATCGCCAAACTTAAGTGGCAGTGGACAGGCCACATTTCTCGCAGAACTGGAGGTTCTGGAGTGGCAATTACATACCGGAAGACGCAGCGTTTGAAGACCTCCCACAAGGTGGACCGATGACCTGGTGAGGGTTGCGCGAATCCGATGGAAGCGAGACCCAGACGCACAGGACCGGTCATTATGAAGCAACTTTACACGGAGTCTCCGAAGATTCAACTAAGTACTTAGCGTACAATTAGAGAACCCTGTATCCAACATAATTTTATTTTTTCGGAGTACTACGGTACTTTTATTTTAAAATTGACCAAATAACCTTTTTATGAAGAAAAATTTACTGACTTTACTAAAAAGAATTATTGAATTTGAAGAGTTCCCTCGATTTCGCCAAGATTCCGTCATCGGATCTCAACTTGGTGACTATGGAACCATTTGGAAAGTTATACCCTTTTTAACAAAAAAAAAAAATTTCAAATCGGTTGGCAAGCTACGAAGTTATGCGCGAACAAACTAAAAAAAATACAAACATCCGAATTGAGATGTCAGTGATCCTCCTCCTTTTTTAGAAGTCGGTTAAAAAATATGTGGTAAGTACCTATGGCTGCCAAAATTCCTAATTAACGCATAGTTACGCACGTAGACTGAGCGATAACAGTTCACCTACTGTAATAAATTACTGCGACCCAGAGAGAGGATTGCAGCAACATCGATAATACGCGATAGTTAGTGTAGGGGAATTAATTAAACGAATATAGAATTATCAGCAGCGATAACGCAGCTTTATTTCCAATACACGTCACGATTACTTGTTTTATTGTATTTAGCGCAATGATAATACGTAAAATTAACAAAATAATTGAATAATAACTTTGTTTCGGACTAGCTTTTAGTCGCAGCTTCGCCCGCGTGCATAAAATATAGCCTATGTCACTCAGGAATTAAATAGCTTTCTATCGGTGAACTAATTTTCGCAATCGGACTCGTACTTTCAGAGAAAACCTCCTACAAACAAAAAAACATAAAAACAAACTTTTCCTTTTTATTAGATATATTATTAGTGTAGATGGGACAGACCCATAACAGTAGGCACATTTTGATACAAATGCAGAAAGTTTCCTTTTGCAACCGAGGCGGAAGTCACACGAGGTGAGTGTGTTATGGAGCCAAGGGCTGCGATGACCAATTTGCACGTGTATCAAACGACTTTTTTCAATACACTTACGAAGAAATTAATAAACGGTGGTTGACCGGCGGCACGTGGGGGTCGACGCGCGCCCAGCCTGATACGATAAATGTGAGAGCTGGGAAGAGCACGCGCCCTTATATTCACTAGTGCGGAAAACAGTATATTGCGTGCGCGTGATTAGAGTGGATTTTCGAGTAAGTGTATTGTTACTATGACTGGGCACACCCATTGACTTTGAATAACATTTCGAGTCATCTCTATATACAGTCCTTGATATCATAGGGCAACTGTATCCATTTACCGGTATCCCAAGATTCCAAAGCGGTATAAACATCGACATAAATCGTCTAGACTCTAGCCGGACCAGGAATTGATACGGAGCAGTAATTCTAGCACACGACTACCCGCAGGCAAAATATCAGACAGAAATGATCACCGTTATTCAACTCGACAGACGGTATTCCCGTAAGTAGCAAAAGAGGAGTAAGTTGGGATTCCGGACTGATGAAATATATATTCCTGTGCACAATTTATCCTGGTGAAGGTTGCGGAAAACCGATGGATGCGAGACGCACAGGAACGTTCGTTGTGGCGACGCTTGGGGAAGGCCTATGTCCAACAATGGACGCATATTGGCTGAAATGATGATGATGTTGACAATTTGTCGTTTCTATATTGTAGACTAGCTGACCCGGCGAACTTCATACTACCGAACAATCAATGAATGTAGTATATCTTTCGATAAAGTGAACCTATTGCGATGAAACAAAGCCTAAGCAATATATCAAGTTATACACAAATTTAATGTATAAAAGTTATCTACATCGATTTCGTATATTTTACGTGATGCGCGCACAACAAATAAACTTCTACAAATTTATTATGTGTATAGATATTATTTTCTTCTTGAAGTGGGATATCATAAAATAATTTCTCCTGCTCTATGAGGAGCAAAACAAAGTGTCAGACTCCTTCACTGAATAAACCCCACTTGTATTCCTTCCCACTTGTGTTTAGTTACCCTTTACGTTCCAGGTCTACGGTAAGTCTTTGTGACAATCCCCTAAATTTATAACTATATTAGCCCAAAGTAAGACTCTAAATTGTTTTACTTCAAACAAATCTTCCGAATTTTCTTTTCTTGTAACAACGAATACGTTACAAACGCGAGAAAGAATCTAAACTACTTCTGTGATGATGCACTTACGGTAGAGTACATAAAATGAATTGAAGTCATAAATCTCGAAACATCACTACATAACACAACAAATCCAGACAAACCACTACCCTAAGTAAAAATTTCAAACATTCTGCAAAAATCTACACTGCATATCTCGCTCGTTGCCAGGTCAAAAAATAAATAGTGTAAATGTACTAAAGCACTCAAAATATTTACGAACATAACCGTAAAAAAAATCCTTGAAGCGATATTGCGTCAGCGGTTTTCCGCTTTACGAAAAAATATCGATATATTGAAAACTAATTGTTTTTTCGTTGTTCGTGCTAGTAGACCAAGAATGTTAAAAGGCGTCTGTTTCTTGTCTAGGTAATACTATGACCTAGATTCAGAGGAATTTGAGTAAATCACTACACCTACGCTGTTATTTGTTTCACTAGGTGCTGACAACTTGGAACCATTGACTGCGAGAACTGTGAATGGAGCTAACTCTATTTGAAGTGTTATTTAAATTCCATTTTCTGCAGTTTACGTGACAGCTGTTTTTTTTTGGTTTGTTATTATTATTTATAAACTCGCGTTCAAACAGACATAGAGCACGCTCGCCTATTTGCTCTTGACTTAAATACTCCCAGTTTGTAGCTTTCAGTTCGGCTAGCAACTCGGTGTTGATGTTCTAGACTTTAAAACCTCGACTCGACTGCTGTTTCAACTTTTAAGTACATTAATTTACTGTTTCGTTCCAAAAATTATCTTGGTATATGAAATTATAAATTTTTTGGCATAAGACATTAAAATTTTCTTTCGTGATGCGTGATTTCAGTCACGTATGCTCTTTGTCAGTCAATTACATACCACATGATGCGCAACACTTCATATTGTACCATAAGATCTACACCTAATGTGGACAATGATATCAAGTGTAATTGAACAACGTTATTAGACAGAAATGAAGAATTTTAATATAAATAAAGGTAAATAAAAGATAATACAAGACCGAATTAGAATTAAAAACCAATTTTGACTCATCATCACCTAAAACTTCGTATGAAACGCAACATTATATGCCACATGCATACAAAAAGCTAATTTAGTGCGCCTGCTTGAAACTAGACAGAACAGTAACACCATTTTAACAAAACAAAACAGAAAATAATGATTTGGCTAATAAAAGAAATATTCAGTTGTCATATACAAAAGGATAAAATAATAATCTACAATAATTTGAAAATCCAAAATAAGGATAATAGATATTAACGTCTCATAAAATATAAAGACTATACATATAACAAGCAATGATAATAACGTAAGAAAAAGGAAGTAGAAGAACTATCATCATCAAAATATCACATCTATAATAAAACAAAATTAAGAGGAAAGTGTCGTTGAGCAACGAGATAAACTCGTAGATTCGTACCTACTGGAACAAATTGCCGACAGAGCCGAGCGAAAGTGCGCTGAGAACAACAATCTAACTGTTATAATAATTGAATTAAACGGACTAATGCGGTGCATTCTCGATTTTATACAGACAGATGAAAATAATTGTGGTTGTAGGAGAATTTGCACATATGGAGGCTATTACGAATTGATGTGATCTTGAGTTTGAAATGATTTAGCTACTTGATGTGGTTTCAGAGGCTTATTTTATGAAGGCCTATCCAATCTGGTAATGGATTGGGAAGGGAGACAGAAGGAAACTTGGAATTAAGTTGAAGAACAAATAAAACAGTTGGTTCTTTGGAGCTTAGGAGAATCTTTGCTAAATATTTTCTGATTAAAAATTATATGTAGGGTCCTAATTGATTAAGATGTTCTCAGCTTGCACTTTTATTTAAAGGTCCTAAACGTAATCGCAATCACAACAACTGACAATAATGAACATAACAATTCAATGTACTTTACGGTCTTAGATCTATTTTTAGCTAAAGACCACACAAAACCAAACAAACTTTTTTTGCGCATATGAACGAAGATGGAACAACAACAGCGCATGAATCAAAACATAATTTAGCAAAAATTTACTTCTCAAGCAAACGACCGAGTTGGTTCGTCGCGACTAGTTTTTGTGGGAGCATTGTGTGTAAATACGGACATCAGTCTTTGTCGGCCTTTGTCCCAGCACCCACTTTCTTTAGGAAATAACTGTTTTATTGTTCAGATTTTGATTTGTGTCTTTGGGTCTAGGTGAGGTTAGTGCTTCGTCTTCTGTTGTGTTGACCTCATCAAGGATAACTCTTGCTCTGAGAGTTAGATTAACTAGTTAACTGTTATAGGTATTCGGGGAAGCTTTATAAAAATACGCTCGAACCTTAGCAGCTACAATAAAGATGATAAGAGAGTATAATTGTAGTGTAGCCAATATTGGTCGCAAGATTGGTGATAGTTGTGCTTTAGAAGTACTAAAGCTTTCAAAGAATGCTGTGAAAGAGGATTTTGGTGCTATTTGCATACTTTAGAATCTTTATAGAATAATTGTATGTTTCTTACTACATTCATAAGAGAGGGATTGCCTAAATTCTTATTTCTTAAACCACGTGACATTGTCCAGCCAGTAGCTGAATGTGTGAAAGAAAATTACCTACTTCTGTACTATTACTACTACTATTTGCCTTTAACTATTGTTAATGTTTGTATAAAATTATTAACAGTTTAATTTAAGATATTGGACCAACCGTCCGCAAATACGTACTGTAAGACGCAGCGTTGAAAGGCCTCCTACAAGGTGGAACGATAACCTAGTGCAGGTTGTGGAGATCCGATGGATGTGGGACGCACACGATCGTTCACTGTGGCGACACATGGGTGAGACCTATGTACAACTACAACTGTGGACGTCTATAGCCTATGCCTGTATGAATGATGATGATGATGATTGGACCAACTTTGAACAAGTATACAGGAAGCAATAATTGTGTTATTATACTCATATATGTGAAAGCTAGTAATTAGCTATTTAATTTATTTACTATTTTCTTATAATATTACTAGTCTGCAAGCTTTCCTAAAATGTGAAAAATAATAAAACAATTTTCTAATTGACCTCTCGTAGACTCGGCACGTTAGATGTCGTGTAGTGTCGTCTAATCCAGTTGACCTATTAATTGCATGTTGAGGTTCTCTGAATTACTACATTGAACCCTTGATTGTGATGACACGAGATCAACGACTTCCTTTATCTTAACTAAATAATTAGCGTAGTTCGTTTAACCGTAACGTATGGAACTTGGTGATCAGTGAATTTAAATTTTAACAGCTAGGTTAGTGTAGTGGTCAATTGGTTACTGCTCTGTAGTTATAAATACTAACACTAGTTTTTTAAGTTGTGTATACTAACAAACTATGGACTTTGTCTGAAATATAAGATTTTTATTTTTATATTTATTTTATTTATTTCATAGGTTCGATTCCCTCACGGAAGCCCTACAAATAATTGGACAGAGTCTGAATGTCTGGTGTATGTGTGATTACATGTGTGAGAACACACCTACGGTATGGGAGGAATTCCTAGAGTGAGGCAGCGTTTTTATAGAAAAACAACAAATATAATTGAAGAAGATTGTAAAGGAATGCTCAATGCAAAAGGGTTAGAAAATTTGCCTGCTGCGGTCTTCCAGTCAATCAAAATTGTATGTGTTTTTAAGGCCATATTGAATAGGCTCTTAATAAACCAGTGCGCCTCAACGATTACATCACTGCTTCCCATCAGGTGGGATCGCACTCAAGCACTGGTTAATACCATTAAAAAAATAAAAAAGGGAGAAAATTTTTATGAAATGAGTAGAAACTGTTTACCAAAACCAAACACCCAAACACAGTTGCAACCAATTCTAACAAAATAAGGACCAAGTCGACCGAAAAAACATTTCAAGTTACTTTTAAACACACTAGGCAATCTATAAGTGGGTGGCCTACTTCACAAACCTGCCACGTTTAGAACCTCCCAGCAATCTTACCCCGACACCTCTTACATGCATTAGGAACTAATCGATCATTTTCATTGATCCCATTAGAAACTCCCCGTCTTCCTCAACTTGATGCATTTGCAAATAGAATCTCTCTGAGATAAAAACTTGTGATGTTGGTGTACTTTCTCGTGCGGCCGACAACCGGTCCCGCCACCCTATATCTTACACTATATGTGTGGATGCTGAGACCTAAGATATGACTATTAGCAAGAATGCGAAGGACAAAGCAAATATACATCGTTATTTGTAAAACACTAATAACCTTGCAGGACTGTATTACTAACATCATAAACAATAACTTTTGTTTGAACGGATTTGCATGAATATTGACCATATCCCAGAATAGCATTTAAGATACTATACAACCTTTTTTTTTTGTATATGCGAAACCTGGATATTTTAATGCAAAGAATCTATGTACAAAATTACAAAACTATACAAGGTGAACAGATGACAGCCCTCCGCAAACGCCCTCTATGATCGACGACTCTAATGCCCGCTATGACCTGCCATGACCTATTTTGTACTTAGTGTCGGCGGTGTCCAACTAGTGACCTTTTTTTATTAATTTTTGGGAAAAAATATAACATGGTTAAAAATTACATGGTTAAACAGTAGTTTCTGAACAAACTCGTGAACTTTCCATATCCAGTCACATGTTAGCAAAGCGTAGGGGTCCAGTAGGGTCGAAGGAACCAAGACCAATTGGATAAGCTTGAGTGACTTTCAGGTTTCGTATACTTATACTAAAAATAATGATGTATATCCCGGGAGCATGTTCCCTTGGGATAATAGCCTACTTTCATTCAGACGAAGCCGCTGGCAGCAGCTAGCAGCCTTTAAACCAAAGTGTCAATGCCTGACAAAAATAATTTTTGTCGGACATTGGCTCTTTAGTACCCATTGCCAGATCACTTAAAAACCGATAAAGCCATTGTTTTTGCAATAATTTATATTGTCCACATAAATAAGCCACAATCGAATCCTATCGGTGAACATTTAACAATTGTCGAAACAGTTAAACGACCTCTTAAACAAACAAAACGATACACTATCCATCAATTTACTTAATAAAAACAATTTTATATCCAATAAAATCGTTTGCCGAATGACGCGATTCTGCAAACAGACGCGTCCTGATTTGAGACTGAGAAATTACGAGCATTGTCCTCGAGTGACCTTATTTGAGACTTATTTCGTCTTGCCGAATGATGGGGGCTTTGTAAGGAAAAAACTAGTTGTATGGCTACAATAGAGAGTACTAGTTTCCATAGGGGTGTATTTGCCGAGCGTGCATGAGCGATGATACTTGTAGTCTGAATACGTCCGGTGCTATACAATCTCAGCCCCGATACAATCCTTAGGGAGTTTTTAATGTCGTATGGATTTCATTACGCATGCGGGATTGCCCCGCATGTATAAAATTTCATAATCCATAAAAACGCGCCCCGTGAGCGAATTCCACGCATTACAATAAATACTTGTATGAAATGGACATTTGTGAAGATTACGCATGCGGGCAATCCCACATGCATGATCAAAACCGCACCATATTAAAAACACTTTTACTAAACCGTACGAAAAAAATTTGCTTCTCAATTTTTCTAAATAGCAACACAGTCGCGAAGCAACAGAGTGCACTTTTCCGCACTAGTGCGGAAAACAGTAAATTGCATGTCTAGAAGCAATATATGGGATAGAAGCGGTTTTTCAGGTATTGAAAAAATATTTTTAATAATATTGAGTTGACTGAACTTCGCTCGATAAAGTCCTGCCAAAAAATCATTTTGCCTTTGTTGACCTCATCTACACCGATCTATACGTCATCCTTATCAGGCAGTCCTACGTCACAGTTCTCACAATCACTTCCTATTAATAGATAGTGAAGCTATTGTAACAGTTGTTTATCTCCGGCGTGATGGCGCTGACAGCTATGCCTAGGGTTACCAACCGACTACTGAGACTTTTTAAGAAAAATAACGTATAACATTATTTAAGTAAAAAAAAAAGTTTTTGAAAGAAAAAATATCTTGAATTTAAATTTCAAAATGAATAACTTAGAGGCCATAATTTCAAAGTTATTTTTATCTTATCAACATTCAAAATTAATTAAAAACAGTAATGTCAAACAATTACAAGAACAATGTCAAAGTTACAAAATATATGTCAAAATTAGAAGATTTATGTCAAAGTTACAAACTATATTTCAAAATTAACAGATTTATGTCTATAAATATAAAAAGTGTAAGTGGTAGAAGTAAAAGTAGTAGTAGTAGTTGTGTAGTAGCAGCTAAAGTTAAAAGTATATTAACTAAAAATAAATTAAGATAGTGCAAAGTATATATAGGGTGAAAAAATATTTCTTCGGGAAAGTTGTTTGTAATCAGGAGTACAATCACGAGTATATTTATCGGCCACGAATTACCAGTCACCCTATATAGTTAACAACCCTAGCTATGTCCGACTTTACGTTATCTTTAGTACATACTACAACAGTACTACATTCACAAAATTTAAAAAATTTTGAATCTTTAATCTGTAGTTTGATAAAATTTTGCTAATTTTCATTCCCAATCTTATATCGTAATCAACGAACATTTTCATATCGCCCTAATTGATAAATATTTCTTTGTATTTTTTCTTAGATTTTAATTTATTTCCTAGTGTAATTTTAATTGTCATAGATGTTTTAGTACGATCTTATCAACTAATTTTATTAGAAAGATATCAATCAGTGTCAAAAAGTAATCTTCATTGATCTATGTATATTATATTTTATAATCATGCACGTTTTCCATTTCTGGTCTACACGTGCAGTCTAAGCCCCAAACATTTGTCATCAACGATTTAGTGGGTGCTGACAATCTGATTCATGGGCAACAATAAATTACTTCAAAATGTTTGAAACAACAGCATCTGTGTTTAGAGCTAGACCGTCATTTGTTATCTTAGATTCATCTAAATCTGTTCTTATATTATGAATAACTTATGAGTCTTTTTAGTAAAGGATTGTACCAAAACATTAGACCTATGATTGATGATTGATATTACGCCGTAGAAGGACGAATTTTGTTCTATTTTTCACTTCATAACACCTGTAAATATTTTCTTCTTAATCTACTAGGTGCATCATGTTTAATAGTATCTACCACTGTTCGACTTAAACCTTGTTTCACACTATATCGTGTAATTATATTCAATTTCACACTTTCCTGATTTAAAATAATAAATCAATAATAATAAATCAATCGTTAAATATGACTATGATTTATAATAAACTACGCCTGTGAACAGTTATCTCAAACCTTTCATTTTCTATGGAACTGGCGCTCGGTCGAAAATCAGTCACATCCACGACAGTATCAATATCTTATCTATTGATAACTTCGTATACAGTGCAGAATATGTTTATACAAATCGTAGTACTATTTCTATGTATACTTACTACTTGGATAATATCTTTAATGAGAATACGTGACAGGTTGGACACGACCAAGATTTTAAAACCAGTTTAGTATGTTGCGATATGCAAAATAGATAGATAATTATGTAACAATAACCTAGGAATCATTTCCATTTAGAAGTAAAAAAGAATACAACATAACACAATTATAACAAAATAAAGAAGAAAGATTTTTTTTATGAAATATAGGGCTGTGATAATTATTATTTATTAAGATCTATAACCGAATGGAAGACTCCCCAACAGGTGGATCGAATACCTGGTGAGGGTTGCAAGATTCCGATGGATATGAGACGCACAGGACCAGTCGTTATAGGAGAGACCTATGACCAATAGTGGACGTCTATCGTCTGAAATGATGATGATGATGATAATGACCAATTTAATCAAACAGTAAAATTGTAGTACCTACCCATAAAACATATTTGGCAAAAACAGTGAACTTTAACTTAACAATAACATTATTTCAAATCCTTTTCTAACTAATATACAGGATCGTGAACTTTCAGATGATTCAACTAAAATGCACGACCGTGAGAAAATATTGCCACAATCAACAGAAGTCCAGGACCTTGTATACCTATTCAGCTTGATCACTAAACATACAGATTCCAATATGGACCACATAGCATACCAAGTGCACTTCACAGTTTAATCAACCACGACTGAGAAAAGATTATCCGTGTGAAATGTTTGGTGGCAAGCTATCTCCGGAATACAAATGTGTCACTTGGACATCTGGTAATAAAAACAGAGATTTATATCGAGTAGATACTTAATGCTAAAACCGTGATCGATTTATACTGGAACAAGTTAATAAATATTATTAAAAAAGGTAAAAGATTTTGGATCCGGATGACGATGACGTAAGCTCTAGAAAAATTACAATATATTAGCGATAGTCATTTTTAAAAGTCCAATGTCGTGGAATGACATATGCTACCGAAAGGTTACGTCGTCAATTTTTTTTTTGTTTGGGTGTGAAATCATCAAATTATTTCTCGTGCTCTCAGAGGATTGAGTCTAATACCTAAAAGTCTCTACCCTCTGGTATTAGACTTTTACTGACATAACCCACCAATGTTTCTACAGTTACCATTTGACTGCCAGTTGCCCTTTGCATTCCAGGGCCGCAGTGACTCTGTCTTATACCGAAGCCCTTACGTTTTGACTTTCCTACAGTCACCCCTGCCGATGAAATAATAATATCTGTCTCATTAGCCTTTTAGTCAGTTGTATTATATACCCACCAAAATATGTGCTGCAATACTATTGATGAATAACATAAAACGTAAAAGTTCAGCAATCGTTGTGTTGGTAAGTGCTAGCAAGTACTTAAAGCGCGCCTTATTTGAATAAGATATCGCTAAATGCAAACTGCAAGCGAGAATAAATGTTTAAAGAGCAAGACTTGATAATGTGAAAGTTGAGATACCTACAGGCGATTTAAACAAATATCTTCTAAACGCGCAAAAATTTACAAAAATTTTGAGGTACCATAAGTCATGCTTACAAAGACAAATATACAAAGCTCTTGATAAAGCAGAGATGACACAGAACTGTACATTTGTTTAGTATTGACGATGACATCAACCGTCGAAATGTCAATGACATTTTAGTCATTGCATTAACTTGGAAATTGAGGACAATTTTAAGTTCTCCGAAGCTCAAATTGTATGAGATATAAGCTAATGAATCTACGTTAAAAGTGCTAACCAATCTGCAAGTAAATATATCTGGCAGGGTTCGTTATACATCGGGCTGCAGAATTATGAAAAAGTTTAACACAAAGGGCAACTGAAAGAGTCTAGGTAGATTTTACTCAGTAAAAGTCTTACAATCTCTCTCATTTCACCCATAGATAAGTTATTAATGGGTGCACTAGACATAAGTCATAACCATATTTTGATATAGATTCTCAAGACGCTCTTCAAGATATGTCATTCTTTCAGCGTTAACGCTATTGTCAAGATCATTAAAACGTTTGACCGATGTGGTCAACCACGTGATATTTCAATAGCATATGTCAATGGAATTTTCTGACATTGTTATCGCGGTCAGAACAAGCATAAACTTTGTTATAGACAAATTTTATACTTATTCTGACCTTAGATTGTTCTGCATTCAGTAGATTTAGTAGTAAGTGGTTACTTCATCTACACTAATATAATAAAGAGGTAGTTTGTTTCTTCCATGTTTTTTTTTTGTTTTTATGTTTTTTTGTTTATAGGAGGTAATCTCTGAAAGTACTGGTCCGATTGCTAAAATAAAAAAAAGCTGCTGTATTCCTGAGTGACATAGGCTATATTTTATGTACATGAGCGAAACCGCGGGCAAAAGCTAGTTCAATTTAATTTACATTCCTGTGACCTCATCAAAAATCTGCATGTCAAAAGACAGTCACGTCGACGTCTCTACTTAACCTGTCGGCGCCAATTTGACGGCATTGAAAGAACAACGGCTTGAAAGGAAGCACCCATTTGGACCCCTGCTGTATGCTGTGTAATTGAGGATCGCACGCGAGGATACGTCAATCTTAGGAGAGCAAAGCGGACCTCACTGTCTTTACTTCCCGATTACAATCCTTGAATGACGGAATAGTCCTCTTGACATAGTTTGAGGAGTTCGCGACTCTGCTTGAGAGATGAGGAAAGGATCTATTTAAATTTTGAGATCTATTAGGGCCTATTAATCTACACTCATGTAATACAGAGGTTGTTTGTTTTTATGTTTTTTGGTTTGTAATAAGAGGCAATCTCTGAAAGTACTGGTCCGATTACTAAAATTTTTTCACCGACAGAAAACTGCTTTATTCCTAAGTTATACAGTCTATAGTTCTAACGCGGGCGAAAGCTAGTTTACTATATAGGGATATGAAAATTTAGGGGGGGGAGTCGACCATATCTTATTCTTTCTTACAAGAGGGGGGGGGGGGGTCGGGCCTTTGTAGTACGTAAGGTAATACACAAGTTATGATTTAAAAAAGCGCAGGCAATCACGCGAGTGCCGATGTACACTCGGATGCGTCTAGATAAACTGTTTCCATGGTAACGTCACTGCGCCTCCCCGCTTGTGAACTAGACGTAGTTTGCGTAAACGACACACTTCTAAACGTTCCTAAAAATTGTTGCTTTTCAAAATAGACATCAAAACCAACCAAACGTACAGTGTAAAATTTTGCTTTAGATTTTTACGTAATAAATATTAAACAGGAGGGAGGGACAAAAACAGGTAAAAATCGTCTTACGCAATAATAAATGAATATTATTAGATTGAATATTCCCATACTTAAAAAACCTTTTTTTTAAATAACCGATTTACTAAAAAAAAAATATAGAATTTGAAGAGCTCCCTCGATTTCGCCAAGATTCCATCATCAGATCCAAACTTGGTGACTATGGGACCATTTGGGAAGTATACCCTTTTCAACAAAAATATATTTTTTCAAATAGAGGTCGCGCATAAGCGAACAAACATAAAAAAATAATACAAACATCTGAATTGAGAACCTCCTCCTTTTTTAGAAGTCGGTTAAAAAGTATTAGTGATCTAGTTCATAACTCTTCATTAGGTTCGTTTCAACGTATCTGACATCCAACAACCATACTACAAATTCTGCTGCTCCATATTTTCACCTATTCGTCTTGTCTCGTCAAAACCGATCATTATAAAACAGGCCTTAACTGTTGAAAGAAGAAGATCTGTAAGTAGATTATTTAATTTTCAAGTGCCTGTTACACTAATGACTTTTTTGAGTGGCGTTGAGTGGTTCAATAGAGCACTTGTTTTACAACAAGTGTATCTACTAATCGATTACTAATCAACTTTGGGAAACTAATCAAGTATAACGTGGTGTTCCACGCGTGCCTCAAGGAAATATTATATCAGCAACCGCAGGGACCGAGCAGCGGCGAAGCCTACTGGGGCCATGCGTGATGCGAAAGAGAACCCTGGGGCTCTAAAACGAAAACAAAGAAAGAAAAAGAATGGACTTTAGCCAGTAAAAGTCTGACACGAAAGGGCGGGAGATGTCATTAGATTATTTGTTCGAAACAGTCACAGTATAAGGGCAGAGTAAAGAACACGGGTTTTTTTTCGGTGGGAAAATCATCTTATGACATCCCCCGCACTTGGGCGAAGCGGGAGATAGTGTCAGACTTTTACTGACCAAAAATCCACTCCTGATCCTTCGTTGCTTTTCGTACCGGGGCTGAGCTACCTTTCGGAGCGAACCCTGGCCCCAGTAAGCTTCGACCTAGCTGGGCTGTTGCTGACAACTCCTTGCGGCTGATTTTAATGAATAAAAGCCTAACACTCCCTTTCACTACACCCGAGGAGAGAGAGGGAGGACACATTTGACGATTTAACACCACAAACAAAATTGTAATAGGACAGGAAGACAAAATAAAAAATCACTGACTTTACGACTTCAATGATTCAATTTGTTTTTAAACTGTTATGTGAATAATATATTTAATGTCTTTAGCGAATACCAATCACGAAATATCAATAACGAAAAGGATATGTTCGTATATCTCCTTGAAAAGCTGGTAAATAAAAACTAGAAGTTAATTTTAGGAAGCTATTACTTTACCCAAGGTAGCCGCAAAAGCTTCCGCGGTGTGTCCTCCAGAGCCATTTGAGCTAAAATTACCCAAGTTATGGGCAGCTGACTCATCGCCCATTAACACTCTTGAGTAGCTACTTTACGACATTTTGCTCTTACCTCGTAGGACATACAAAGTAATCTTTGTGGAGTTCTTTTGGTTCTAAGATAATATGACTAAAAGCTTTAGTAAGATCCACATTTTTGCAGCCTGCTGATAGTTGTTCCAGGTCTAAGTCTTGTGCATGTGTGTGAACGCACCCACGATACAAAAGCAGTTGTTAGTGTGGGGTAAGGTATTTGCTTATTTTAAAAAATCGGGGTGAACCGCAAGATCTATTCTGAGAAGATTTTAATATTGGATTAGAGATTGTTATACATGAAACCCATTTCTGCGGTGGGATTCCCAGGTAATAAAATAAGTATGTGATCATTAAACGCAAGGTGGGTAAACACACATATGTTAGTGATTTAAAGACGCTTTAGGAATAAGGTAACATCTGATACAAAATGAGAACGAAAGAGATACCATTGCGGTCATTTGGCTGATCACTTAAAAAAAAAATTCGAATCATTCGAAAAATTTGAATCCTGCGGCGCGGCGCTAAACCAAATCCTTTGAAGTTTTCGTTACAACTGCAAGCAAAAATGAACTTAGCGATGGTCAGGCGGAAGTGTCTTTAATGGTACAATCAAATTTCAAGTGCACATGAACTTGTCTTAATATCTACGTACAAGACATGAACGATTCAAGACGATAACATTAATTTTACTAGGTACGTAGTATTTGATTACTTTTACGATTGGTACCTATACTTTTAACCTCTATTTATCATAAACCACAATCAAGAATTTGGTAACAAGAAATACGCTTAGGTACTTAAAATACTTCCGGTACATAAAATACTATTTTATGTACCGGAAGACTTTTCTAATCTAAGTTTCTTCTCTAATCAAAGATTTTTAAGACAAAGCAGTGTATTGCTTTATCTTGAAAATCTCAGTTAATTTACTTAATTGGTTTTAAATGTAAATCGAACATTACAATCAATGAAATTCTAAAGTGCTTAAGGAAACAACTAAATTATGTAGATAATGTTATTCATCATTTCAGCCGATACACGTCCACTGCTGGACATAGGCCTCCCCCAAGCGTCGCCACAACGAACGCTCCTGCGCGTCTCGCATCCATCGGCTTCCCGCAATCCTCACTAGGTCATCAGACCACCTTGTTGGAGGCCTTCCAACGTTGCGTCTTCCGGTGCGCGGTCGCCACTCCAGAACCTTTCGGCCCCAACGGCCATCTGTTCAATGTTATTCATTGCAGAATAAATACAACGTGGGTTTCTAGAGTTTTGAGTTTATTGCACTTTTATCTATGTAGATACCGGCTTACATCATCGTCATCATCATCATCATCTTCCTGCCCTTGTCCCGTTTTATTTGGGGTCGGCGCAACACGTTTTTTTCTTCCATTCTGTTCTGTCACCCGTCACGCTATCACTAACTCCCTTTTCTTTCATATCACTTCCCAGACAATCCCTCCATCTTATCTTTGGCCCATAGATACCGGCTTACATACCGGCATAAAATAATTAACCTTATAATGATCCCTCTGCTGGGACACAGACGTCCTGATTCCTACCTAAGATAGGAAATGGGCCGTGCCCATCCACCACGCGAGCCTAGTGTTGGTTGGTGGATGTCATGTCTTCAAATATTTGATTCTAGTATATACCGGTGTCCTCACGATGTTTTCTTCATCATTTTAAGAGCAGTCGTAATGAAATTCGAAGCCGTTACCACTGGGCCACTACTACTCAAGCTTTCAAGAATTTCCATTGGGAGCTTTTTCATGATTTTAAGGGGTAATTTTTTTAAGAATTCTGTCTATCAAATTAATTTTCTTCATGTGAGGAACTTTGTTACAAATATACATACCCAGCTGTTTAGCCTGTGCGTGAGTTAAATATTTTAAGATTTTACTATCCAATTATAAAAACATAGGTATTTCATATGCACACCAAACTATTGCACATCTACAAATGCATATAAAAAACCCGCCACTCCAGTAATCGAATGCGCAATATTTGACATTGTTCGACCGCTACACAAAGTAGCCGGCTGCAGTATATTGATTTGTTTTCTATTAAAACAAGACATTTGATCCAGACCCCGGTGATTCTTCAAACAAATTGCTTGGCCATTATCAACTAAGTTAAATCAATTAACTTGAGACCTTGCTCTCCACGCTTATCTTCGTAACTAACTCATTAGAGCTAATCTAATGAATAATTACCTACTTATGCTTAAGCTGTATAATCTAATGTTAATTTGTCAGATCCAAATGATCTCCACATCGGGCCAACGACTCCATAATAGCAGAACTTATCAGATCGAAATGATCTTGAGTAGAAACCTCCACATTGGATCAAAACGCCTTCATAATATTCGAACACAAGACACCCATGAGACTCACCACCATATTCCAAAGAAAAATATTTGATTTCTTGGGTCTCATTGCCAGAAAGGGTGGTGATAACTTGGAAAAGTTAATGCTGACAGGAAAAGTAGATGGGAAAAGACCCAAAGGCAGGAATCCGATACGTTGGTCAGACCAAATCCGTGCTACACTGGAGACCACTTTTTTGGTGGGTAAAAATCATCCAAATAACATCCCTTGGGCGGAGCGGGAGATAATGTCAGAGTAAAAAACCCACCCCGTTCCTTCTTGCTGAGCTACCTTTCGGAGTTAAACCTGGCCCCAGTAGGCTTCGACCCGAGCTTACACTTACAGATAAATAAGTGTTGAACCTACACACACATCTAAGACCAATCCGCCGTCTCAATATATTCAGATATTCTCAAGTAATCGGTATTATCGCCTACTCAAGCCTCTGACACCTGATCTCCATGCCCAACGATACTTTGCCTACCGTGGGTGTATTTGTACAGGTAATCCTTCAGAAAAGGAACCTGTTTGAGCCTTGAGGCTTGAGGTGTGGCTCGGACGATCAGATCACTAGGAGTGAGCGATAACGATAGAAAAAGATTTACAAGTTTCTTAACTATGTGCGAGTGCTGGCTGTATTCAAACTGTAATGTATTTTCGGCAATAAATTTTAAAAGGGTAAAACTACGCGACGAATTGGATAGATTCCACCAGAATTGGCAAGAAGAAGCTCGGGCGCGCGAATCATAGAAATAGTGGAGGGAGGCCTTTGCCCAGGGGTGGGACAGAATAGGCGAACAAAAAAAAAACTATGCAAAAATTGGCAGGCATTGTTTTTACTACATTTCGATACATGTACGCGAAAACAAGTAACGCAACTTGCTTTTGCGCAACTTGATTTTCGGTTGCATTAATAAAGTGACCAAATCCGATGTATTACACTTTTTCAATTACATACAGCTATACTTTTTCGATTTGAAGCCAGTTTGATAAGTTTACAATTTTGCATAATATTTAAGACCACTGTATTTATACCATTAATTGTATTTTCGTTCTCACTTTCCATCTGGTTCAGGTCCTCACCGAATACAGTTTCTGATGGTACCTGCATCGGTTTCGGCAGAAAGAAACGCCTAGGTGTATTGATTATGCGAATGGCCTAAAGGACCGATACCGATGGTGGCGACCTCCTGCTTCCGACCCCTGTTCAGGCCATGGTATGGAGGAAAAGGAAATCGGAGGCAGTCACCGCCTTCTGTGAAGCAGTAATGCAATGCAAAAAATGTGGCTGAAGGCTGAGGAGGAGACAATTCTCACATCATGGCCCCCGCCAGATACCCCAAGCATCGGGAATCGCAGGATAACTCCCAGCCACGGCAAACGTGAGATCCCGGACTGCAAGCAATGGGTAGCTCGCTGTCCGCCACTTGCCGTCCGTCCGTCTGTCCGTTAGAAAAAAGTGTACCTACTGTAAGTGGAAGAGTTACCAAAAAAAAACTATTCCTAAAGATCAAACTTGTAGAACAGATGTTGTTGACACAAAAATTGCGAGACCTAAATAATACCGAGTATAATTATGTAAAAATATTCAGGTAATATTCGTTTGATAATAAAAAGAAAAATATCTTTATTGTAAGTTGTATGAGGAAACATCCGAGTTAGCCACTCTGCCACTCAGTAAACACCTCCAATACCAGTGATGCAAATAGACACAGGTGCTATTTTTTTTCGAATTAATTATGAAGTTTCTGTTGCCTAATTATGTCTTTTCCTTGTCAGTTTTTTATCAACAGGGGATCCATCACGAAAATAGATACAGTCCGTACTGTTGACGCCAAAGCAAACATGCTGTCAACAGTTATTACCGGGTTTTTGCCACCACTTTTTGTAAGTCCTAAAGAAAAAGTAGTCTGATCTAGGATTGCCAGCCACACTTTATAATAACGTATCTTTTTGTTCGCATTTTTATTTTAGTTTTAATTTAAATTATTATTTTGTTTTTTAGAGTTCCGTACTCAAAGGGTAAAAACGGGGGTCCCGTTTTATTTATTACTATTTTTTGACTTCACTGTCTTTCCGTCCGTCTGTCTGTTACCAGGCTGTATCTCAAGAACCGTGATAGCTACACAGTTGAATATTTCACTAAATATGTATTTCTGTTGCCGCTATAACAACAAATACTAAAAACAAAATAAAATAAATATTTGAGGGGGGATCTTATACAACAAACGCGATTTTTTGCCGAATTTTCCTAAGGACGGTACGGAACCCTTCGTGCGTCAGTACAACTCGCACTTGGCCAGTTTTTTTTACTATTTTTCGTGTATGCATAACAACTAATTGTATTTCTCCCGGGAGAGGGCACTGGCTTCTGTAATACAGGTTAATCACCTAGCACAAGACTTCAATAAAATTGTAAACGTCTTATGTAAATAAACGTTTTCATTATTCCATTTATTCATTAGTTTTTATTACACACAGCCTGCATTGTCCCACGGCTGGGCAAAAGCCTCCCTCCACTCATTAATGTAACATACTAATTATGATTTTGAATATTTACATAAATACTTTATAAAATAACATATAAAAAAATAAAAAAGCGACCGCAGTGGTCAGAGCTCCTGAGATAGGAATCTCTTTTGGTAAATGTATTTTATACATTTACATAAAAATAAAGTATATGAGAATACACTATTTTTAGGGATATGAAACCTTAAAAATCATTTTTTGAAAAGAATAAAACAGGACCCTTTTACTAAAAATTCTAGAATCACGTTTTTGTCATCATGTGAAATGTATAGAACTGGTTAAGACGAATCTAACGAGCCCAAACTCGACGGGTTTACCAGCAGGCATTTCAGGGGTACATCAGCCACCTCCCAATTCTACCATCCTCTTCATCACGAGAGATGACCACGATGGGTTAAAACGAATCTAATGAGCCTGAACTCGATAGGTTTATTAATAGGCATTTTCTATCAATCAGCTCCATCATTAGACTCTGAGCCTCAAGTCTGCTATTACAATAGTGTCGGAATGGTCTATCATTGATTTCATAATTGTGGATTTTTTCAAGTTTGGTAATCTACTAAAATAGCGTCATTATGACTCTCCAATCGTCAACCACCGACACTCCATTGAAAGAAGTGGCATAGAATGGTATTCTCTTACATATTGACAAATTAATGTCTCGTATGGTATGGTAATCTGCTAAAATTTTGACAGTTCCTTTGATCAGTAACCTACATCATTGTGCAGTCATTGCTTTAATAAGCTCGATATTGTCATTTTATCACAACTCTATTGCGAGACCATTGACCGATCAATGATCGATCATAATGAATTAGCAGATAAAGAACTTTTAGGAAAATGACATTGGGATCGAGTTGCAATGACGAATTTATAAAAATAGCAGACTTGGGCCCCCAGCTCAATGGCACCCGCATGTATGTAGGTACTAGGTGTTTTAGGCAGTTGTCAACCCTAGAGTGATCGCCTCACTTGGTGAATTAATTATTATTTGGAGCTCATTGACTCGTCCACGCGTCTGCTGCTAAGTAGTTGCTTAAACGATGACACGTAGTTTTTGCATGAGAAATTATCAAATGACTTCTCCCCCTTTCTGGAAGCAACGAGAGGGAGTGCCCGACTTTTACTGACGAAAACCCCCATGTATTCTTCAATTGTCCTTTGTAGTCGGGGCCCGGATTTTGGATAATTCCGCAGCCCCTGCCGGTATTATGTTTTGGACCTCATCAATAGCCGGACGGATGGCAGACGGCGAGCTACCCGTTGCTCGCCGTCAGAATGCTGACTGACATTAGACAAACATAGAGAGAACAGCTTAGCCATGACCAATATTGGCATTGGGACCTCCAAAAGTGTTGATAAAAATAAATATGAAGTAAAGCTAACTATCCCCAAGTATGTTTGCTGTATCTAATATTTAGCCGCTTGTGCCTCCGGTAAAGAGGACTAGGTACAGTAGGTACTAACGGTAAACTTGTTGGCATTTTTGCTACAACCCAAGTACCTGCTTAAGGAGCTATGAATGTGTTTAAATATGGTAATTAAGACAGCATTACAGTACTTTTAAGGCGGAGTTGCTAAGAACGGTCACAGTTTTTGGCGGGTTTTTTTTTTCAATTGAAGTTCAGTAACTGTTTTAATTATTCGCATAATCTTCTTCTTTTTTCTGACCTTATCCCATATTACTTGGGGTCGGCGCAACACGTTTTTTTCTTCCATTTTGTCCTATCACCCGTCAAACTATCACTAACTTCCTTTTCTTTCACATAATTCCTCACACAATCCATCCATCGAAATCAAATCGATTCTTGGATATTGTAATGTAAAATTGATGTAGTTACGTATCTCAAGTGTCTACACAGCTGAGCAATATGTGGAAAAATTGAGACAGGCGAATTTTATTGTAAAATCAATATTTACTACCTCGGCAAAGCTTGCCGAGAAGGCTGACTAGATACATTTGATGCCAAATACTGCAAAAACATTAGAATGTTCTATTTCCAATGGAACTCAAAGTTACATCCTTATTCTAATGGAATTCAAAGTTACTCAAACTAACTTTAAAATTCAAAATTTAATTCGATATTCGAAAAAAAAAGACTTTTGTTATCTATGGCTGAGTCTATTGGCTATGACCATAGAACAGTTCATCTTATTATTTACTGTTAATTTCATGATATAACGTTCCTCTATTTTGGAATACTGTTGAGCTATAGATATACAATATAAATTGACGTATAAACGTGAAGTGAGTAAAGAAAAAACCTACAAATCCCGTAACACCTTGCACTTTGCACATAACATAAAAACCGCAACGTTTCAATAACAAGAATTTATCAGAGACTGCAAAAACATGCAAATTACGATAAAACCAAAACTGTGTGCATTGAAAAACCCAGTAATGTGCGTCATATATAAACGTACGTAGTATTATGATCCATAACACATGCACATTGATTAAAGTCTCCAGTGGTCTGTCTCTAATTCGCAGAATTCGTTCCGGCAAACAAGGCTCCGGCTTTTTATGCTCTCCTGGTCCCTCGAAATTACTACCCTCCAGTAATTGGTCATTTTATGGTACAAGATACTCATCAAAATACTTATGGTCTTTTCTTTTCAATTTGTGGGTTGTTGGCCTTTTATAAGAGGAAGCTTTTGTCCAAAAATATTCAAGACAAGTAATTTTGATGAACTGCATCATCATACAGAAGCTATTTGTGATGGCTCAACGATTTGAAAATCTCTCCAAATATCTATATTATGTATACATGGACTAAACTTACCAGGCTAGTATGAAAGGAAGTGTGTAATATTTGCAATTCCTGCTTTTATAACCGAGCCCATTTATGGCAGTTGATAGACTAGTTATAAGGAGAAATTGCGTAACACACGTTGCAATTTTCAGTTTTTTTTATCTTAAAGTTTTTGGGCAAAACCATTCAATTCAGGTTTTATTCGCTTTCATAAGAAAATTAACCAATAAGTACTAGCTTTTTGTCCCAGGATATTTCTATATGCCAAACAAAACCAAAGCCGTTGTGGCGATACTCGAGGAGGCCGGTGTTGAACAACAGATTTCGGTGTTGATTTGATAATGATGGTTTTCAAAAACGCGTCCCTTAGAATATTTCACTTAAGAAGACTATAATCGCATTCAGCATTCACTTTAGGTATATGTGGTATGTTCTCTTATCAATAGTTACTAATACTAAAAGCTATATGTATTTGTATTACCTAATAAACATGTTGTAATGCAGTAGAACCACAAAATAGGACTTTAATAACTAGTTACATGGAAACGAAACTGATAAAAAATAAAACGCATTCATTTTCCTCATCGCTTTCAACGAACAAACCGATTCAAGGTTGACGTTTAAAAACCTAATAAAATAAAAAATAAATAATAAACCACAAAGTATTCATGCGAATAGTCATCGCCATTTTTAAAATAGGAACCCAAAGAAAAAAAAAGAAAAAATAAAAATGGCGGCATTAAAAAATGTTTACGTCACTTTCGATTTTCAAATCACGCAAGTGGCAAGCGATCGGGACACAATCTGGTACTGCCAGTGAGTTTGGCAAACTTGATTGGCAGCGGTCATTGGCCGGAGACGGCTGCTGCCGGCGGTTTCGCATTATTAGTCGGAATTATCTTTCCTTACGTCAAGATACATTGACCGGTAAGTACGGAGTCCTACATATATATCTAGATTATAAGGATAATGCATCAGTGCACACGTGCATAATTAAACATAACTCACTTTTTTTTCATAAGTTATAATAATAAGCATCTATGGCATAATGGCACTTTAAAAAAAAATGTCTTGTCACTGCAGGAATAACATAAAATTTTAGTTAAAATGTATTTTACCATATATATATAATAATCTAAATTAACTTGTTGGACACCACCGACACTAAGCACAACCTAAGTCAAGGCAGATCGTAGCAGGCATTAGGTGCCAGCACATAGCTGGGTGTGGGAACAAAACAACACCTCAGCACAAACCTCAGTCACAAGGATTGTCCGGTGACCATGTATTTTTATGGACAACCAGGCAACAAAACAAGCTTATAACTTCGTAATTTTTCATTATACAGTTTTGAAACTTTGTAGATTCTTTACAATAAAATACGATATGTACGACTACGATACGATATAATAGACATGTGTATACTAAAATTGATGTCGTATATTTGCATTTCCGGCTAAAGTCCTTTTTGTTAATTGAATAGACTTGTCCGCATTGTGAATTTGTTTGCTTGGCCATTTAAATTGAATGACTTGACCACTAGATGATCCCAGGCAACTGGTTAATAACCTAAACGAATCCAGTGCCCCAAACCAATCATCATCAATCTCATTCTCTTTGACATCATTTTTGTCTATTGAACTCACTCTTTTTACTGGCTTTTATTTAAATTGAAATGCTTTAATTGTATGTAGGTATGTATGTTTGCTCCTTAAGAGGACTACACTGCAGTGTAGTCCATAAACAGAATCAGGAAAATAGGTATAAAATATCTCATTCTTCAGGATAAATCCGTACTAATATTATAAAAGCGAAAGTTAGTTTATTGGTTTCTTTGTTACGTCTTCACGCCTAAATGGCAAAACCGATTTTGATAAATTTTGGTACAGAGATAGTTAGGACCCTGGAGACGGACATAAGCTATTATTTTTTATTTTTTTTAAGTGAGAAAAGGGGGAGAAAGAGAAAAGTATATTAATAAACGCGGCTGAAGTCGCGGTTAAAAGCTAGTGCTACATAAATAGTATGTTCAAAATACACCTAAAAAAATCGTGAAGATTCCTCTAAAAATTATTTTATCGATTAAAAACCAGGCAAGTGCTAGTCTTGCACTGGATTGTGATAGGCGCTGGCCTATGGTGGCCAGAAATCGGGATCGGAATCCCGACGGTGGCTGGGGCGTTGTGAGCGCCGCCGTTGCCTAATACGGTCGGCTTCCCCCATTGCTAGCATTACTGCTTCGCAGAAGGAGGCGACCGCCTGCCACTCCTCCTCGCTCCGGACCTTGGCCTGTACCAAGGCCCGACGCTAGAGATCACCGCCGCCCATCGCCCCCACGAGGGCACGGCGATGCTCTGCCCAAGTGGGGCATACTTCCACTGTGTACTCCACCGTGTCTTCCGGGCGTTCCGTACAGTGGCGACACTCGGGCGTCACTTCCGCACGAATCCGCTGCAGAAACCTCCCGAACTTACCATGTCTGGTGAAAACCTGCGTCATGCGGAAAGCGAGGACGCCGTGAGGTCTTTCCAGCCATGCCTAATTATGGCGTGCCCAGCACTGGGTTGCGATAGTCGCTGTCGCCATTACACCATGAGATCCTGCAGGAGTTCTATCCACCATGCCGCGACCTGTCGTGGCAGCGGAACTTTCGGCCTGGCGTAGCATCTCCACGCGAAAATCGTGCATGTGTGCAAGGACTGTTGCCTACAGATCTCATGGTGGCAGGCCAGCAAGGTGGCTCGCCGCTTCCCCGCACCCGGGCCTTCGGTTGCTACCCCAACTAACCATATCATGAAGTGATCAATTCTATAAACTGGCCACGACGTAATCTGCCAATAATCACTCAGGGCCTACATAAAAAAATAAGGTTCGTTTTCGAAGCAAGCTCAAAGCTTTCCTCAGTTTTTTAGTAACGAGTCTACAGACCACAAAAATAATGTTTAAGAATCCACACCTTTATATGGTAATCTTGATTAATATCGCAGTAACATGACACTGAACACAGGTAGCAGCCAGCTTGTGGCATGTAGTGCGTAGACGCTGCACTTTCAACGTAAATTATAAATAGACTTGATTAGTGCAGTCTCAGCAATAAATAAAAGAGAATAGCTACTGGATTCACTATACCAGAATAGATTATACTCTATTTACCTGTAATGCCTTTTTAACCCTCGACGGATTTCAAGTTTTTAGTCTACTGGGGCCAGGGTTAATTCGAAAGATAGCTATGAAAGCCAACATAGCTATCTTTCTCCTGTCCAAAGGGACAGGAGTGGGTTTTTAGTCAGTAAAAGTCTGACACTATCTACCGCTCCGCCCAAGTGCGGGAATGTCATTAGATAATTTTCGCACCGTTTGTTTCATTGTTTTTCCTTTAAAAAAATTTAAAGGAAAAACATTACACTCTCGGTTAGGATTTTTTCTTTACCTACAACCAACAGAAATAGCACATTTTGATACAAATGGAGAATTGAAATTGTGGAGGAGAAACAAGCGCACTTTTCCGCACTAGTGCGGGATATAGCCTATTGCGTGCCTGTAATCGGTGCGATAAGGGCGGATTTTCGAGTGAGTGTATTGAAAAAATATTTTACCATCTAAAATAAATCAAAATTTAGTTCGCATTCGGCCAAAGTACCGTTGAATAAATTAAAACAATAAAAAAACATTAATTCAAATTGAGAACCTCCTCTTTTTGTTAAAGTCAGTTAAAAATATATATATATAAGGTATATATGCTATTGAGGATTTTCCAAATAAACCACAAATTGTTTCTCTGAAAATCAAAGATTTGTTTATTTAATACGTCTTTACTATAGTACAACGTTTAACTATGACCATTACACCTATAACTTACCTGAAAATCAAAGAAACGACATTTAAAGTTTACTAGTATCGCCTCCTCAATTATATCCCTTTATTTTATCTTTTTACAATAGAATTTTTAACAATAAAATATGCAAAATAATCTAAACATCATCTGTCATTCAATCACACGTCACCCCGTTCCACAGAATATCAATTCCATTGACAACTTCAACGCGCGTTATGAAATGTCATTTCATTACATATATATCATAATAATCAAGTCACTGAACTCCTCAATTAGTCCACATGACGCGGCAAGGAGCACTAGGTAAAGTTTTTTGGCGCCAAAGGCAGCTGAACACCGGAATTATTGAAAACACCTGTTATTAAGTTTTTGCTTAGTGCACCGCTGCACCGTAACGTACTTATTATGACCAAGAATGGACATAAATACTGTGTTTTTCTGGACGCACGCGATCAGGACATAACACGCCATCTTAAAATTTATAGTTTAAACGCACTAGGTACATGTTTTTGCTACTGCAGGACGAATTTTTGAAAATTTTCCTCTTTTACATTTCCACCGGGTAAACATCGTGCTAACTTGATAGTATCGCCACATTGCTATGGTATGTTTGATAGATTGCGTCTTTTTTCGCGTTAATAAACTGTTTTTCTTTCTTTCTTTCTTTCTTCATTGCTACCAGAATTATTATTACTATCGTGACGTTAAAATAATTCAAAATAAAAAATAAAAAAACACATAGCCCTACAAGGACACTTATAAAACGTCAGAAGCTAGTACACGGTTCCAATTGGTAGTGTCCTATGGAGAAGAACCGGCAAGAATCTCCAGGGTTACTCTTTTTAAAAAAAATGGTCAACGTGATTGAAGGAATGGAACAATTTGCCTGCTGCGCTCTTCCCTTCCGATTATAATTTAGGAGTCTTCAAGGCTAGAGTGAGGCTCTTTTAACAAACTAGTGCGTTTCACCATCAACGATTGCATCACTGCTTACCAACAGGTGGGATCACAGTCAATCACTAGTTTATATCATTAAAAAAAATTAGTACCTAATAGTTTACTATATAACTAAATCTACCACTTATTTAATTTGAAATTTAGCAAAGTTTAGGATAGAGGCAAATTAAGACCTTCAAATGAACGTTTACCGCTTCCAATTTGCAACTGCTTTTATTTGTGTCTCAAACAAGTTGTTAGTTTAATAAAATACTACTGTCCAAGTGTCCATCCTTTATGTTTTAAGCAGGAAGGTGGGCAGTCAGTAAGTAATTGAAATTTTATGGTCCTTTACCATCCTGGACCTGTGAGGGTCAATGTCATTTTTTATGAGTGTGAAATTGAGCTTTGCTTGGTCAATTTAGACTGTTGGTAAACTTCCTCTCATGAATATAAAGAAACGACACGTAGTGGTGCATAATATGTAAATAATTAATTTAAGTAATTACCTGAGCCCCCGCAATAAAGTGGCTGGAAAGACCTCACCTTCCGCAGGACGCAGGTTCTCACCGAACATTGTAAGTTCGGGAAGTACCTGCATAGGATTTGTGCGGAAGTGACGAACGGGTGTCGCCACTGTGTGGACCGCCCAGAGGACATGGTGGAGCACACGGTTCAGATGTGCCCCGCTTGGGCAGAGCATCGCCGTATTCTTGTGGGGGCGATCGGTGGCGGCGATCTCTGGCGCCGGGCCTTAGTGCAGGCCATGGTCCGGAGTGAGGAGGAGTGGTAGGCGGATGCCTCCTTCTGCGAAGCAGTAATTCTAGTACCTAATATAGAGGAGGAGGCCGACCGCATGAGGCAACGGCGCTCATGCCCCAGCCGCCGCCGAGTTTCCGATCTCGATTTCCGGTCACTATAGGCGCGGGCTTGCTGACGGCGAGCAATGGGTAGCTCGCTGTCCAACCTTCCGATAACCGTCCGGACCGAGCCCATGTCGCCGACAACGCGTGCTGATAAGAAAACAAAAACACTTCCCAGACATTTGAATAAAGAAGCAACGCCATCTTGGAATCCCAATTTAAACTGGACAACAGAAATGTTGCAAATGTATCTGAATGTGGGTCTCTTATTAGGGACAATCATCGAACCGCATTACCATTTATTCAGTGTATATATTGGCCAATTATTAATAAGACCTTCGGGTATAAAATAAATAACAGCATCGTTATTATTAAGGGTTATTGTGCCTTTTAACAATTGTGTTGCAGTTTGATTGAGGTTGTTGAGAAATCAGAATCTCCTTTCGGGAGCCCCAGTCATAAATTCGATAAGTTGATGTAATAAACTTTAAAATGTCTTTTTTTCACGGTCATCTAAAAGCCTTCCCCAGTCTCATCATGTCATGTCATGGCATATCTTTACAAATCCGACGAAGATTCATCATAAGAGAACCAGAATTGTGTCTTAGATGTGGTCCATGTGAATTATGATATATGTTACTAAGTTAAAGCTTTTAATTTATTGTACGATACCGTTATGCAAGTCTGTCAGCCTCACCTCAATACCGTTCATTCAATCGATTTTAAAGCTAGCCTAAATACTCATTACAAAATTATATATCTTTCTTACACACCTTTAATCTTCAAGCTACAGCTCAATTTCCTTTGGACATTGCCATGATCTTGTAGTCTCCATTATAACTAGAACTGTCAACTCGTAAACGCCTCCCATGACGTTAGAATAAGGAGTTATAGCCAATTCATTAGCAATGACGTAAGGAATCGACGAACAATAGAGAATTAAAGTCGTCTATCTTATGATGAAATATGGTTGGATTATAAGTTGGATTATTCATAGTAATTATGGAAAAATTTCTTCATATGCTATTTTAGTTTTTGTTAAATATTTTCCTACAGAAATTGTAGTTACAGCTTAATTTCAAAATGTGTATATGACGCGTAATTAGAAATCAGAAACGTTTTTTCAAATAGACCAATTACAAGTACTTTTGAATTGTCTAAATGTTGATCAGTCAAAAATAATAAAAAGTGAGCTAAATTGCAAGTAAGCTTGGTATAGTTTTTGGTAAATGGCCGAAACAACTAGTTTTAGGTTGCTCTTCGTGTATGTAAATTGTTGTTTGACGCAATTAATATACTACTTAACAAGGAAGAAATGTTACAAGACGGGTAAATAACCATTCATTTATACATTCCTGTTGTTTGATAGATAGGATTTTGATGGCATTTTGCTAATAATTCATAGAGCAGTAAAACGAACGAAGACGTCGCTTTAAAACTAATAAAACAACAGTAACGAATAACACAATACGATATAACAATATATATGACACTGAGTAGAATACACTCGCAGGAATTCCAACCTCTAGTGGATTTGTCCCTATTTAGCGAAAAGCAATATGCAATAGAGACGTTTGATCTCTAAATAGCTTTTAGTACTATTTTACTAGCATTACCCGTATTCGATTCCATCGTTATCGTTTTATAAATGATCTTTATTTTGTAAATAGGTTTTCAAAAAACACTTTTACATGTTTTCAGTCAGTTTTAACGAGATGAGGCCGGTGTTTCCTAGCTGACTACCCTGAGAAGAAACACCGAAACAAACTCAGGGGTCAAAGTCTCTTTTAAAGTCCATACAGTAAAGAACATGTTATGGTCAAATCATATGAGAACCATGCAGACCAGTGTCTCAGATGGTCTTTTGAGGAAAGAACCACACAGATTTGAGTGGACCTGTCCAGTCAGTGCAAGCATTTGTCAGTCTTCGTGTAGCTCAAACTTAGGACTACCAAGGAGCTCAACGACTTGACGAACAATACCAAAGATATAAATCTAACTATCAACTTCTAAATACACACACGCATCGTCAAACATATATGTAATGAACCTATAGATAATGACTCATTGCTAACAATTTTATTGATAAAACCAGCTCGGTTATCATTAGCAATCAATATTTTTCGATTTGGTTTTCTGTCGCTTAAAATAAAGTGCATTACATAACTGAGACTTCGTTCATTAGAATATGAGTTGTTTTTCTACACTAATATAATAAATAGGTAAAATTGTTTTTTATTTATTTATTTTTTTGTTTGTAGGCGGTAATCTCTGAACGTACTGGTTTGATTGCTAAAATTTTTTCTCTGTTAGAAGACTGCTTTATTTTTGAGTGACATAGGCGATATTTTATGTACGCGGGCGAAGCTGTGGGTAAAAGCTAGTAGTGTATATATTAAACATTGTAGCTCAGAGATCCACGCAACATTAACATCACTGACAGCCTTATTCGTTTCCTTAGCTGCTATTTATGTTAACAGCCTTGTTCCTTTCATTTGCTGCAATACGTTCTTGGACTAGACCAGCCCCGTCCAAATCTTTCCTGTGGTTCACAGTAGCCTTAGATATGTACGAATTTTTACATTCTGCAACCCCCCTTTTTTCTGAATCAAACTCTTGAAACGAAACCATTGCGGCAACAGAGTTATCGAAATTATTTTACAAAGAAACAGGGCCTCTCAAAACTGTTTGCCACAAAACGAGTCGGATATCCCAAAAGCATCTACCAGTTTCACTTGTAGCTTGCCAGGCGTTGCCCCACAATGCTTTAAAAGGCGGTAGTTTCGAACAAAGCTAGCAAGTCCAAGTGTTCTCAGCTATTGTGGCTTGGCAACCAGTTGTGAACTAAGGAGGACGACAATAGAACGTGAGAATTGTCTGACAAATGAAGCTGTGATCTTGTTTAGACATTCGTAATTGTAGCTGTTGTAGGTCTTTGTGGTTTGTGCTTATGGTAATTAAATTTTATTGCCTTCTGTTTTTTTAAATTTCTTGGGTTATGCTTTATTACTTATTGTAGGCATGTCTTGATTTATATCTTCGCTTTATTAAGGTAGTTTATACATATGAAAGCTTGACGAAAATATGCATCTTTAAGATGAGAATATGTTTTTGCAAATAAAATTTCTTATTCTTATCTATTATAATGGTGGAGCTGTGGTAGCCAAGTGGTAACGACCCCAACTTACGTGTTGTAGGTTGCGAGTTCAACCCAGCCGGGTGCATTACTTTGTGTACTTTATTTCATCACCACAGCTCTCGAAACGGTAAAAAAAAACATCTTGAGGAAACCGGCATGTACTAGGACCAAAAATTCGAAAATGTCTGACATTCTCTAACCCACAGTGGGCCCGCATGGTGGATTACGGCCCATTCCCTCTCCTAGAGAGAAGGCCCGAATGCCTGTAGTGGGAACATTAAAAGACTTGTTATGCTATATGCTTGTGCTTATTATAGAGGTAATGATAATTGTTTATTAGTCTGTAATGATATCTACAAACGCATCAAAATTCTCGTCACCTACACTAAATACACTTGTTGTTCTACTCAACTCATCGGTCAACAATATGTAACAAACAAACACGCCGATTCGACTCGATTGCATACTCGTGTGTGTAAGATAACACCTCAATCGCGCCACCGCAGGGTTTCGACACAGACTAGACTTATTGAGGCCGTTGATCCATTTGTACTGGACAAAATGACTTGTGAATCATCCTAACGATGCTATTCTGTGGACAGTCTAGCTCAGTCGATTTCCGGAGGTAGGATTCTTTGAATATCAGACTACTGACCACAGAATTGGAGCTCTAACTCCGATGACGCAAACGAAAATTTCTAGGAAAGGAAGAATGCAATTTTGCAGGTTTGATAAGCATTTAACTATCGCGTATATACCAACATACGGCGAGTATTCACCCTTACATTGTTTACACCTCTACGGTCCGGACCAAATCGAAGGAATAGAACAATGTGCTTGCTACGGCCTTTCCGTCCGATTATAATTTAGGTGTCTTCAAAACTAGAGTAAATACTTTCATGAATCCTCAAGGGAACGCCAGCGTTCGCGCATCTATTGTCTTACTATTGTCTCTAATTGACGGTATCTCAAGAGTTAATAAACTAGAGCACCTCACCATCAACGCCTGCATCACTGCTTTCCGATTATCAGATAGAATCTATCTAAGCTACTAATATAGCTTAAAAGCATAAGCTACTTAATTTATGCTTTGCAAGACTAACTCATATCCTTGCTAACATTTCCTACTTTTGTATCAACTTACACATCTGTTTTAACCCTTCAGATACCGTCAATTAGAGACACAATAGTAAGACAATAGATGCGCGGCCACCGGTGGTCGCTTGGGGATTCATGAATTAAGGCACCCTAACTTAATAATTTTAAGTGCGTATATTTAATTTTAAAAGGAAAACAGTTTCCTTTTAAAATTAAATCTGCAGATAATTTGGGTGATTGAGGAAGTTGGGCAGCTAAAAGTTCCCTTCGTGAATTTCCCAAACCTGCCAATTAGAGTTGATTGCATCCTCGTGTGTAAGATAACACTGAATCACGCCACGATGCGTTGCCACAGACTCAACTGGCTAAGGACGTTGATCTATTGCGGTCAGCCTGCCAACTAGCCTGATGTTCAACACACATTACACCAGCTGTGTGTGTGCTCCTAGGAATCAGATAGTCTTAATCATATTAGTAAGTAAAACTAACGCATTACGAATTAATTGATTTTAAATCCTAATTCAGAAATTGGGCCTGTTCTTCATCATCACTTTCCTGCCCACATCCCATATTAGGCTGAGTGAATGTTCGAAGCAGTTACAGTGGCCCAGGAGCGTAAAGGTCAACAGTAACTGAAGGAACACAGAAGAATTTTAGTCAATAAAAGTTATTTTATGATTGCCCAACTCACAAAAACCAATCTCAGGTTCCCTGGAGTCAGTGCAACACGGACTATTTTTACCGAATGAAAAAAAATCAGTATTACTCATACCATAGAAAGTATGAGTGATGACAAATAGGTACGTCATTTAGCTAACTAGCTAATCTTCGAAAATCATACCACTATTATTACAGCTTTTAAATCTATATTGCCAAGATACCTTGCGAACATGTGAACGAATAGAGAAGAAGATAGATGACAAAAAAAATGAATGTGGACTGTGTGAGAAATTATATGAAAGAAAAGGGAGTTAGTTATAGCGTGGCAGATGACAGGACAGACAGAAAGAGAGAAAAAGTGTCCTTTGTCTTCAAATAATAATAGTATGTTGAATCAGAGTTATTTGGTAAAGGAGTTACATAAAATCTGAAGGAACTGCAAGGAAAAACCTCTATCACAGGCATTAACATGGGACAAGTACAGGAAGAAGAAGAGATTTTAAACCCCCCATAAGCAGTGAGCAACTGTAGAGCTTGCAAACGGTGATGGATGTTAACATAAGATGCTTTGATAACATAAAAGTAGAAAAAATATATAAATTTTATTGGATCAGTAAATGACACTGAATCATAAGTCACACCAGAACCATAATTTACGGCTGTTGTGACGTACTTAACCCGTATTACAACGGAGACGTCACGCTTATGCCCATGAATAATATCATTATTCAATTTCCCAGTGGAATCTCACATTTGAGGTCATTGGCCCATTGTGCTGTTTATCCTACAGAGATCTGACTGATAGCCGTGAACAATTGCGAGGATATGAAGGGAATGCTAAAAGGATGTAGTTGCTAGCAATTAACATTGTAATCTGTCTTTAGAAGACTAATAAGAGCCGAATGGCTTTGATTACTTAAGAGTACTTTATATGTCTCTATAAACATACCTATGAATAATATCCCTTTATGTGCCTTACCAATTTTCTTTTAAGTTGTGTACTAATTTGAGGTCAGAAGAAAAAATTACCAGATATTTTCCATGTAAAATCCTACATGGAAAAATGTTGATCCTACTGAGCTGCATGCCAAGCTCTCTCAACTTTGTGCCCTAGTTAAGTATAGTCACAAAATGAGACAGAGATTGTTTGCGGTGCCTACGAGTAACAATATTGCACGAGTCTAGTGTCCCTTGCGCTCTCTCTGCGCTCAACACTCTTTTGGACACGAATCTCTGAAATGTGTTCGCGGATGAATGAATTTCAATCATGTCAGTATGTCTGGAATCAGAATCAAACAGAATCCGATTCTGATTCTGATCCTGATGTCTGGAATAAACCCATGCGCACAAAGCGTTATGGGAACACATTTATATATTTCCTGGAGCAAGTTTTGTGAAATTTTCGAGTAAATCTCGGAATTACCGAATACTAACAGAGTTTCCAGGCGTTATCTCTCTTTTTTTGCGTTGCCTTTTCATCAAACATCGCTTTGGATTGCATTAAATGAAGTAACAAGCTTTTAAACCATTTTCGATGTTTACGATAAGCGAGTAGAGAAGGACCCTCTTAACCATTGAAAAGCTTAATCAACGAATCAACCATAAAACGAGTATAAATTCTTTAAGTACTATCTATATTTAAATACTTAGCTAACAAACATTTTGTATATTTAAGTGTATATGGACATAAAGGTCGATTTCAATTGCAATTGGATCGGAAATATCGTTAACGAACTGCATAATAATGTAACTGACTGGTTGATTATGAAATGATTGCGATGGACTGGAAAGCGTGTGTTGGATAAGTAACGATAAAATTGTTGGAGTTATCCTAATTAAAGTTAAAGAAAAATATATTTAAAAATAAGTAAGTGAATAGGCTCGTAATAAACTAGTGCACCTCACTATCAACGATCACTGCTTAACATCAGGTGGGATCACAGTCAAGTACTAGTTTATATCAATTTAAAAAAAAGTAAAGGTTCCTTTTGGTGGATATTATGATATCATAGAGAACTGATTGTATGGAATAGAGATGCTAATGATTGTTGCGTAGTCAACCTGTAGTAGTTTTATAGCTTTTAATTCTCAAGAAGCCCTACTTTACGGCTTAACATTTTTGACAAAACGATATATTTGAAATTACAGACGTCGCAATCATGACAATGTCTCCTCTAAAAATTTACGAGGCACTACAGGACATCCGTTATGATCACCAAATTGTAGAACAATGAGTTGTCACGCTAATCCTCTTGTTCTTGCTAATGAGCGAGTTCATTAAAATGTATAGCAACAAGTCGGCAAGCAGTCTACAACAGTCAAAGTTTGCATATTATAGCGAGCCGTCAACAAGGTCACCACCAAAATAAAAATGTAAAGGTCTTGTTCGACTACATACGTCGACGTAGATAGGTCAGATAAATGTCGCGGAGTTTTGATATAAATATTTCTAACTTATTTAATTGCACTGGTTGACAACTCGAAAATATCCATTGAGATAGGATCTTTTAATGTACTTACTACTCCGGCTAGAAAAGAGGTACATTACTGAGATAATGACATAGATAGAAGAAGTGAACATACATGACATCTAAAGTAATTATAAAAATGAATAGCTTTTCGTTTGTCTCGCTAAAACTCGAGAAAGACTAGACCAATTGAGTTCATTTTGATCGTGTAATAATCGTGATAGTTCAAGGAAGGTTTAAACGGTGAGAAAACGTGGAAATAATCACGAAAAAATAAAAAAAATCTAACACAACGCCATATCTAATTTTGGTAATGCCTGTAGATGGCGTTATCTTTTGATAACTTAGCTAAAAGGATAAAATAAAAAGACATGCTGCTCTGAACCTATACAAGTTGAGATAAGGCCAGGGGAAACTCATTTTGTATGAATTACGACGAGTTGTGAGTAAAAAGAAAAGAAGTAAATGTTTATAAACAATGACTTACGTCAGTCGGTGCTAATATTCACATTTTCCGCAATGCGCACTAGTGGAACCAAACGTTAAGCCGTTCAATCTAGACATAGGAAGCATAAATCACGTTCAACATCTTAATACTCAATTGTTTGAGTTTGAGTGCACCCACTTTGAGTCAGAGTGTGGTGGGGCGGAACCACTGGAGGACTAAATCTGAGGTCATGATTTCGTGGGTTAAACAAAGTACAAAATTGATTAGCAATTTTTATCTAGTTTTTTATCTATATATAATTTTTATCTAGATTTAATTTATAAAGTTAAAGGTAAACGTTTCTAATGAGATGGAAATAAGAATTGGCTATGACCAAGAAATTTAACATTTAATAAACATTATTACGACAACTGCTCAAAAAAAGTGATTTTGAGTAGTTTTTGTAATATAAATGTGCTTGCAATGTAAGCTATCATGATATTGTTTCAACAGCATCTGTCTAGCAATATCAGGTGGGAGCGCAGCCAAGCACTAGTGTATATATTAAAAAAAAAAATACAGAAATGGACCTTTATGGCGCAGACCTCTATTTTTAAAGATCTCTTTTTATTTTATATCTGTTGCCTCAATCGCTGACTGTCGCAAAATAAATATATTATAATTTTCTTTCTTTCTTTGTGTCCCGACAATTTACTTTTTATGTTAACTACCTGTATCAGTTTTTATTTTTCATAATAGAACTTTGAAAAGATACCATCAATACCCACTTAAATATTCGCCCAGTTCCGAAAACCATATCTTTTAACATTGTATGCAGATTATCGGTTTTCAGAAACTGCATGTTTCATTTTAATGGGATCTTTTACTGATATTATCTTTGAACCTCTTTACTGGACGTGGCTATAAAAAGTTAACTTTTTAATAATGTGTTAACTGAACGATAACCGATCAGCTGGTGCGATGTGCTCTGGTAATGACGTTACTATGTCAAATTCGAAAATAATTTGTATTTTTGTTTGTAATGCATAAACTCAAAAAAAACTGGACTGATTTTAAAAATTATTTCACCCGTATAATGCTACTTTATTGAGTGGCATAGGCATTTAGAGGTATGTGGAACAGAGAGTAAAGTCCCGCAAACCTCCTTTAAAAAGGAAGGATCCTCTGACCAGACAGGTGTTATAGTCTGGAGGTCTACTGCCCGATGGTTGATTTCGGGCTTTTGTATATATTCAAATCGCGCGGAAAACTTTGTTTGTGCGATGCAGGATTTTGTATTTTCTTCGTAGTTCTTATGTGGTGTCATAGATGTCGCTACAGGTCCTAAATTTTCTACTTTCACGCGGAAGAAGCCGCTGGTTGAAACTAGTTTTATAACCTATACACGTTTATATTTCCTGTCACACTTCTCAGTCTACTAATACATTTCGGAGTATATAATTATGTAACTTATAATGTTTTAAAATACAATTTATAAACTAAAAAACATTCCTAGAAGTCAGAAAGCTAGGCCATATTTGAAATAGAACGGAGAGCTTTTTTGTAAATTGTTTTTAATTTTTTACTTGTTAGTTGTGTTTTACTCCATAACTAAACTTTAATAGTGTGCAAGTTTTATAGCGAGGTAAGTAAATAAAAGCCTATAAAATTAACCAATAAAAACTATTTATAGGCAAAATGCATCTCGTCACACGGCTACAATTCCAAAAAGCTGAAAAACGGCTGGGATACATTGTTGTAGATGCTTGACTTCTTGATAAAATATCAATATCACTACATACAAGGTTTTTTTTTTTTTTTCTTTCGACGGGGAAAACCATCATTGACGAAACCCGCTCTTGGGTGGAGCGGGAGACAGTGTCAGAGTCTTACTGACTAAAAACCCCGCGCCGTTCCTTCTAGCCTTCATACCGGGGCTCTAGTTTCCTTTCGGATAACCCCGACCCCGGTAGGCTTCGACCCAGATGGGCCCCTCCTGTTGCTGACAACTCCTTGAGGCGCGCGGGAACAGTGCGCGCCGTCGACGCCTTGGCTCGGTCCGGACAATTACCGGACGATCGGACAGCGAGCTACCCATGGCTTGCCATCCGCGAGCCCGCGTCTACGGTGGCCGGAAATCGGGATCGGAATCCCGGCGGCGGCGGCGGGGGCGCCGTTGCCTGATGCGGTCTGCCTCCTCCTTTGCTAGCATTACTGCTTCGCAGAAGGAGGCGACCGCCTGCCACTCCTCCTCGCTCCGGACCATGGCCTGAACCAAGGCCCGGCGCGAGAGGTCTCCGCCGCCGATCGCTCTCACGAGGGCACGGCGTTGCTCCGCCCAAGCAGGGCACACCTCAACTGTGTGCTCCACCGTGTCCTCCGGGCGTTCCGCACAGTGGCGGCACCCGGGCGTCTCTTCCGCTCGAATCCGATGCAGGAACCTCCCGAACTTGCCATGTCCGGTGAGGACCTGCGTCATGCGGAAGGTAAGGACGCCGTGAGGTCTTTCCAGCCACGCCTCAAAGAGGGGACTTACCGCCATAATTGTGGCGTGCCCAGCACTGGGTTGCGATAGTCGCTGACGCGATACAGAGAATTTACTGATTGTGCTAAAATGATTTTGTTTATATTTTGTGATTTTGTTTATATTTTGTGTTTTTACTCAATTGTTGACCTAGTTTAAGTATTTTGTTATTTAAGAAACTATTATAATTTATAAGAAATTTACCTAGTTTAAGTACCTATATTGATAATTAAGAAACTAGAAGTTAAACTTTTTAATATTATAATAATGGCATGTCTACATTACAGATTTTTTACACATTTGTATTGTACTTAAAATTCTTTTGATTATTTGTTAAATTTAAATTATTTTAGCTCTTCTTGCCTGAAACACAGGATTTCCTAGTTCAGGCACGTAAGACTCAGAATTAAGATATATATTTAAGACTGTATGTAATTTATGCTTTAAAGAATTTTGAATAAAAATATTATATTATTATAATATTATATTATATTATTTCACAGTGAGATCCCGCCGGAGCTCTGTCCGCCATACCTCGACCTGTCGCGGTAGTGGACTTTCACCCCGGCGTTGCATCTCCACGCGCTTATCGTGCATGTGTGCAAGGACTGTTGCCTCCAGATCCCACGGTGGTAGGCCAGCCAAAAGGCTCGCCGCTTCGCGGGAGATCGTGCGGTAACCCCGCACCATCCGTATTGCCATAACCCTCTGGCAGGCGTTCAGTATGGACGCCGGTCGCTTTGCCAGCGACGGCGCCCACACCGGCGCCCCGTAGAGGGCCATGGACCGAACGATGCCCGCGTAGAGCCTCCGGCAGGAGGCGTCTGGACCCCCAAGGTTGGGCAGGAGCCGCTTGAGAGCAGCCCCGGCCCGGTTGAGTTTGGGAGCCAAACGTCGGAAGTGTTCTCCGAAATTCCATCGGCTGTCGAGAACGAGTCCCAGGTACTTCATCGTCGACCCGACGCCGATGCGAACTCCTCCTACCGTAAGTTGGGAGTCTGATGGTGGCGCATTCCGAGGGCCGTGGAAAAACATGGCCTCGGATTTGTGCAGCGCCACCTCGAGTCCCAACTCCTGGATCCTACCAACGACTATCGCAACCCCGCGTGTCGCTAGAGCGACCGCCGCCTGGTGCGACTCTCCCTGCGCTAGAACCAGCGTGTCGTCTGCGTAGCAGACCACGCTGACCCCGTCAGGGAGGTCGCCGCCAAGGCTCGGATACCGGTTAAATTTTCAAACCGTTATTATGTACTTGACGCAAAACTTTTTACATTAGGTTTCGTTCGCATATACCGGTTTTTTTAAACCGATATTTGGAAGAGTATTTATATAAAGGTTTTTTCGGATTAAACGGTTTAGAGCAATAAAAACCGGTTAATACGGACGCACAATAAAGAAACGACGCGCGCAGTTCAGATTTTATTCAGTAGTAAGTTTACCGACATGCCGTTCGCCTTATAAACCGGTTAATTTAGGTTAAAATAAAGTTCTTAAAACGTTCACGTTCTTAAGAAAAGTTCGGAGGAAAACCGAAATAAACCGGTGTTAACCGGTATTTTTTAAACCGGTTCCGAGCCTTGTCGCCGCGCAGCACGTAGTCGTAGCCGATGTTCCACAAGGGTGGGCCTAGAACCGACCCCTGCGGAACACCGCACGACATCTCTCGACGTTTCCAGTCTCCCTGGTGACCGGGGTAGATAATGGACCTGTCCGACAGGTAAGCCTCGACCACTCGACAGAGGTATTCGGGCACCCGGTGGTACCGGAGTGCCCTCCGGATCGTACTCCAGGGCAGGGAGTTGAACGCGTTGGCAATGTCCAAGGACACTGCCACAACGCTCCTGCCCCGGGACACCGCAACCCCTGTCGTGAGGGCTCGCACGCGCATGATGGCGTCCACCGTAGAGCGCGCCCTGCGAAAGCCGAACTGTCCGTCCGACAAGTCCGGCCCCACCCGTGTTAGCCGCGCGACGAGGCGGTTTGCAATTACTCTTTCAAAGAGCTTGCCCACCTCGTCGAGCAGCACAATGGGCCGGTACGCGGACGGAGAGTCCGCAGGGCGCCCTGGTTTCGCGATGAGGACCAGTTTCCCCGTCTTCCAGCGAAGTGGAAACTGGCCCCTCTCCATACATGCGCTGAAGAGCCCTCTTAGTCGAGGCCCGAGAGCCTCCATGGCCAGGACCCAGGCTTTCCCTGGCAAGCCGTCAGGTCCTGGGGCGGTGTTCTTGGCACTCAGCCTTCGCACCGCCACTCTCACCTCTACCTCGGTCACCTCTGGAGCGTTGTCGTCGTCGTCGCTGTTGTGGTCCGCGTCAGACACTGCTGGCGGGGGCGGAGCCATGGGCGGGGGGGAGTGTTCCCCTCGCGCAGGGAACAGAGTGGTTACCACACCCTCCACGAGTTGGGGCCGGAGACTCTGAGTCAGCGGCGGAGCCCAGGGGCGTAGCTTGTCCCGTACCAATTTGTACGGGCGCCCCCACGGATCCGCGTTCAGAGACCCCAGCCACACGTTGCGGGCCTCGAGTTTGGCCCGCCTTATCTCCGTTCGGAGGGTGCGCTTTGCCTCTCTGTACCCCTCATACAGCTCCGCCTCTCTGACCTCCGCATCCGGCTGGCGGTTGCGACGCCTGCAGTGACTACATACAAGGTGTAAGGGACAGCTCTCCGCAAACTTTAAGGGCTTGCTCAGTAGACGAAACTGAACAACCATCCACAATTTTTTTTTTTTTTTTCAGGAAACAAAAAAGTAATCGGCCAATCTATACAAACTGTCCAATTAATTATAATTATAATTTTGTATGGTAAGGCTGATTTTTTTTTTCGTCTAAAAATCTGCCTCACCATACAAAATTAAATTAAAAACCTTCTCTTTTGAAGTTGGTTACAAAGAGCAAATAAGCCTTACAATTATGCAAACCACAATGATAAAAGAATCAACGTTTGCTAAAATAGATACTGACCACTTTAATAAATAAGTAGGTAATGTTATTTGCACACACATATCTGCACTATTGACCTAAAATAGTTGGTAGGTACCGATCTAAAGTAATTTACAACGAAGTCAAGTTATTGGCAAAGCATTAGGGACTTAATATTATCTTTATTTTTAAATGCGGTTCTAAATGTTTTTTTTTTATATTTTTTTTTTGTTGATAGGTTCGTGCTTGAACACTATCTCACCTGATGGAAAGCGACGATTCGATCGATGATGGTGCGCGCTTATCTAGAAGTAACTTATACACTCATGACTTAAAGATTCCAGGGTTGTAGCCATCAGGAAATAGATTCCGGCAAGGAATTCCACTCCTTAGCTGTACGCGCACAATGAATGCGTTCCCTAAACGTGCGTAAAGGTAGGATGTCTACCTTGTACCGAGGTGGCGCATTGCTATCCGCCTGGTAGTTCGGTGGTAGAACGGGCTAGGTGCAATTAGGTTATGCAATTTCGACGCATACTCTCCGAAATGCAACCGCCAGTAAACCGACAGGTTAGCAGCTCGGCGTCGATGCTCAAGACTTTGAAGCCTCGACTCGACGAGTGCATCATCATATGTCATGAGTTTTCATTGATTTTACGAATGAGTGGATAAACTAGAGTAACACTGCTTGATATTTGTAGAAAACACATTCAGTTTAATTTAATTATATGGTTACTAAGTTCTTTAATTATTTAAACTAGGAAGAACATGAAAAATAAATACACTTAACTAATTAAAACTATCTATATAAATATATACACAATAACTCAAAGGCTGGCTTTTACCTTGGTCAGAGATTAAGCATTGCCATACAGCGTGGCAATGCCGCCAGTCTTTTGAGCACACTTCCAGTCGCCAGCGATGCGGAGAAATTTTTTATATGTAGTTTGCAAATATAAGTAAGATAAATTACATCTGCTACTACAAAACCCTTCTACTTCGGTAATTAGATTGATGGCGAACATTATTTTTAAACAAGATTATCGGAGTGAATATCTTCAACATCTTATAAATAACCTGAGCCAATAAAAAAAGATATTGCGGTACGTCAAAGGTGCGCACAACAGCGTAAGTTACCTTTTTTAACGTGCGTATAAAATCGTAAGTGCTGTCCAATTTATTATAAAAAATGGAACCAGTTTTACGCATATTAATCACTAAATATTTTTTGCAGATAACATTTTACAACGTGTAGTTACCTTGTCGAGGGGTTCGCTTTTGGGTACTTCGTATTTTATGGATGGAGGTGTAATGAACTCGGTTTTGACTGAGATGGTTTGACGTCACAAATATATAGGTTTTAGTAACAAGACTATCACAAATAGGCACGCGACACGTTACGTTACGTTAAAGCCCATTTAGTGCCATAAAACCGTGACTTTCTTAAAGCCTCGGTAACGGCTAAGTTAATAGATTTGAAAAAAAAAACATATTTAATTAGGTTCATAAATAATATTAACAATATATGATTCACATGTAAATGTCATTGAAAGTCGGTGCACACGCTAGGCTCGTGATCTGCTGATGCTCGGCTGAGGAACCGATCAACTACGCTACGCTACGCAGCTACGGTACGCTACGTTACGATACGCTACTCAGCTACGATACGCTACGGTATAGTACGCTACGCTACGGTATGCTACGCTACGGTACGCTACGCTAGAGGTAACAACATTGAGGCTGTCTGTGAGAACTCGTTACTTCAAGAAGCCATTCCTATAATAACTCCTGTGTTATCCAGATATCTTGTGTCTACCTTGCTCCAAAAATAACTGTGACTTAATTATTACATGTGAGATAATTATATCGCAACTTCCCGCATATTTGTCGAAACATTTTTCACTAACACTCAAAGTAACAATTACTTTAACATTACTGGTAGAATCGTGACGTTTGAGTTGGCGCTCTAATTTCTTTTACAAACGTTATGTTCTCCTTAGTTACTGCATTGGTAATCTTTGGCCGGCCTTTTATTTATACATGTAACTCTAAAATCTATAAAATTAGTCGATTTTAACCCATATCGCCTTATATTAACGATCTTAGTTTGTTTTAATGTAGTCATCTGATATAATAGAGTCAAATACGAGTATCGTGAGTAATCTAGTAACACAAATATTAAATATCCGGCATTCCGCCTTCATTCATCCTACGTTTTGCCAAGACCAAGGACTTTGTCCGAATTTTTGATGGCCAAATTATGCCAAACTTAAATCATTCGTTGGTATTGCACTAAGAAAATTTCACTAATTAGAAACCAATAAACTCACTCAGTCAAATTTAGGCGACTTCATAGCTAGACTGAATCACGACGACAAGGCGGCGGGAATGCAAACAATGCTTATGAAACTCAGTTCGTATTCCATATTTAATTGCACTCTGTTCATTGCAGGTGAACACTAAGTGCATATTTTTACGATTTTCAAAGCTCATAAAAATTCTACAGATCGGATGAGTCAATTAGAGGATAAAGATACACTTGCCAACCCAAAAATAAAGAAATATATAAATTCGTAGATTATAATCATATTCTCGGGAAAAAAAATGATATTTCTTGTTTAATCGCTAGTTTTCTAGAAGGGCAACAGAGATCATAGCATTTTATGGATATTGCAATCATAAACAGCCTTTACCAATCGTGATAATAACTGTAATATTGGCTCACGACCGTGTACAATCCTAGCGAGAGGGAAGGTCGATCTGATGATGAGTAAGCACTATCGTACCTAATAAAATGTTGATGGTCGTTTCATGTGCGTTGTAATTGCAGAAGTTGTTCAAGCCCTTTCCATCAAGTGTCCACTAGACCACAAATAGCCACCACGATCCACCGCACCATGGTGGACAATGGACATTCCAATGTTACGCAAAAAATGATTCGGAAACATGCTTCTGTGATCGTGGCTTCCAAACAATTTTAACATGTAGACCGGTACCGTTTATAAATTGAATTCAATGCCGAACACTGTTTTCCAATAGCTTTAGTAATCTTCTTTTAGTCTATATAATTTAGAATTAAACATTTTTATTGAAGAACATTATTACTTACTTACTAACAGGTCAAATATTGACTAACGGTTGACTGGTAGATAATGCCTTGTTGCATTAAGTCTGCCTATATACAATACACCTATATACTGCCAGTCTGCTATATACTGTACATACATTTTAAATTAATAAACGCAGTTTATCTCACTAAAGTACACCCTTTACCTTGTCTCGTAAAGAAAAACAGTCCTTACCTAATAATAATAACGCAGAAACAACTTCTTTTTTCTGGGGATGGAGGCAAAATATAAATAAAATATAGTCTAAACAAAATGACCTATATATTTATAATCATAGTACTATTTATTATCTCCGTTAATTAATCACAATTCGCAAACATAATCCGCTATGTCAGCGAGTTCACTGTCCTCCTGAGATATTACTTCACGATCAGTCAGTGACTCACGCGTGTCTGCCATAATGTGGTCAACTGTTCACCTACAGAACTGATAACCATATCACAATGAGGTTGTAGATAAAATTATAGTTTTGTGAAATGAAACTTGGATTTTGCAACGTTTTAGACTGCTTCATGACCTTGGAAGTAAATGATTTCATTATCCAAATCGTCAACGCTAACTTCAAGTACTGTTCTTTCGTAATAGAATCGTATAGACTAAAGATAATTAAATCAAACTCCAAAAATCTTTAGAAAACTAATGTCCTAATAAGTTTTCTAAAGATTTTCAGATGTACTATATTATTTTTAATTTAACTATTGAAGGTCACAGCAGCCTGACCTTAACCGTATTTAGCATACTATGTATTATCTAACACAAGAATTTTAATGAAAAAAAAAACAATAACAAACAGCTGTAGTCAAGCTCTAATAGAGAGGGCACTCATGACTCCACACTAAATATATTTGGTCCATATGTCTGGATTCCAGTGAATGTCAAATATAAAATAAACATTTGTCATTTTGTCGCCACATTTTGTCACAATATGTTCAATGTTTATTTAACATGACTCGCTAGACGTGTTCGCTATTCGCGTCATACTCATGCTCTTGTCATTTGACGTCACAGGATACGTAGTACAACGGTATTCTGATTCTAATGTTAATTACATGTCAACGAAGATTCCAGCCGTTTGTCACTTCATGTGTTTTTAATGCAGCAAGTTGACGAAAGAAATGTCTAGGTAAAACACCGGTAAGATGAATAATAAGAAGGTTGTCGATGGTAACACTGCAGAAAATCGCATGTAATCCTCGGCAGTGAGGGAACGGCAACGAAGAAGAAGTTGAAGATAAGAATATGGTGTCCCCTTTTCTTCATGTTCTGGAGGATTTATTATAAATTCTTGTACAATGCAATGGTTACAAAATTGGCCACTTTATCATCATCGTCCTGCTCATATCCCCAATTTGCCGAGGTCAGCGCAGCATATCTTCTTATTCACGATAATGTCAACAGAATAATTTTTTCTAATACATCTATCTATACATATATAGCGTTACATACTAAGATCATAATCGAGATTAATTTAATAATTAACATAATCGATCAACAGTAAGTCAATAACATCATCAATACAACACACTTAGATAGAGGACATTAGCCTGTCCTTGGCGGCTTACTAAAACACTGCCTTCATAAACGTGAACGATAGCTATTGTAAATACATGCGCGACTATACAACTAAATATTGTATCCATATATACACATGTGTAGACAAACTTATACCCAGGGCTGTCATAGACGTTTCCGCAAATATTCCAGTCAACCAAAATAAGACATGTTAATAAAAAGCTGTAGAACTACAGCAAATTAAAAAAGAGAAAATGGGGAATGAAAATATAAATAGACCTAGATACAAACAATAAATAAATAGAAAAAACCGAAAAGAACAAAATCCGTAAACTAAAGTAAAAACCAGAGTTGAAGGAAGTCAATAGTAGGAGAACGATAGATCTAAATAATACACAAAGCACGAAAAAGATAAAGAAAACAATCTACGTGCAGACTATAAACAATATTAAAGAAGAACATGGGCCAAAACGGCCTAAAATAATTAGTTAAACTGAATGCCATAATGGACAACTGCAACACTCAGAGAGAAACAACTGCATTGATAACTTCAGACAAATATGACAATATAAGACTAAACAATTTTCAGGATTACTTTCGATTTCATTTTAACACACAGGAGTAACCCTAACAATATCTTTATGTATTTCGCAAGTTCTCGTAACCCTTTGCGAGATAGCCGGGGAACCTCGAGATAAGAGCTACATACACGCACCGATATCGCAGAAACTGGGCCCGTAAGATGCTCTACGAATGTTTCCGCATCATATTCGTATCAGTCCACGGCTGGACATGGGGCTCTTTATGGAGCAGACAATGTGTTTTTTATGTCAAACCAGATTATGAAATTCGTTGGGCACACATTGTATCGAGAGATATTGAAAGATAAGATCGGAATCCAAATCGCATGCAATTTAGAGTATTGATATCGGTAGCACTAGCAGATGATTTTGAAATCTTTACAAGATGAGATACCGAAAGATAGTTATTTTTTCAAAAAAATCTAAGACTTTTGTGACACTGTTTGCTGACGCAAAAACGAATTGATTAATAGCCAGTTCACAAGTTCAATAAAACTTACAGTAACTCTAAGCATTGATATAAATGCCTAATGCATTTGTATTTAGCATTTGTTGTGCAAACATAACATTCACTCACCAAAGTAAACAGCGTTATTGAAACTGTTTTTCCTTTTATCTTTTTGCTTTCTCACATCCTCTGCGGTTACTTTATTATTTATTTTTCAAGAAACATGTTTCATATTCATTACTTTATTCAAAGCACGAAGTCTGAATACAGACTTACCTTCAGGTCATTTATTATCATTTTTATTACCACGCTCCGTTGAAAATCGTTCGCATATCAAAATAGCGCTTAACTTTGTTACATAAAAATGATATTTTTTATCAGACACGATATATTTAAGAGCTAAATTTGAAAAAGAGTATCGAATAATGGTCACTATCAAAGTTGTATGTTCGACTGGATATTATTGGTGTACGTTTTAAATGAAACTTGCATATTCTTTTGAATAAGTAGCGTGGCATAGAATAGAAAATGTAGCAGAGCTGATTCATTGTTTACATTAAAACACAAGCTACCGTTCAGCTAATTCATAGTACGTATTGAAAAGTAATTGGTAGTAATAAGAGCATTTTAGTAGTTACTTTAGTTTTATTTTGGGAATAAAACAAGTAGGTACTACCAAAAAAATAAACCACATCGAATCGAGAAAGAATCGACACTGATGAAAAATATATTACTAGTAAACATAGCTCTTGAGAGAGCAGACAGTGGTGGCCGAGTGGTAATGGCCTCGACTTACGAGTGGTCGCAGGTTCAAACCCAGCCTGGCGCATTACTTTGTGTAATTTATTTAATCACCACTGCTCTCAAAACGGTGAAGGAAAACATCGTGAGGAAACCGGCTTGTCTTAGAACCAAAAATTCGAATTATGACATACACTAACCCGCACTAGGTCCGCGTGGTAGATTACGGCCCATTCACTCTTCTAGAGAGGCCTGAGTCCCAACAGTAGGAACATTATAAAGCCGACTATGCTATGCTAAACATAGCACTTGTAGGTACTTACCTGATCCTTAAAAATTTGAAGTTATAGAGCACGAATTCTCCGTTCATGAATAGGTAATTGCGAAGATAGGTACGTACAGAATTATACCGGTTGTATGCCTGATCCATTTACACGTATCACGATCATAATTTTTCATTAGCAGTTTGCAGATGGCCTTTATCACGTCACCCATAGATAAGATAACATAGTACATATAAAATAATTTTGGTACAGATTTTATAACAGTTACATTCTCAGACGTCTGAAGAAGCAACAAGGCCGATTGTGTAAACAATTATGCATAGTAATAGTAACACTTGTCAGCTAATTAGTTCGCAAAATTATGAGAAACATCTGTTTTGAACGAGAATGTTACAATTTCACGAAACGCGTCTGGATTCTTAACAGCTGTGATGATTGATGCTAAACGCAATCTATCATATTCTCATGATGGTTTTTTACTGTGTGACCGAGAATTGAACAAGATATCGAAATATTATAAAGTTGAGAATATGACGAAAGGCAACAAGATATATTTAGATATAATACAAGTTAAATCATCTATCGTTGGTGATAGAACTGACTTCAATTGGAACTACATAGTTCAAGCAAACAAGAAACTTTGTTTTATCAGCTACAAATGTATCACACTCAGGCTGTGGCATTGTTCGAAAGAGGTACTGTGGCACTCGAACGCAATTTAGTGGAATTCCCTGTAAGAACCTGTGTTTTCTGAAAGCTACAACCTGAGGATATTTAAGTCAAGAATGGGTTACTTCTAGGCAAGTGTGCTCCATCGTCAACCACATATAGTCGCTATCTATTAGGCGGAATAATTGTCATGTGCGAATTTTGATAATCACAAGTAAGTTTTGTCAGTAAAAATTTCACATTCCCGCCCGGTTGCTCCACCCGGGGCGGAAGAAGTTATTTGATGATATCCCACGTCAAAAATAAGGTGTAACACTTAAAAAGACATGAGCAAATATTCTCTTACGCCTTAAGGCACATCAATCATAAGACTAACCTATTTCTGATAAGCCCTTGTATCTAAATCGGTTGATAAACCCCCAACTCTGACTTTCACGCCTTCTATTAAGCAGACTGATGGTTTGATAAGGCCTGTTGCAGTGTTGTAGAGATCCAGGCTATCTTATCTAGTCGTGAGACAGGCCGTGACGTGTTTGGTTAGCTAAATCAATGTTGTAGGAAGCTACTGCATCATTTACTTAGTGGTAACCCAAAAGCAACGCGTAATGAACATGTGAGAAGGAGCTTTGGGGTGGCCCCCATAACCCATAAAATTTGTGAGGCTAGATTGCGATGGTACGGTCACGTTATGAGAAGACCAGACGATCACGTGATTAAAAGGTGCCTCTCCATCACTACAAGAAAAAGGGGAAGAGGAAGGCCTCAAACAACCTGGCTGTCAGTTGTCCAGAAGAACATGAAAGAATTGGAACATCACGAACAAGACGTTCGAGATAGGCCTAAATGACGTCGCATGATTGGGAAAGCCGACCCCGCGTAACGGGATAAAGGCGAGGCAGACGAAGAAGAACCCAAAAGCAACGCAAAAAAAATCAAATGAAATGAATTTGTAACAAGGTGCAAAAGCACCAGCTTTTTTACCTTGTGGTTATTGTTGTTGTGCCAATTACCAAACTGGCACGATTTCGGAGCTCATGCTTCAAAAAGATCTCGAAACCCTAATTTAATTACAGTTTTTTTCTAAAATCACTATCGATCTAGTCGTATTTAAATCTGTATGCTTATACAGAGGTAACGATGCACCTGCCATGTAATCTCTTCACCATCATAGGTTAACTGAAAGAGAATGCCAAAAGCATTAAATCTGCCTTTGTACCTAAATGAACTTTAAATAAATAAATAAATACTCATATATTTACTTAACTTCTACTAACATAAAACATGGGAATGCTTTTGAATTTCTAAAGATGTTGACTTTTTACCTTTTACCAAAAGACACAACCCTATCAATCCCTTTAGAATAGAATCTAGCCCATCAACTCTAGGCTGTTGTAGGAGTACACTGTTGTGGCTGTTGTTCTAACAGCCACAATAGTGTCCCATCTCCGTCACATACATGTCGCTAATCTATGACCAGCCGTATCTCTTAACATCACAGGGTCGCAAAAACTGCTGGCGGTTACAAAAACCGGTTGCCATTGCACCACTGAGTGCCGGGATGGTTGCCTTAATACTTTAATATGCCATTACAAATATAACTCGAGTCGGTTCTGTGTTCACTTGAATATGCATTGGAGTAAGTGGTGCTGTTTTTGCCTTAGCAATCGTTTCTTTGGTTCTAGGGTTAATTATAGTAATTGAAACGGAAACCGTCTGAACTCTGAAGTCTAAAAAAAGTTAACAAGCAAGTAAATTATAGGAAAGGAACAGGATACAGAAAAAGTGTGAAATACGTTACATTAAGAAATGAAACTTAAATTAGAGAGTTAAATAATCCAGAGGAGGGACATATGTAAGTCATTAATGAAGCAGTAAGCATGCGACGACCATATCGGCACCCAACTAATAATAAAAGAATTTTAAATTTAGAAAAATTTCAAAATATCGAAACGCAGCTCTAGGAACCCAGCTGGGTCAAAGCCTACTGGGGCCATGGGTTGTGCGAAGAGATCCCCAAGACCTTGGATCGAAGGCAAAGAAGGAACAGGAGCTTCGCCCAAGGGTGGAAAATATCTTTACATGATTTCCCACCTAAAAAAAGCTCCCAATCAAGATACATTTCCAAATAATCACCTTGAAAATGTTAGCAGTCTACTAAGTCCTAATACCGATCTGAATTAGTTTAAAGATATATGCATACAGTGTAAGTTGTGTAACAGTGTTTTGAATACAAATGAATTTAAAACAACCACCATTGCAAACGTCGGGTACATCGAACTATATATGCTAAACCTAAATTAGAATTGCTTGAAGGCTATCACTGGAGTTGGACTTGCATTTAAAGGTATCATTTTTAATTACTTTTATACAAGTAATCTTAGTTGCTTCTTGTCAGGTATTTCTATCAGCTAAACTTTCTGTGTTCACTTGCTTCTCAGTTGTGCCATTTTCTACAGAATCTGTAGATCTTTTCTTATGAGGTACAGATCTTAAAAAGAGATATTTGCTTCAGCGTACCTCATCAAGTCTCATCATTGTATTCTTATAAATTAAATGATTATTGTTATTTGTCTCACAACCAAGATACTCACTAAAGAATGTGGCGAAATAAAATGCTCTATTAAACCGTTGGTTAGATCGTTATAGTTCAATAAGATAGTGTAAAAGGACTTGCACAAGCAAATGCTAATGTGGTGGCAGGTGATTGAACTTTATCTCATTGTGCGACTGCCTATCAGACCTCCACAGCCTAAACTAGTTAAACGATACTCTATGGATAGACTGATGGTCCGATTTTCTGGCGTCTAACTACCTGTAACGACTGTCAAAAACCAATCAAACATTAAAATCCAAATATAGAACCATAAATTAACATTGACATCCTTAAACCGGATAGATCCAGTTGGCACCGGGAAAAACCGACCCTAGGCAGTTTTGACATAACTAAGGGCACGTAAGCAGGTTATTAATCTCTAATTACTAAACCTAAATACCAGTATAATCAAAATTTAACCTCTTAAAATCTTAACACAGAACCATACATTCACATTGACATCCCTAAACCGGATAGATCCCGTTTGCACCAGAAAAAAACCGCCCCTAAGCGGTTGACATAAATAATGTAAGCCAATTATTAATCTCTAATTACTAAACCTAAATACCAGTAAAGATAAGTCAGTCCTTAAACCAATTTTTACGCTGTACTTTTAACGAGAAAAGCATGTTATGCAGATTAGTATGAACCGTTTCTTGCACTGTTTTACCGTAGCGTCTAATGTGACCACTTAATTTAATTGAGACACATTCATGACTCTTTGTCATTATCATTCTAATGTAGTCTAACTGTGGTTTTACAATGTTCACGATTCTAGTCATGATACCAGCTAGTTTATTCTGGTTCGCAAGTCACACGGAAATAGCTTAGATAATTGTTGAAAGGCTCATCTTTAGCTAAGTCCCTTTCTTCCGTAGCGTTATGATTTGCCGTGCCCGGTTACCTGCTCACGTAGGGACCTAATGACAGCATCAGCAGACTGCATTGCCACTCGAATTCTGGGCTGGATAAGGAATTTGACTGGTTTTGCCATCGATACACTAAGAAGACGTATGATTTGAAATGATAACCACGACCCTGGAATTTGAAGGCAACTGAAGAAAAACAGACCAGTGTTAAGGTCTTTTAAGAATGACAGCAGGACAAAAATATGCATCTTCAAGATGACAGAAAATGATAATCAGCTACATTAATTAATCCGACAGTTATCACCCACACCATTCTATAGTAATTGTAGTGTAGTCAGTAAGTTTTACACTTCCTCTCGCTTCACCCATAACGGGAGAAGTTATTTGATGATTTCCCACCTCAAAAAAGGTCCTTCGGTAATAATACGAGTAATGATAGAGAAAACTTTTATTTGTTCTAGTTTTTTTTTTTATTTCTGGGATGGGCCCACTAACATAGCTATAACCTAGCTAGGGGTTTTAAGTCAAGAGTGAATAGGTTGCTTCTAGGAAAGGGTGTTCCATCGTCAGCCACATCATCGCTTACCATCAGGTGAGGTAGTGGTACCCAAAATAAAAAAAAAACAACACACACCACCGCCACCACAAAAAATCTAAATTGATCCCATGTTATACGAACCATTAAATCTATTGCCAACTTTCAATTTCAAAATACATTTAGATCGAACCGCTTCGCCTAAAAAACTAGTCTGGAATTTATGTAGTTCGAATCGATCGTCGATAAATCAAATTCCATCTTCTCAAGCGATTATTTTTTTCTAAGTCTTCGTGCAAACTTGTATTACGGAAACTGGTGTTAAAATAAACAACGTCTAACCTTGAACTTAAAGACCGAGGTACCTAACCTAAGTTGAAAACTAGCGTGGAAGTTGAGTCTGATAGATAAACCAGCTTTTTTGGCAATTAATTGTTCTTACACCAGTAAAAATATTACTATATTACAACATTATTTTTAGTATATGCGAAACCTGACTATAGTTTGTTCAGAATTAGTATAATGCTTTTCAAATGAGAATAGGATCGATTGCCATGTTGTGACGTCACGATTTACTGTCACATCGAGGAAAGATATTTTTATAATTTAATTAATTTACGAATAAAAATATTTAATACGAACTGTGAGCGAAAAAAGTTTAACCAAAGTCCAGTTCTTACTCATCTCTGAATTCTTCAATTTTGTCAAAATTTCTTCGATTTGACAGTACGACGTGACGTCACAACATGGCAATTAATCCTATTCTCATTTGGAACGCATAGTAACTAAATCGATTTCAATAATTTTTACACCATGTTATATTTTTTCTTTTTAAAATATTTAAAAAAAGGTCAGAAGTTGGTTTTGGTTTCGGTTACGGCTGAAAATGGAAGAGGAGCCGAATATTTATTTATTTATTAAAGCTTTATGCACATAACACTACAACGGCGGAATGACGAAATACGCATGTTCTATCAGTCGTTTGCCGTTTCGGTAGCGGCTGCAAAAAATGACTTGATTACAGAAATACTGACCAAAAATAATATAAATTATTCCTAACTTTATTTCGTAACAGTAATGCTTAATTATAACTTTAATAAAATACTAAAGTCAGTCAGTTTTTACGTGTCTATCACAACCGTCAGTTTAAAGACGCAATGTTTGGGCGAGCTGAATATTCCGCCTCTTTGTAGCTGCAGCCGAAACCAATTTTTTGCCTGAAACTGAATCTTCGGTCAGTCTCTAGTTTTAAGTATCTTCTTTGATATTTATCTAGACTTTTCCCTTCTATCTTTTTAGCCCTCCAGTATATTATTAAGAAATTAAAAATTGCATTTCGAATTTGCGAAAATGAATTATTAATTATTCATAATGTAAGCCTTGATTGTTATTATTATATTATTACTAACCGTTTTTTGCTCATAATTATGTCAGTGTTTATACTTACCATTAATGATAGTATAGTAGGTAGGTAGGTAGGTACAAGTAAAGTGTCACAAGAATGAAGTACACAGGAAGAATTGGCTTAATACTAGATAATGGCTTGATCTTTAGCCCTGGAATTACTCACACTTGGCATTGTGTACTAACAACGACGAAGAAAATTGTACTGTTTACTACTCAGCAGGGACTAAAGGTAGAACTACCTACACTGCTAACACGTGTGCCACGCCACGCCGATCTGGGCGCGTCGGTCCCCATACATTTTATGTGGAAACTAGACTTTCAGAGCTACACTTGTAACACGCCACGCGACCTCGTTATACGTACAAATCAGGGGTGTTACACGTGTGCATGTTAGCAGTGTAGTTTTAATTTAACACTAACAATGAGTTGGGATGGGAGAGGAAGACATAGGTAGATCATAGTTAGCTTCGCCCGCGTGAAAGTCGGTTTCTCCATACAAACTTTGGACTCCCTTTCATTATCTTAGGGGGTGAATTTCGGAAAATCCGTTCTTACTGGATGTCTACAACTTATAAGGAACCTACCCGCCAAATTTTAAGCTTGTAGGTGTTAATATTTTTGAAATACTAATATTTTGAAATACCACTCACTGATTAATCAGATTTCCTGATTAATCAGTGAGTGGTATTTCGATTTTATTTAAGTATATAGATTATATTTAAGTTATATTTGGCTTTCTGCCTGTGTACCTATCCTGTAGTGGTTACAACTACAGGATAATCAGGAACTATAATAGTCTTAGATATTACAATTAACAATCAAAATGATGCTGCTCAAAGTTAAAGGCACTTGGTAAAAAAATATAACCGACTTCAATTATAAAAAACACTGAAAAGTATCAAATAACTTTAATTTTGGAAGTCGGTGTTTCTATAATAGTTTAGTCTCTTCGTTATTTAACACCGACTTCCAAAATTAAAGTTATTTGATACTTTTCAGTGTTTTTTATAATTGAAGTCGGTTATATTTTTTTTGTAAAAAGTTTTTTTTATTTTACACTTTTTAGTTATGGTACCACCACTAAAAAGTACCCCTCAGTCAAACTTAAATACTTTATAGTCAGAGCGCATCTCATAACGGTTCTAATAATCCCAAACACGGTTAGATTACATTAATTTACCTTTCGGCTTCATCATCAGATCAGTTCGATATATCCTCTCCCCCTCTTCTTTCAAACAGTCACTAGACTAGATGCTGGAGAGGGAAAGGATATATCGAACTGATCTGATGATGAAGCCGAAAGGTAAATCTTTCAATCAGTCATTAGACTAGATGCTGATAATCCCGGCTGTAGCATCAGGCCAGATTTATGTCAACATTGCAATGAACTTAAAATTTAGTCCTGTTTAAAATGAGCCCAAACACGACTACGGTGCTGTAATTTCAAGGTTTATACTTTTCCTGATGCTCCTGGCTTCAGCATCAGGTCTCTATGTACTTCGGTGTTCTTTATTAGCAGTACGTTTATCCACACATCGAGCCGTTTTCAATGAGCCTAAACTCGATATATCTGCCGTTTGTTGTCGAGGACTTAGGTACTCTGCAGACTATCCTGACTGCAGCATCAGGTCATGACTTGATGATCATGAGACCAAATGTGGCAAATGCCCTATCAAACATCAAAACAATTTACTAAAACAGTCCTTGCCTGTTCGAGTAACTTCTTACTGTTAAGGAGTTGTACCTTCCATCATCAGCCCAGCTACCTGAGATGGTGACGACCATACGCAAGCACACAAGATACTTCATAAAATATACGAAAATCAATAAGTGAGCCTATAAAATTTGAAGGTTGCCCTCGATTTCTCCAAGATCCCATCATCAGATCCTAATTTGGTGATAATGGGACCACCTCAGAACTATCTACTTTCGAACAAAAAAACAATTTTGAAAATCCGTCCACATTTGGCGGAGTATTCGACGAACAAACATACAAAAAAAAAAAAAAAAAAAAAAAAAAAAAAAAAAAATATACAAACAGGCCCAGGTTTTCAAACGATTGAGATATGAGTAAGTCGGACGACATAGCTACAGCAACTCATACGTGCAGAAATTCAATAACCAACGATCAAAGGGCCGGCTGCGGCAGATCCGGCTTAGCACAGATGAAAGAGACTCCAGTAGCCTATGTACTTACTCCAAACAAAGTCAACGAAGGAAGTAGTGAGACGGGTCAGTGACTTACTAAAACTCATAGGAAAGCTGGAGGCGAAGATTTGCACAAAGAAGAATAGAATTGTACCCACGTAAAGCCCTTATGCACAAAACTTTTTGGGAACACTTTCAGTGCTTAAAGCTAAGGAATGGAATTCCTGTTTCTTGATAGCTTCAACTTAATTAAAGAGTGAACTTACCATGTCCGCTAAGAAGTTGCGTCATGCGGAAGGTGAGGACGCCGAGATTCCTTTCTAACCACTTTACAAACAGGGAACATCATCATTTCAGCCGAAAGACGTCCACTGCTAGACATAGGCCTCCCCGAAGTATCGACATGATTATAATGAAACATGTGCCCATAATAAAACTACTGTGGTTGGTAATCATGACCAAGATGAATAAGAAACTACATTAAAATCTGCATTTACAAACAGAAGATAAGATCATAAGAGAAAGAAATCCTTACATAAACCAACACTTGAAGAGCCAAGCAGCAGTCATTAAGTAATTGTAACACTTTCGTTCTGCCATGCAAGCGCTCGAATTAACGCGAGCCGTGGAAACAAGAGCAAATGTAACGGTTCATATTATTGTATGATACGCATTATGCAGTTCATGATAAGTAGGCTTATATGTAACACTGTACTTATTTTTCTGGAAGCTTACGACTGATCTTAACAAATGTTTGCGCTGATTGGACAGCTCCACTCAAATCTGTGTGGTTCTTTCCTCAAAAGACCATCTGAGACACTAATCCGCATGGTTCTCATATGTTTTGACCATTACATGTTCTTTACTGTATGGACTTTAAAAGAGACTTTGACCCCTGGGTTTTTAGTCAGTAAGAGTCTAACACTATCTCCCGCTCCGCCTAAGAGCGGGTGTCATTGGATGATTTTCACCTCTACAAAAAAAAAAAATCAAACCCTGAGTTTGTTTCGGTGTTTCTTTTCAGAGTAGTCAGCTAGGAGACACTGGCCTCATCTCGTTCAAACTGACTAAAGAAAATTGACGGCAAAAGGGTTTTTTTAAAACCGATTTACAAAATAAAGATCATTTAACGTTTCAGGGGCCTTACTTTGTCGTGTAAAAATATCAGACGTGCAAGCGAGGAAGGAGTTGGAACTATACACCATAGAGTTTATGGCCCCATCCCTATAGACAACATTTCTTTTAGTACATGCGAAACCTGAAAATAGTTTGTTCAGAATCAGTAACTAAATGTAGTCCAATAGTTTTGCCATGTTATATTTTTTTCCCAATAACATTTAAAAAGTTCACAAGTTGGACACTACCGATACCAAGTACAACACAGGTCACGGCAGTTCATAGCGGGTATTAGGCGTCTTTAAACAGCTGGGTGCCAGTGTAAAACTACCTACATTTTTGCTGATATAACAAGCTTATAACTTTGTGATTTTTCATGATACGGTTTTGACATTTTGTACATAGATTCTTTACATAAAAATACCAGACGGGTGTTTCAGGTTTGACATACAAGGTGTAAGGGACAGCCCTCCGCTAAACAAACTTACAAAAAAATATTTTTTTTGTTTCTTGAAAAAAATCTTGTGGAAGGTGGTTCAGTTTCGTCTACTGAGCAAGCCCTTAAAGTTTGCGAAGGGCTGTCCCTTACACCTTGTATACTAAAACTGATGTTGTATAGATAGCTCCATCCCTTTAACAGTCTTTCCCATCCCTGTAACTCAAGCAAGCATTTCGCCTCGTCGTTTACCTATACCACGTACTACATCAAAGGACTGGAACAATTTGCCTGCTGCGGTCTTCCCATTCGATTTTAATTTAGTTGTCTTAATTGCTAGAGAGTATAAGCTCTTAATAAAGTAGTGCGCTTCAACCTTCAAAGATCGCATCACTACTTATCATCAGGTGGGTTCACTGTCAAGCACTAAATTTGTATTAATTAAAAAAACAGTTCAGCTTAGAGAGAAGATCGGGGATCAAATGGATCGCGTTATGACCCGCTGATTTTTACATATCTAAGTATATTTACATGAATACCATAATATTTTTTTTTCTTAAATTTCTTCTCATGCAGGTAAACTCAGCAAGCAATGCCAGTGTCATACCTGTGCACTAGTTAAGCTCGTAGCAGTTATGACCAATTTACGATAAGTACCTCTAGCAGGAAATGGCGGCAATCAGTTTTATAGTTCGTTCCGAAATTGTTTCAGTCGCAAATCTGACCAATTATAACTAGGCACCTCGTTGGGACTATATTTTTTCCTGTTAACTTTTAATTGGTTGGTAACTTTATCAGTTAGGTTGTTAGGCTATTATTAAAACGACACCTAATGGCCTGATCTGTAACTGGACGAAAAGTCAATTAATTAATTTAATAATTATTAATCTCGTGATTTCCGAGTCGATAGGATATATAAATCAAAAATGTTCCCCTAAAGTAACTGGTGGTGTTTCATTTACCCATTTACCTAGTAAAACTAGGTATCCATTTTATTAAAATTATCTATAATGGTGTCATAAAAAAATATGATCATGACACATTGCGCTTCAAAATTGGTTCCTAATTGAATCTTAAATTTTTTGCCGTACGAAATTCTACGCACCTACTTACCTATGTAGGAACGTGAATATAATTGCTTACGTTGCACTGCAGTAACTAATGTAATAATAGTTTGTTTTATTACATCATCCGACACACAACATTCCGAGAATAGCCGAGTAGAAAATAGAAGTAAAATAAATGTAATTTTTTTTTCAATGTCTTAAAACATACCGTAAAGTCAACTGCCCAACTGCCTAGGTAGCGGTCAGTGACCCCATGGCTGAAAAACACTGGCCACTAAGAATAGTTTACGCTCAATGAATCGCCGAATAACTACTTTTGAAGACATCGACATCGATTTATTTCCCAACCTATCTAGTGTTGACAATAAACTGGTACCTAATCATGCCCTCCAGGTTCCTGATCAATAAGGAAACTGACCATTTTATATTAAAAGCTCGCATGTGCAATTTCTTCCTAGTTAAGACATGTCGTAAAGTTAAATAAAATAGGTAGACCGTGATTTTAATTCGGTTATAAGTCCACAATTTATATGAACACTTCAAGCGTATAAAACTTATTTTTTATGTTGTTTCATTTATTTTTATGAGTTATCTCACAAAAAAAAAAACACTTAAAAACCTGATAGCCATTTGCGGACGTCAGGTTGTTTTGACAGCTCAAATATTGATCAATTACACGGTATTGGATAGGTAAACCGGCTAGAATAACATCGTTATTAGCCGAAATGCTGACACGAACGTGCTTGCACATATTGCCAACGAACTTTACTACACGTCCAGATATCAATTAGAATTATACGATAACGATAAAACTCAGGATTTCGAAATACACCTGATAACTATAAAAATAATATCTTTCGCCAAAGAAATCGTTGTCTGTAATGTCATTTGTTTACCGACTAAAGTTAGCTTACAAGAAAGAATTACTCACGTCGTAACTCCACGTGCACGATACTCCGGCGAACTTGGCGACACAGCGGCCCAGCTCCACGTCCTCGTGCGTGGTATACAGGTGCTTGAGGCAGTACTTCACATGAGGAGCCACCCTCTTCAGCGTCTCCCGCGAGAACAACACTCCCGGACCACCCATACAAAAGTTCTCATTGTAGTCCAGAGCTAGCGCATCCCGCTCGTCGCTCGTCCCTCGACCAGCCTGCCCTATAAACTGAGGCTTCCGACTGTCCACCGAACGCAAGAACTCCTCCAACTTATCACCTCGCACATACACGTCGTCGTCCGCACGCATGAACCACTCAAACTTATCCCCATACTTCTCATACATGTACAGCAACATTAAGAACGACTTCTTCTGCGGCGGATAACTGTCGTCCACATTACGCAGGGGAACTAAAGGTAAACCTGGCGCCCGCGACACTTCCGAACTGAAAAATGCGATCCGACCAGGCAGGTCCTGGCTCCAAGTTTCGTACACTGCCTTCGCTCGCGAACCTAAATATTGTTCAGCTGTCATAACACCCACGAACACTAATGTCCTGTTCGAGTTGTGAACAGTCTCGTTTGGCATCAAACCTATCAGCGCGATAGGGTCAGGATCGGCTAACAATTTAGCCGACTCCGGACATGCTTCCATAGTCGTCCTGGACGAAGTCCTTAAACACAACTTGAGGAATATCCCGAACATGACACCGAGCGCGACGCCCGCCGCCAGATTCATCCACCTGCTCCTCCGAGGCATCGTGGTAACACTGCGGATTCAATACGAGCACCCACTTTTACCCGGCGTCCACATGTGTGCATTCCAGGAATAACCTTTTTATCCCTTTTTTGTAGCGGCCGGGAGGGGTAGACATTAGCAGGCGGCTTTTTTTTTCGATTTTCGCTCCCATCGGTCGGGGAGCGATCACATGGCCGCGCGGTACCAGTGAAATGTCGCGCACGAATTCGAACCCTATCACGATATCGCCGGCCTAAATATCGGTTTCGCAGATGTTATCGGCGGTGCGAGCGCGGCGAGGCGCGGCGCGTATACAAATGCGACCCGTTCATGTTACGTTACACCGCGGCGAGCTACTCGTATCGCGCGTGGGAACAGTTCGACTCGTGCGCCGCCCGCCAAGCAACTGGACCGTTCCAAAACAAAACTCAAGCAGCGGTAATTCCGAGTGTCCGCGCAGACCGTATTCTTGCTCACTCTCTCTGTCGCGCGCACGGCATCGCGCTACCTGCGTCTCCCTTCGGACGGCTAATGTGGGCCGGATCGGAATGAACTTGCCCCATTCATCGCGGCATGTCTGGCCGGTGATGACAATAGACAATGCGGTGGTCGCCCATTGTCTGGTGGGTCACCGGCTCGCGGAAACTACATTTTATGACCTATTTGCGAAAGTCCGGGAACTACGCGAGACCTCAGGAAGCTGGGTTCCTTTACATAAGTATGCTGTAACAAATTCACTTGATGGAGGTGTCGAAATTCATTTATGCACCTTGAAACTTTCGTCTAATGTTGCAAATTTTAGTTCCCAAGCCGATTATTGAAGAAGAGGTATTTGTTCATTTATATTCTTGTCTTCTACTAGTTTTAACTATCTATCAGAAGGTAATCCAAGTGATAGATTCCGCATAAACTACAAAAATCTAGCACCCTGTCGTGTTATCTGGCATTACTAGTTAACCTCCGCGGTACACAAACACGTAACCGGTGTTTAAACAACCGCATGCGTGCACGCATTCATTAATCACAATCTTGGCATTGACCTATTACGCAAAATGGAACAATATAACCAAAAACCCACTTACATTAGAGCTCTTATCGCAAGGTGCGAAGGATCGTTTTGGTCTAACAAAATGATGAAAGGTTGTTATAAAATTAAAACCAGATGCGGTGTCGACTTGTTGAAGATCATTTGCATGGTATGGGTTCTGTCTGTCGGCGCTGCAGTTTGTATAAAAACCCTTCCTGTGTTTTTGCTAATTCGGTAGCAAGAAGTCTGAGTTGGCGACTATGTTAATTAATGAAGCGTTTGTTGGGAGACCAACATTAGTTTATTCGGGTCATGTCTTAACAAAGAACAATGGTCATTGACTTGTTTTTGGCGGTGCCGGTTTCTCTATTCTAATTTCGCTACGCGCATTAAGTATTTTAACTATCTGTTTGATGATTAAAGACCTAATTGTCAATTGAAGCAGCGCGGAGCATTTGACTGCTTTATTTTGACATCGGAATTAAAAGTAATAGAAAGCCAACGGAGTATTTTAAACGTGATCCATAGCTGCGATTTTTTTTAGGAACATGGGGTTGCAGGATTTATTTACCACTTTATGAGCAAAGTAAGATGTTTGGAGGGAAGGGAAAGCGTAGATATCGTTTTTCCTGTTCGTCTTTAAGACGAGTGTAGACTTCCAAGAAGGATAAAGCAATTTGTCTGGATTCGTGGTGATGACGTAGACTCATTAAGCTGTTTTAATGATTATGGAGTACCTCAAGGTAGGCTCAAGGTAGGTATTGAGGCCTCTTTATTTATAACGGAAGCTAGGTATCTTTGATCCATTTCTTAGTACCCACTAGGTGGGTTAGTGGCCTGCCAATAATGGTAATACCCGCGCGCCCTGAAAGCCAATCCAAAACCACACCCGCAGGGACCAGAGTCGATTCGGTACTCATTTCCTTACATTTAAAAACTTACTGTCATGTTTAAGTTCCTAGCTTGCGAGCTAAAGAAAACCACAAAATGAAAATAACAATTTTTATTTATACATTCGTTTGTGAAGCTGTAATGTATAAAATCTCCATCCATTCTACCGAAGCCTTTACTTACAATTTACTACTAGTAACGTTCTTTATACTACAAATAAATAAAAACCTCGTTTGAAACAAACTGCTCCATAGGCACACCATTGAGCCGAAGAGGACAGAACTGACAAAAAGACCCTTAGAGGGAGATAGAGAATTCTAAACATATTGCTGTTTCTTTTCTTTGGGCTTTTCTGTTACCTCCGCCTCAATGGCATCGCCTTATTCACTCAAATTACATTAGAGTATTTTTATCATCTACATACAAAAATAATATATTATAAGCTTTATTGTGATCCGCGAGTTACGTTTTCATACAAAACTCTTCGTAACAAAATCACAATCATTTTTAAAATCTTTTTTTTTACAAGTTGCGAAGCTTTTAAAACAAAATAAAATATTAAAAAAAGAATTTTGTATGAAAACGCAACCAATATCTTAGCAACGCGTGCCGAGTGAAAAATAAAAATTACATTATAAGGTCTACTTAAGTCATTTAATTAGATCTGAACAGTAAAACTACATATTTTTGTAACAGTATCGACTGACAGACTATTCGATAAAACAGGGGTCTTGCTTAAACTGACATTTCCATTAATGGTGGTATGATTTCCCCGGATTTAGAGAAAAATATAATAGGAAATATGCATGAAAAAAATATTTTATGTTATCAATAAATATACAAAAAAGAATACGATAGTGATAACAGTATCAAAATTGGTAGGAAAGCTAACGAGATATAACAATTTTAAAGAAATACATATATGTCCCTTACGCCGTTGTCTATGGCGGCAGTACTAGTGTCATGGCCTTTGACGTTTGACTTCTCTTTCAGAAAGCTTTATAACTTAGTTGTTAATGAAGATATTTTTTTTTCATATTTGTTTACCAGAGCTAAAGAGTTTTAATTTAATTTAAAAAATTGCATGCATATTCCCTATTTTCTAACATCGATTTTGATTTTTAAATGTTACATTTGGTTATTTCAAATAATACGACAAATAATTCTATAACTTTGTAGCACATTTTCACCGAAAAAAGTTTATCACAAAAACCGCTGGTGTACAGTCGAACACAAAAGCAATTGTTAAAACTTCAATAAGGTCTTTATTGCAGTGAAGAAAGAAATACTTATACAAAATATAAAAAATGCACGTTGTGATATTTACAATATAAACATAGTAATCGTTAAAATACAACTCATAGTGCGTTCAGTGCATTTAAGACTCGAATAAAAAGGGCCTGAAAATGGCAGTCACTCGCATTAGATGGTATTAGTAATAGAATCTACATTGTGCTCACATAATAGAAGCAAAAAGAAATATGTAACCAATCCTTATATGTAACACATATGATTTAAAAGGGTGTCCATGGAGTTTCTTGCACGTTCTTCTCCATAGATATCTATTCTTTTGGAACGTGCAATTTACCTTCACTTGTTTGTTTGACTGACCGACATTTTGACAATTCAAAAGTGCCTGTAATTGGTCTATTTGAAATAAACGTTTTTGACTTTGACTTTTGACTTTAGAATATCACAAGCATTTTAATTAGTTTTAAGATTTTGTCATATTGTCAAGATTTTATCATATTCATTAATTTTGAAAATGGTTGACTCGAATCCAGTTAAAACAAGCTTTTAATGAAAATATATTTTTTTCGGTAGGTATACTTAATACACGTCAAGACGAATCATACGAGCCCAAACTCGATGGGATTGTATCGTTTAATTCATGAATCCCCAAGCGACCACCGGTGGCCGCGCATCTATTGTCTTACTATTGTGTCTCTAATTGACGGTATCTGAAGGGTTAACTACCAAGTTATAATAGTCACCTTCCGGTTTCATCATCAGATCAACTGCATATCATAATAATTTTGCATTGTTATCTGATTTAAATTTGCATGCAAAATTTCAGCTCAATCGGTATCCGGGAATTGGGTCAAATTTAATTTACAAGATTTGATTACAGACAAACATTGGGACAGGTGAAACTAAATAAAAGCTTGTTAAAAGGTTGAGGACGAGGAGATATTGATGTTTGAGAATTACAAGGTTAAAAATAGAACGTTTGAAACGTCTAGAACCTTGAAATCATCATAGCTTCGTTACGATAAAAACGCCCAATGTGCAAATCTGTCACGGAATATATCTCGTAAAGAATCGATAGCAACATATCAACTAGCTAGCTGTCGTCCGCGGTTTCACCCACGTCTTTAGTTACAGCTCCGCTCCCGTGGTTCGTAGCGTGACGTTATAAAACTTAAAACCTTTCTCGATAAATGGGCTATCCAACACTAAAAGAACAATGGCATTTCAAAACCATTATTATTAAAAAACAAGTAGGGCACACACAGGTAAAGGATGAATCAGCATTTCGAGACGGCTATCCTGATTCTGATGTTAACTACTGTCTCTCAAAGACAAAGGATTCTTTTGACAATTTCCAGTAGGTACTGCTCTCAAATGCCACAAAAGTGGTAAATATCTCAACATTTTTCGAAATATTATAACTTAATATAATTGTAGCGGGTCCGGAGTCTTCGTGAAAATAATACTCGAGCGGCAATAAGTTTGTAGGCGTTTATTTGTATTGAACTACAAATATTACAGCGGGTGACCGAAAAATAACGAGCGAGATGGTAGCGTGCGGTTGCTCTGAGAGACATTAGCGAACTGAACTTTGTGACTCGAAAAAGTGAATTTAATACATTATTTTGCACGCTACCTCCATATTTACAATAAAATTTAACAAAGAAATTCCTTAAAACTGATTTATGTAGGTACAAACTACTTTATCCTGTTACAACATAGTATGACCAGGTATTGTATTATGCGTCGCTAACACTCCCCACCCCAGTGCTGGTACAGCACTCATCAACCAAAGAGACGGGAGCGACGCAGACCGCAGACCGTCGCAACGTACCTGTCTGAGTTTTGACCTCCACCATACGTGTACGACCGTCCTTACCTGGGAACACGCGGGTGATCAGACCCTTAGGCCACGTATTTCGAGGACCATGAGGATCCACCAATAAGACGAAGTCTCCTACTTGAAGTGGCTTCTGCTCTTCTTGCCATTTCACCCTAGGTAGCAGCGTAGGTAAAATCTCTTTGACCCACCGCCGCCAAAACATATCAACTAACCTTTGAGCTATGCGCCATTGTTTGCGTCTATACAGATCCGAGTCATCAAAGACACCGACAACAGGCAGGTTCGATGAACTGCCAATTAAAAAATGATTTGGAGTAAGAGATTCAACACTACCGGGTTCCACTGAAACATGAACTAAGGGCCGACTGTTTACAATGTTCTCGACTTCAGCCATCAAGGTGACCAAGACTTCTTCACGTGGTGCTCGTTCATTGAGCACAACTTTGAGAGAAGTCTTAACACTTCTAATTAACCTCTCCCATGCCCCACCCCAATGGGGACTAGCGGGAGGGATAAACGACCAAACCATACCGTGATTTACTCCTTCCGTTTTCAGTGCCGATGAATCTATTTCCCGTAATGAACACTGCAATTCCTTGTCGGCTCCTCTAAGGTTAGTACCATTATCTGAATATAGATGGCAGGGCCAACCTCGTCGCGCCGCCATACGGCGGAGCGCCATGATAAGCGAGTCCGATGTGAGCGATGAGACTAACTCAACATGGACCGCACGTACTGTAAGGCAAGTAAACAACACACCGTACCTTTTTTCCCGACGTCTTCCAACAGTAACTAGTATAGGTCCAAACAGGTCCAGTCCGCAGAATGTGAACGGACGCTGATGGTGAGCCACGCGAGCATCGGGTAAGTCACCCATGCGGGGCACTTGGGGTGTGCACTTTTGTATCCTACAAAGCATGCACCTAGATACAACAGACTTTACAGAAGGTCTAAGTCTAACTACCCAGTATTTCTGTTTCAGCTCATTGACGACGGTTTCTTGACTTCCGTGTGCCGCCTTCACGTGGTAGTGACGAATAATCAGCCTCGCTATGTGATGCTTACCGTCAAGTATAATCGGTCTTTTCATTTCAATAGGTACATCCTTAGCAGCATCAATTCGGCCGCCCACGCGCAGCAGGCCGTCATCACCTAAGTACGGGGACAAAGTAAGTAACTTGCTATTTCGTTTTATTAACCTTTTACCTTTTATTGCAGCTATTTCTTCGGCATAACATTCTGTCTGGACACACATTAGCAGCAGTCGTTCCGCTCGTTCCATGGTACTGCAATCTATTTCACTTTGTATTCCCTTACACCTGTCAATAAACTTCAGTACAGTCGCCATGGTTCTCAACAGTCTCAGCCAAGAAGAAAACCGTTTCGGATCAGGTACAGGTAAGGTAGCGAGAACATCTTGTACCAATGTGACAACGTCAGTAGATATTATATCTTTATCCAACTGAATAATATCTTTCGGCCATGAACCTTCTTTTGAATATAAGAAGTTAGGGCCATTAAACCATTCAACCAACTGTGTTGGATCGAATGATTCCCTTGTAGCCAAATCGGCTATGTTAAGATTTGTAGGTATGTAGTTCCATTCGTGTACGCGGGACAATTCATCGATTTCGCCCAGACGGTTCGCTTCGAATGTCTTATATGTGCGAGTATTGTTACGAATCCAATGAATGACCGTAGTAGAATCACACCAAAAGTACCTACGCTCGGAAGTCATTCTGTGTTCCTTGACAATAGTGTTAGCCAGTCGTGCAGCTAACACGGCGGCTTGTAGTTCCGCGCGAGGAACTGTTAAAATTTTCACAGGCATAACCCGACACTTACTTGCAATAAATGATACGTAAACAACACCGTTATTATTCCAGCGCCAGTATGCAACAGCTGACATCGCCTTAGTGGAGGCATCGCTAAAAACATGTAATTGTAAGTTCCTATAAACTGATGCACTCGTAGCACTTGTAGCCGCCGCTACGAATTGTCTAGAATCCGTAGCAGGCGTAGCTCGCTGCGTCGCTGTTATTGTAGGCGATATATCGGCCGCCGGTGCGTAGCAGCGAGGACTTGTACGATAAGTAACCGGTTTTATACCTGTCTCGTTTACGCGCACAGGCTCCAATGTCTTTTCTCCTTCCGACGCGCGATTGACTATATTATTATAACATCTAGGTATTCTTACATTGCTTATTTCCTTCAGTAGCTCGATCCATTTTTGCCACTTAAAATAAATAGTGTCTGGGATGTTATCATCCCAACCAATTTTTAACTGCCATGTGTCCTGTAACATGATTTTGCCTTGTATTATGAAGGGAGATAAGAAACCTAGAACGTCAAATATGGACATAATTACCTTTAACATAAGGCGTTTTGTAGGCCGCACATTGATACCATTAAGTATGTTTATAGGTAGCTTTTTTAGAGAGACATCGAAGCCCAACGTATCTTCCGTGGGATACCACAGAAGCCCTAATGTACGACCACTCTCGTACTGCTGACCCAACTTAAGACTGACAGCTGCGGCACCTAAAGTTTCTTTAGGTACACTGTCCAATACCTTGATGCTGTTACTAACCCAGTTTCTGATCTCGAATCCTCCAGACTTATGTATATTACTTACATTCTTAACCATTTCGATCGCGTGCGCTTCGTCATGTAGACTATCTATATAGTCGTCCATATAATGCGAATTACAGATAGCGTCGACGGCAGCTGGCAGCGATGATTCATAACGCTTTGCATTTTTATTTTTAATAAATTGTGCGACAAATGGTGAGCAATTAGCTCCAAATATGAGAGAACTCATTACATACGTTTTGATGTTTTCTGTAGGGTTATTTCTCCACAGAAACCTAAGCGCGTACTGGTCTTCATCACGAATTTTTATCCTTAAGAACATGTCCCTGATATCACCTGTGACTGCTATTTTATTTTCCCTAAAGCGCAGCATTATTCCAAACAGCGATGATAAGAGGTCGGGACCTGTTAGTAGGTAATCATTAAGACACTTACCATTTATCCGATCTGCTGCATCGAAGACCAATCGAAGCTTACCTTTGTTTGGATTATCGACTCCAAAATGAGGTAAGTACCATGTGCAGGATGGTGTCGACGTTCCAGTCTCCATTAGTTCCCTAGCAAAATTATTATTTAATAAGTGATTAACCCGTTCCTGATATCTAGCTGCGTAACTTGAATCTTTACCCATTTTCCTTTCAACGCCTTTGAGCCTTCTCAAAGCGTTATGATACGAGTTCGGCATCATACGAGTTTCATCCTTCCAAGGGAGGCCAACCACCCATCGCCCATCAATGAGTTCAGCTGACCGTTCCAACTGAGAGATTGCTCGAACTTCATCAGCATTTTGGCGAGGTTTGCTGCATACACCTAACGAATCTATGGCAAAAGAACGTCGAACCTCCTCGTGAATCTCGCGTAAGACAACATCCTGATTATCACTTACCCGGTCCCAATCCAAGGCACAGACGGTCGCGTCGCGGCGTGCGGCCGGACTCCGACAGGACGGGCGGGAAATCTGCGGTACACACAGCGTGCCGTGCACGCACCAGCCCAGGGGAGTGAGTGTTGCAGACGGTTCATTGATCTTTCCTACTTTTAATTTTATAGGTGACAGCAAATGGTAATTATCCTGACCAATCAGTATTTGAGGTTTTGTATCCGAACAACATAACATATCTTTCAGTTCAAGTAAATGACTATAGTTATTACACTTTAATACAGATAATTTTTGCATAGGTAAATTAAATTCATTAACACAGCGTACTTTAATATTATAAACCTTATTGTCCATACTAATAAGGTCCACATTCGTAACCGTTGACTCACAAACTAATACGTTGTTATTCCACGCGCCAGTCATACGTAATGTCTCAGTATGGCCGCGCAGACCGAGGCGTTCCGCGATATCATTACTCATCAACGATACTGTTGAACCATCGTCCAGAAGCGCGGTGGTATGCACTGTACCGTTAGGTCCACGAACACTGATAGGCACGACTTTTAGTAACACTTTTTGTTCACTCGCGACGACATGCGTCAATGTCTCTGTAGCCTGCGATGACTCAGGTGGCCGCTGCGCTTGTACATCAGACGTCTCCGTAATGATGTTATTATTTGTGACGTAATGTAGTAGCCGGTGATGTCCTTGACCGCAGTTATCTTTGTCGCACATCGGCGCAGGGCATGTCATGCGATCGTGCCGCGATAACAAACATTTATAACACAATCCGCTTCGCTTTACATATTGCCATCTGACTTTGCGCAGCGCCTTTTTAAACTGTTTACAATCCGTTAGCATGTGTTTAGATATACGACAAAACTGACATTTAGAATAATTTTCTGTGTCTTGAGCTAGCACTGTGTGTATACGTGGATTATCGTACGACTTGTGTTTATGACAGTCGTTTCGCCCCATACTGAAAATACTAGCAGTACTAGATATTTTAACGGCTTCTTCATTTAAAAACTCAGATAATATTACTAACCTTGGTTTCTTTCCTTCAACGATCAGGTTGTAACTGTAATCAGACCACTTGGATAACAACACAGCAGGAAGTTTGCACAAGATTGTTGGCACTATACTGACACCTTGTAGGTATTCTTCACGTCCTAGGGCTCGTACTGATTCCACATAGTTTTGCACTTTTATTGCAAAAGAGACGATATCCCTATGGTAATCTTGATGCAGTGACTGAAGGCGTTTGACATCCTGTAGGACTCGGGAAATGATGCAATCAGGGTTTCCAAAACGTAACGCTAACGTCGACATAACCTTATCAGGTGACGTGGCGCTAATGAACAAAGCGGTGACTGCATCCTTCGCTGATCCTTTTAAGCATTTTCTTAGCCTCCATAGATTCTCTTTATCCGTGAATCTACAAACTTCTGTTGATTCCTCATAGGCTTGTTTAAATTGTAGCCATTCCATTGGGTCGCCTGCGAACACTGGTAAATCCTTAGGTGTGCTGAGACGGCCGAGTAACCTGCCATTAGGTTCACTGCCCACGTTTGCAGTGGAAAGATCCTTCAGTGCACCAGCCAACATTTGAACCGTGTGATTGAGCGCAGTGATGGTGGTATCAGGTAAAGGGGGCGCGGCCTGGGCAGGCGCGCACGCTGGTACTGACGCGGGCGGCACTGCGGGCGTCGATGCCGGTACTGGCTGTCGCAGCTCACCCGTGCGTTTGCCATGCTCGGGGGCTTGCTGCTCCAGTTGTGGTTCAAAATGGTTGCTTTGGTGCTCCACCCATTCTTCAATGTTGCTTGGAGGACGGATTTTTCCTTCGTATTGTGAACTGTATTCCTTTAGTTCCTCCTCCTCGCTGAGCTCCGCTAATTGCGCCTCTAGAGTTTTATCAATAAGGTCCATCTGTATCTGAGCCTTCTTCTTAGCTGCCTCTAACTGTAACTTTATCCTCGCACTTTTTGAGGTCGACTTCAGCGAGCTTTTGCTAGTGCAAGAATAAGCAGTTCTGTCACGTGGCGCTTGACCTTGACTGCGGTCATGGGGCACTAATTCCGATTTTACACTGGTACCTGCCTTTTCAGACACGTGACGCGTACTGTATGTAGAAATCCCACTTAAGGCTTCTGTAGCAGGCTGGACATTAGCTTCAGTCTCCAAGGCTTGAGCCTCCATGGCCTGGCGCTCAATTAACTCCCTTTGTTCTTGTTCTAGCCGCGCTTTTGTCCTCCGTGTGGCAACTCCTTTGTGCGGCGTGTTGAACATGATGCGGCTCGAATGACCAGTTGTAGCGGGTCCGGAGTCTTCGTGAAAATAATACTCGAGCGGCAATAAGTTTGTAGGCGTTTATTTGTATTGAACTACAAATATTACAGCGGGTGACCGAAAAATAACGAGCGAGATGGTAGCGTGCGGTTGCTCTGAGAGACATTAGCGAACTGAACTTTGTGACTCGAAAAAGTGAATTTAATACATTATTTTGCACGCTACCTCCATATTTACAATAAAATTTAACAAAGAAATTCCTTAAAACTGATTTATGTAGGTACAAACTACTTTATCCTGTTACAACATAGTATGACCAGGTATTGTATTATGCGTCGCTAACAATAATATTCTGAACTGCATTCATAGATTTTGAAAAAAATGCAACTAGCAAAAGAAAATGCTACAATACCAAAAAAAAATGCCTATTGATCGTATTTCATGTAGGGATTAAAAGTCTACGGGTCCAATTAAGGAATGAGTACTAGAAATGACAGAAATCGCCAAAAACTTTTCTCATGCATTCCAGTAAAGCTTACAAAGTACACTATCCACGGACGTGTAGCTTCATACGCGCGTATTCGTCATTATACGCTTCGTGCTACGCAGGCGTACACCATGCGTATGATGACGAATACGCGTCTATGAAGCTACGCGTCCGTGGATAATTATTATTTTTATAATATTTAAGTCTATTATAGACCTAAGAGAGTTAAACTTCTACAAATTTTTAGTTTATGCGAAACCTGAATATAGTTAGTTCAGAAGCAGTAACTGAATGGATTCCTATAGTTTTTACATCATGTTACATTTTTTCCCTAAAATATTTAAAAAGGTCACAAGTTGGACATCACCGACACTAAGTACAACACAGGTCACGACAAGCCATAAGCATTAGGATCCAGCAAACAGCTGGATGCAAGTGCAAAACAACCCCTCAGTCGCCTGGACGGCCCGGTGACTACGTATTTTTGCTGACATAAAAGTTTATAACTTTATGATATAGTAAGGATAGATTATTTACATAAACGTACTAGGCGGGTGTTTCGGGTTTCGCATTTACACTAATGTAGTATATTGACCAAACTTTTTATTTTAGGTACGGCTAGCTTTAGTTATTATTTCGAACGTTAGAAAACCTATACGAACCAACCCTTGTTTTACATTATCAAATGCGATTACCATCAAAATAGAAAGAATTTTAGATACATATCAAATCTAAGTATATTGTAAGTACAAATCGTTATTACCATTGAACAAGCCAAGATCAACTATCTTAATGCGTTACAATCAAAATAGTACATTTCCGTTATTTTGGTCATCATAATATAAGTACGTTTGTTTTTTGATAAAATATGTTTTGAACGAGGCTGATAAACGAATTTTTAGTGTATCTGAATGTACTTCCGTACCATATACTATAAAAACTAAGTGATTTTACGCGGAAAATGTTGGCTACAGGAAATACATTACAATTTTAATTTATGATACGGAACTGTTACTTAGAATTTTGAATCAGTTAGGTAAATACTTCCAAGATCTTCGACGAGTGCTAAGCTAACATTTCGATACTAATGAAGAAAGCTTGTCATTGCGAGCGAGGCAGAATTCGCCAAGTCGCAGGTCTTATGAAGCCGAGTGCTGCTGTGACAAACGAGTCTACGAATAAACCGTCAAATCCGACTCGGCTGGGCAGCGCTCGGAAAGGTGCGCGTTATCTTCTTGTCGAATACACCAGTGTCTCAAGACGAAAGTATATGACCAGTGCGTGTTGCCAGTGATGAAATATGGTGCCGAAACGTGGTCACACACAATGGGCCGCATCAGAAGGCTTGAATGGGCAATGGAAAGGGCTATGCTTGAAGTTTATTTGCGTGATCACATTAGAAATTGCCGACATAGCACGAAGAATCGCCAAACTTAAGCGGCAATGCGCAGGGCACATTGCTCGCAGAACAGGTGGCCGTTGGGGCTGAAAGGTCCTGGACCGGCGACTGGTGACGACCGCGTACCGGAAAACTCAGCGTTGGAAGGCCTCCTACAACGTGGGCCGTTGACCTGGTGCAGGTTGCGGGAATCCGATGGATGCGAGATTCATAATTAAATGTTGAATATTGTGTATATTCAGCCTCTCCAAACAGTCCTTGCTCTCAGTGCCAGTTGAAACATTTAAATATCTTACGTAAGTTTCAAAGGACTCTAGGACCATTTAATAAAGTTGAAAATACCACAGACGTTTTTTTGCTTGAACAGTTGATAAAAAGACCTTAAAACAAGTAATTGCCAGCAATTTGATAATAACCTAGACACAAAATATAACATAATTGATTAATTTGCTTCAATTATAATTGCGTAACACTAATTTTTGCTATAATCTACAGAATCGCAAAGAATAAATCACATTTGGCCATCACTAGTCATTATATTTTAATTTGAATAACAATTTAAATGTGAATTAAAAGCCACTCAAAATGCTAAGGAGCCATTCAAATTTTACGTAAACATAACTTTAGTCATTTTTAATAAGAAACTATTAGTGGTTCCCTGTTAAAAAAGCTTGTAAATCACTCACAGTTCTAGAACAAGGCCAAGTGACTTTCTACAACCCGTGCGCTTAACATGGCATCTGGCTCAAATGACGTTTAAAGTACTGAGCGTTTTTTTTTTTTAATTATATTTTAATTTTTTAAATAACAACTTTTATTTTGCACTATGTAGATTCTCATAAAAAAACTACTTTACTATGCTTTAACCCTTCAGATACCGTCAATTAGAGACACAATAGTAAGACAATAGATGCGCGGCCACCGGTGGTCGCTTGGGGATTCATGAATTAAACGTGTGAATAGAAACTACTTTCGAGTATCCATTGTGGCAACTGTTTTCGAGCTAGGTGCCATGTTAATGCGCTCGGGTTGACTTGTAACATGACCATTCACTATCGACTGTCAAAAAACTACAATAAAACGCACTTTCGGTAAAACAAGCCACAATTGCAATTGTGAAGGAGGCCCATTTTATTATATCTACGTTCAGAATGGTGTTGCTTTGCATTATATTAGCATAGCACAGTCGGCCTTGTAATGTTCCCACTGTTGGGACTCAGGCCCCCTCTCTAGGAGAGGGAATAGAGTTGTTGAATGTCACATGTTGTCGAATTTTTGGTTCTAGGGTATGCCGGTTTCCTCACGATGTTTTCCTTCACCGTTTTGAGAGCAGTGATGATGAAATAAATTACACAAAGTAATGCGCCTGGCTGGGTTTGAACCTGCGACCTACAACTCGAGAGTCGGGGCTGTTACCACTCGGCCACCACTGCTCTCTCCATTATATTGATCTAAAATTATTCTGCTTTCCGTGAAATAAACTATCCACGATAATTATTTTAGGAATGTTAACAAGTTTGTATTAAAGCATTTTGGCATACTTTAGTTTCTATAATTTTTCACAAACTCATGCTTAATCATATAAAAAAGACCTAACTCAAAACCAAATACCTGTAGCGACATCTATGACGCCACATAAGAACTACGAAGAAAATACGATATCCTGCATCGCGCAAACAAAGTTTTCCGCGCGATTTGATACGACAGCCCGAAATCGTAGCTCATCAGACTATAACACCTGTCTGGTCGGAGTATCCTCCCTTTTCTAAAGAGGTTTGTGGGACTTTACTCTCTGTTCCGCATACCTCCAAATACCCTCTGTATGTGCTATTATGTGGTATTTGTATCTGAAAACACGGTTCAAAAATAAGGTTCAATTTTGAAATACCCTCTTTTTGAGTTACTTGGGTCTCATTTTGATTAAACGTGCGAAATGTGTTTTACCAAAGGTGGCTAAAGCTAGAACTACATTAGACCGACGCACACGTGTAACGCGCCTGATTTGTATGTAGAACGACGTCGCGTGGCGTGGATCAAGTGTTGCTCTACAAGTTTAGTTTCCATATAAAATGTATGGAGATTGACGCGTCTAGATCGGCGTGTGGCACACATGTGCGCAGTGTTCTCTACCTTAAAGGATCTATACAAAGTGACAGTCTACCAGAGACAGCACTTGTCGAAATGACAAAATGGGTTATTTTGTTTTTTTTTTGTTGTGTAAGTACGTCAATTCCAAAAAAAAAAGTTATTTCGATACTCATTATCTCTGATAGCATCTCAATCTGTCTAAGGCATTTAAAATAAGCTTACTACATTTTCTTGCATATAGTCACATCTCCAACTTACAAAAAAAAACCCTCATTCGAATCAGTCCTATTTCAAAAAGCGCCATATCCAATCTCGATCACTTAGAAATACTAAGTCGATCTGATCAAATATCCGGAAAGTGCACTAAATAACAACATCCTACTTCAGATAAACAAGGTAAGCAGAAGTGTTATTGCTAAGTCGTTGAAACACCGACGAAAATTAACATTATTGACTGACGTATTGGTCTAATGGTTAGTGGCCCTAACTGCTATGCCGGAGGTCGTGAGTTCGGTTCCCACCTAGGACAAATATTTGTGTGATGAGCAGGATCACTTGTTCTGTGTCTGGGTGTAATGTTATCTAAATGTATGTATTTATAAATATATAAGTATGTTTATCAGTTATCTAGTACTCATAACACAAACTCTGCTTAGCTTGGGGCTAGACGGCGTTGTGTGATAGTTGTGGATTATTATAATAAGCTTTAAATCAGTGATTTCTTCCTGCCTATATTAAATCTCTGAATGTTTAGACGTTTATTACTGAGTTTTAACAAGTTCAGTGCAGAACGAGGTCTAATATGCCTCGTATTTGTCTTCTTTGCGGTGCCGCCTTTTTTTATCATCCAATGACATCTTCTGCACTTGGGCGGGGCGTGTCGGGCTTTAATTAAAACACACTCTTGTTCCTTCTTTGCCTTCGTTCCAGGGCTCCGGGGTTCTCTTTCGTATTACCCATGGCCCCAATAGGCTTCGACCCTGCCGGGCCCCTACGGTTACTGACATCTCCTTGAGGCGCGCGTGGATCACTACGCGTCGTCGACGACTTGCGCTCGGTCCGGACGGATATCAGACGGTCGGGCGACGAGCTATCTATTGCTCGCCGTCCGCAAGCCCGCTTTGCGGTGCGGCTAAGAAAATAATACTTTTCTCTGCCACACGGAGTCCGTAACTTCAATTTGGTTGAGTTAAAAAATTAATTCCTAAGATGCCTTATTAAATCTACTTGACCTCGTACCGCATTGAAGAAATAAAATCGTTTATTTTTATTTAACCAAAAAAACTTTGTTTCTTAAAGGCGCGTGAATAGTCCATGAACATAGAATGCTTTTTATGTACAAAAATTCAGACCCCAATTATTCGTAAAACCTTCGCATATTATAACGCTCAGTAAATACATAATTTTCATCATAATCTCCGTGTCAGTCTCGATAGTGTGAGAAGCCGGTAGGTATAGGCCCTACATAGAATCATACGTTAGAAGGCATTTTGTTTAATATGATTTATATCTGATTCAGTATTGACTCAAGCATTAACAGACCCTGTGACTTGAAGTTTTATAAATATAGAATATGCAAACACTTATTCAGATAATAGAAAGGAATTTAAAACATTTCTTACATTCAAAACATCGAAGCAAACGAGGAAATCAGTTTTAAAAACGGCAAGTTTGCATACAAGTAGACATCGACTATCGTTTATACGGCATTGTTCAGACCAAACGTAATGTCGGCCGCTGACTGTGAGCGTCGCGCAGTTTATCACTTTTCCACTAAATATTGGCTTCTCGTTCACACCGAATCGACTATACGCTATTACGTAATATGTAGTGCGTTGTCATTGATTCTCGGCCGATTATAGTACTACGCGCAGTGGCAGATTAGCCACATAGCAAAAGTAGCAAATGCTATGGGCCCCGCACATTGGGGGGCCCGCATAAACATTAAAAATATGTCAAGATATCTGCGTCATACGCATTCTAACCATTTCCAGAGTTTAAATAAAGACAATACCTATGAACCCATCACCACCTAAGAGTTTTGGGGCCTGTTTGAAAATAAGAGTTTTAATTCGGTGTCATTTATAATGATTTAGGGGGCCCCGTGGTAGAATTTGCTAACAGCCCCACGCTAGCTTAATCCGGCACTGACTACGCGTAGCAAGCTTACTCTTTTGTTCAGACAAGTAGCGCATTCTACGCTTTAGCGTATTGTCGGCTTGGTGAGAACGCATACTGCAGACTGAGTCCACGTTCACACTGAAGCTTAGAGTGAGCATACTCACAGTCAGCAGCGGAATATACGTTTGATATGAACGATGCCCACCAGAACCTACAGATTTTAGAGTATAATCTTCCAAACTACGAAATAGACAAATGCATCAATAAATCACGGCTCAACACTGTTACTAATGTTCTAAAACTTTTTGCGTATACTCTTCGCTGGCTAAGACTGGCTCACTTCACAGGCTGGTATTCTGTTCAGAGTGCAGTGATAGAACGAAAAGGTATACATGTTTTTAATCCCACATGCTTCTTTTTCAACCTCGCAGTACAAGGTCTGAAAAATGTTCACGTGCATGTAAAATGCCTCTAATGGCGCTTAACCTTCTCATTGCTCAACTGTACTTTTTTAAATCGTTTGTTTAACTGTTGCCAGTTCCAGATCTTTGCTTAGACGAATTTGTCTGTCTGCTACAACCTGACTCTCAAGGAGTATTTCCTTTAGTCTTGTCCTACAAAAATCATTTTCCTTACGACTTTTCGAGTCTTCTTACGTTACGTTTCGGGGTTTCCTTATTCGTCTACGGTACAAGCTCGTCCAAAGCCTTGTCTCGGTTAAATTCGTGCTTGGCTAGCGCCGCGGACACCCTGCCTTCTGGGAAGCCGAGGTCCATCAGGTCGCCCAGTATTAATAGACTTTCGATCACCTGGAATTTGAAAAAATAATAATTACTTCGTGTATTTTAACGAAGGACTTAACAGTAATTTAGTAGTAACTGGCCGATATTTAGAAGAAAAAATCTCCTGCTCTGGGAGCAAGCGAGCTAGGAGCGTGAGGAAATGACTTTTTCTTTAGTTGCCCGTTATTTATTTTTTTATGTTTGCCTGTAAGGTATCTATGGGCCAAGATGCCTGAAAATAAACCATTTATTATTATTATTATTATTGCGTGGGCTGCGGAAACTCCTTAGAACAATATTCGCAGCTCAATAATATCTTGTCTGCTTTTTCAGAATAGTAAAACAGTAATCGCTTTATGAAGCAATGGGTATGCAAATATAGACAATAGAGCGACGGGGACTCTGAACAGACTAATAGCAGAAGTTAGAAGACCGTTTGGCTCAGCTAAGGAGAGTTTATTTTCGGCAGTGGAAAAATCAACGAAGCTTCGTTGATTTAATCAATAGGGAATTATGCGAGTGACAGCTGACAGGACAAAATGGAAGAAAAAAACGTGTTGCGCCGACCCCAAGTAATATGAGATTAGGGCAGGAATGAGAAGGGAAAATGCAACTAAATAATCTTGTATATATAAAAGGAGAAACTGACTGACTGATATATCGACGCATAGCCGGAACTACTGAGTCTAGGACTAGAAAATTTTGCACAAGGTTTCCTTCTGTGATGTAGGGGAGCACTAAGAGAAGATTTTTCAAAATTCACCCCCCAAAAGGGATGAAACGGGGACCAAAAGTTTGTATAGAAAAACGTACTTTTTCGCGGGCAAAGCCGTTGGCAGAAGCTAGTATAATATATGTTATCTAACCATAAATATACAAAAATATAATTATAATACTAACAGTTAAATATTTTATCAAAATTGGTCGAAAAGTAAATGAGATAAAAACTGTTAATTTTAAACAATAGCTGCTTTCATCACATCACTCTTTAAATGCTTTAAGTTCCACAGTGTGACATAAGTGTATTAATTACAAGTGATTAGCATTCAATAGGTTAACTGTATTATCGTACAGTCATCATAAACTGCTCCAAGATAAATTAATTAAACCACAGCCACCTTAATTTCACTAGTAATTTATTATTGTATACATCCATTGATAGGTTTACTTTTATTTTTGTATAGGTAGCTTCTTTTTATAATCTGAAGTTGACCGAGAACACTGTAGACTCTGCGGATTCATGTACTATAATTTTTATTGTGCTTTTGGGTACAAAGCTGTCCGGTCTACATTGTCCTCTCATATCTATTATTATTATAACACAGAAATATTGTAGAAATTAGAAAAAATCTTTTTTCTTATAAAGAACTATAGAGTTTGTTGCCGGTTCTTCTAAATAGAAATGACCAATTGGAACCGTGCGCTGGCTTCTGACATTTTACAAATGCCCCTGTAGGCATATGTAAAATATTACATTTTTATAGTTTGTGTTGTTGAGTTTGATATCCATCTCTCTCGCCGAGACACAGTTTTCTATAGCGGCTGTATGGAGTGTGATGTACTTTAACGCCATAGTTCATCAGACCTCTATTTTTTATTACTAGTTACTAAGAAGCTTTATAACTTCGTTGTTGATGAAAATACCTATTTTAAAAATTATTTCATGATTGTTTACTAAAAAAAAATTAATTTAGCCATTTGAAAAATTGCATGCATATTTCCTATTGAGCGATCACATTACAAACAAATTCATGGATAACAAAATGGCAACATACTATACTGGCTATACCTTCATCCTAAAACAGTTGGAACACTACTAAGAACAATTCACCACAAAATTGAAGGCTTATCTTAAAAAAAAACAGATATAGCAAGCAACCTGATTCCTAAGTAATAAAGTTCAAAACAGCCCGTTTCAATATTATTTGAGTACCAAACCAACGTCACCAGCCACTAATGCGTTTAAGTCGACACTGTTATCTGGCTCCAACATAATTAAGTACATACATTGAACTACTGGAACTGTTTTTACCTAATTATAATACAGACTGGAAGCCAAAAAAGGGGAAAACGTGTAGGGAAAATTGGTCATACAAAAGAAGTCCTTACACTATTCAGATAAGGTATATTTTACAGCGACTTACTAACAAATGAAAGTTTCATTGTTGGGTGGGATGTTTACCAATGATCATTATTTTTAATCATTAATTGCAATTACTGAAATGGATTAATACAATTTATGGAATACTATTTATTCACAATATTACGATTTTCTGAAATAATATCCAATGTTTACGGACATTCCTCTACTAGAGAGGTCTGATTCCCAGCAGTGAGAATATTATGAGGCTGCTATTATGTTCACGGGCGAAATATCTGGCAAAAGCTATCAACTAATATGTCTATATCAAAGAAGTTCAAATTAATTGCTAAGAAATACAACCTCTATAACAGAATTGACATTGAATTCTAGGTTTCATACTATATAATTATATTGAACACTGTGTATTGGATATTGGATATCGGGCAGACAAATCACAAAACATCAAATGGTAGCATTTTGCTTGACAACATAGCAGGCACTCTACCTTCTACTTTGAAGGCATAAGAAGGGTTTAAGTGTAAACAAAGAGAGTAGTAGGCATAGAGTTTCTTGTACATAAAAAACTATCAGATACATAAATAAAAAACATTAAAACAATTGTTTGACTGATCAATCAATTGTTTTAATGCAGAAATAAGGCAAAAATCCAAGGATTCAGACATTAAGACCTGAATCAAGCTTCAAAATGGCTGCCCAGGTCACATGAATAATCGTTCGGCCAACAAATGCAGCAGGTAATCTTATGGTACCCAACATAATTATGGTGTCAGGACACAGGGTCGTCCAATGCGAAGTTTTCAAAACAACATCGCTTGACCTTGACTCCATACTGGAGAAGGGTAACAGGACAGAGGCCAATAGAAGCAGTAGGATAAAGCCTATGCCAAAAGGCACACTGAACAGAGACCCTCTAACTAGCTCTACAGTCAGAACCCAAAGAGAAAATGTATTACCCTAAAATCTGGAAATAAACAGCTATTTTGCAGTCTGTTAAAAATCGAATTCATGACTAATCCAATATCACTATAATTAAAAACATGTTCTAGATATTCAAATAAAACTCACCTTCTTATCATTATCACCTACAAGTGTACACACCCTCGCTACCCTGTCAAGAGGAAAACCCATTCCATGAATCTTCCGACACATATCCTGCAACTTCGGAGACAACTTCTCAAAAGGGTTCGGCAAATGCTCCGATTTCCTCCTGATTCTCTTCTCCTCCTTTCTATCACTTGTCACAGGAACCGCTGCTACTTGAGGAGCTTGAGTCTTAGGAGCTGGACTGACGTTGTATGATCTCTCACTCGTACGCAGTTTAGCTAATTCTTCATTCAATTCCCTAACAATATCTGGAACACTCCGGGATCTAGACTTCACTGAAGCCTGTGGCCCTGCTGCTGCTTGACTCTGATCCATACTTTCATTCAGTGCAACCATTTGGTAAGGTTCTGGTGCATTTCCAGGCTGATATGTTACAGGAAGATGAGGGTACTGGAAATAATAAGGCTGTGGAATGTACGTAGAATCATTTGACACATTACCCATCTCACCTGATGTTGTCGGTAGCTGGTTACTATAATATTGATCTACAGCAGGGTACGGATTAGGAGTAACGTAATATTGATAATTTTGCATATACATATTGGCAGTATCATTGTCTGTGGGGATGTAGTACCCGTTTGACATAGGGTAGTGCTGTGGAGAGCCATACATCATATTTGTATTTTGCATGGGTTGTTCTAAGTATGTTGCTGGTAAATATGTGACTCCATCAACATGTGGTTGAGATACACAATTAGGCATAGTATACCCATGCTCTGGAGTATAGCCTGCCTGAGGGTGGCAACTGCTTGTCGAGTCCTTCTGATCTTGCAGCACTTGGGCCAGTAGCTCCATATCATTTATAGTCTTCAGCTCTACATTGTCAAATGGACTTGATGTATCATTCTCAAAATCTCTAAATGTTAGTGTATCTATGTTAGGATTGTGTGCTATTCTAGTTATCTTTGTATTTAACTTCAAATTCTGCAGCGGGTCAGGGTCATCAAGCAAGCTATTCTCCTGCTGATATGCCTTCACTAGTGTGGGCTGTAGTATGTTAAGCTGAGAGTCTGCAGCAATACTAGGGGTATGGTAGCTAATATGTGTGGCTGCATCAGCATGGTTGGGGGTATTATCTACTTTAGCAATGTTATCACAGTTTTTATCAGCTCTGTCGTCGGCAGAGAGCGGGCTGATGTCGTCGGTGCTGGGGTAGGACACCTCGGACACGCTGAGCTGCTTCAGCCGCTCTTCGTCCTCGGCGGCGGCTATCGCGTCGAGCCTCTTTTGCTCCGCCTCTTGTAGCAGCTGCAGACGATGCCGCCTCTCATTCTTCTTCGTCTCTTTCGCATTCCTAAGCTCCTTGAGTTTCGCAAGGACGTTCCTCTCAAACGTACACGAATAATTAGCGCTGTCGACGACATTTTGCGCTCTTATTGGACATTCGTTTACAGTATAAGGTAAATCGTATCTCAGTGGTCGCTTATACCTCTCCGATATTTTAACGGGTACACCGTCCATAAAATCTCCGAAATGTGACATATCAACGTACTGTTCCACCGAGATAACAATGATTATCAAACAATGAGAAAGCAAAGTTTGTTTCTTTTAACACTTTTAAGGTTACATAGTCCCCAATCAACGTCATCACTTGCTAAATAGATTTTATAATTGGTTTATAAATTGCACAGATTTCAAGATGTTTTCCTTTATCACTGTAATCGATTTAAACTGGAAATTAAACTATTTTTGTAACAAATTTTATTATTTTTACGTGTGTCTGGCAAATCTTAACGTCATGTCATGTGTCGTCAATTGATGTCAAACATGAAAGTCATGAAACAGTATAATGAAACCAATATTTTATACATTTATTTTGTTAGACAAAAGCTGCGTAACATAATACAATAACCATTCGTGAAACAAGGAGCAAACATTAAAATGCTTAAATTCTCACAATTTTTGTAATGGAACGATTCCTGTAATGTCAATGTCATTTAAATATTGCAAAAGGAAAAACAATACCCACAGATTAAATATGTTGAAAAAAAGTCATATGATTTAAAAATTTCAGTTTTTAACATTGTTTCTGGGAATACTTTAATATTTTATAGTAGAAATATTTATTTATCTTTAGCCTCGGAAAGACTGCAGGTTAAATTAGTATTTTTTCATCAGTGGCATAAAATGGAACTTCGGAATTTGAAGTAGAAAAAAGTAAAATCACGTGTACTACTTCACTCACGTCCGTCAGATGTCGCTAGTGTTGCTCCCCAAAGTCATGGCGGATCTTCCTCATTAGATTTTACAGATTTGCCATAATTCGTGGGTAGATTTATTATTACCGGCGTCGAAATAATTGTAGCTAGTTTTTTTCACACAGTGGGAGTCAAGCGACACGTTATAATCGACACAATTGAAGGCCGGAAGCTATCATATCGGAAAGAACGTCCCACTTGACGATCGTCTCGAATTTCGGCGTACTCAAGATAAATAGAATCACTAGATTTCGACGTCGCACCATACTCTAATTAATTTACTACGCCTACTATGACGCAATAGTCGCCTGCTACGCCGGACGCCATCGGATTTAACGGTCGAAACAGGTCGGTATGCTAAAAATTATTGTCTAAAAATTCGCCGGTGAACGTGAACCTCGGTCAAAGTTATAACCTGAACCGCCGGCAGGGTATAAAGGCGAGCATGAACGAGGGCGCACCGATGATGTATCACGGGAGCGGGGCCTTCGGAGGGCCGGGGCAGATGTTCATGATGGGCGGGCAGGAGCGCACGGCGCGGCCTTATCCGCTGGACGGGCTGCCGAGCCTGGCGGGGGCGCCGGCCGGCCACGCTACGCCGCGCCGCTGGCAGCCGCGCCGCGAGCGCCACCCCAACGCCAAGGCTTCGGGAGACAGCACAGCCTTCGGGTACGACTCGGACGACTCCAGCCTCTCAAGCAACGCTTCCGGCTCCAACAAGTCGGGAGACAAAGGTAACATTCCTTCAAATTTCTGTTATCACTATGTTTTTATATCTTATTCTTATTTGTCTGCATGATAAAGTGGAAAAAATCTGTCAATTTCCTACCAAAATCATTATCTTATTTTGATTATAGTTTCCTAAATTTTATATGCCACCCTCACCCACATTAAATAATGTTAATTTAGTACTTAAAGTATGTCAAAGATTGCATCAAAAAAGATAATTATTTGGAATGTAAAAACACAAGTAGGTGCTCAAGGTAAAAGGCTGCAAATAGACTCATTTGTGTGTGTAAACAATATTTTTTAAGATATTTTGAGTAACTAGTTGGAATATAACAAAATATCCTGCTTGTCTTATGAAGTTGTCTTTTATGGAAACCGTAAACAGTTAATTTAATTTTATAAAATCAAACGGTTCATAATTATTGTGTTTTTCATTTTATTGAGGGTATAGGTACTTAATAGATTTTGTTCTCAAACTTCAAGTCAATAAGATTCTGGAATAATTGATAAATTATTCATATTTAGAAGTGGTTTTACAGTCTAGCAACTAAAAATATTGAGCATTTTGTATCACACATAGATAGTCGCATGATGTCAATAAGATATACTTAGAGTGATATCATGAATTATTTGTTAAACTACAAATGTGTTTATTTCCCGTGGGACTATTAATATTTTGTCACTTGTAACTCTTCAGGCAACAAATAATTAAGTTGTCTACTTTTGACCCTTCAAATAGTCTGTTTTAAAATATGGAGGTAGAACTTTAAAAAAAAAATTGAAGATTTGAGCTTGCTTTTTACCATAGTTATGGCACTAACTAAAAACTAAAGACATTAATTCATCTAAACTATTTACAGGCACTTTTAATTGTTGTCAGTTTGCACAAGTCAGTCTTTTGATAATTAAATGAGAACCTACCCTCGGTGTCAAAACCTGTGTGTTGTTACATTAACTAACAAACTGACTATCCTTCACAAAACTGGGCCAGTAATGCTAATTAGTCGCAGCACGCGACTTCTCACGTGCCCAACATTTTATTTTTGATCTTATTATTTCTCAAGTTCCTGGCACCTCACTAAATACGTAGTTTTGTTACCATGTTAAAACGTGACGTGATAACGCTCTCAAACATATTCCTTAAGCACGTTTAAATCAAAAGATCAGAGATCACAATGGTTGTTAGGCGGAATGACAACACCCACTTTTTAGTTAATGCTTATTAGCTACGTTCACACATAAATGAGCGGAAACAAGTAAACAATTTTGTGATGCCCAAATTACCTACTTTTAACGAAACTATGTCGTAATTGTTTGGCGCCCCTGTTTACAGCGCCACGTGTTATCCTATACATTCGTAGCCCCCAAAATAAAATCCCATTGTAGACATTTCTGCTGCGATATATTTAGATGTTTGGAATACTTCAACTACGACGCTATCATTTTATACTTTACTACGTCAACATAAAGGCGATAATGGAATGCGTAGTGTGCTTAACGTGACGTTAACTTTGAATATTAGATAACAATGTAAATAATATCTAAATGATTTAGCCTTGAGAACGTCAGAGATAAGTAAATAGATCGGTGTAATTCTCTCTTGAAGTATGTTTACACTGATGCGAAGAAAATAGAAAAATAGCGCAGTGAGTTGGTCCCGACCCATTTGGTCTCATGACCGACTGGCGCATTGACGTGCAAGTCTGAAGACTCACGAACTTTAGCACAACACCTATTCATTCCTATGACGTATATTCTCAACAATGAGCTACCAGAAAGACTACAAGTCCTATTATGTACAGATTGTATTATTTGAACTGCTATAAGAAACACGTTTTATTTTAAAAACATGAGTTATGTTAATAGAAAAATTAATGCATTGTTTTATCGAATAGCGTAGACGGAATACAACACTAACTGCGTATTATAGAGGCAATAAAATTTTACGTAAGATCGTGAGACGCAAAAAGTGCTAGACGCGTTATAACGCTCCTACGGCTAGAATTTTACTGATCTCGTTAGTAAATAGAACGAGAACATCATTACTTCGCTTGACGACCCAAATAACAGCTTCAATGTATCCGCTTTCAGACAACAGATCGTCCGTTGAATTTCCAAATTAGCATAAAAATCTAAAGAATCGTTTCGTTCTGCCGTGTGATCCGCGACTAGAATAAGATCCCCAAGTGGTACAGTAGGCGTCGAAAACAGCGTTTACACTTATTGATAAAAAAACGGGAGTCTCAGAAAGAATATTCTGGGGCCCAATCTTGTCAAGATAAACACAAACAGCGATCTTCAAGACCGATCTCCAGAAACCACGAAGCAAGTACAAAGAGGAGATGTTGTAATAAGATTTCCCTAAGTAAAAAAGCGTGACATTTTGCGGGGTGAGGGGTGTTAGACTCCGCCCATTTTTTTATTTGCCATCTGCCGGTCAATAGCAAAACTACTTGCTCGTTCTGTTGATTTTATTTTGTAGTTACGTAACTATCTCACACTAGATGTCATTAAGTGCAGGATGCAACAGGGTCGCACTCAGAATTACCAGGGATATTTGTTTTTTAAATTAATTGTGTAAGTGTAAACCATCCGATACGTATATTTTTCATTGAAATAGTTATACTATTATTTGATGAATGACGAATGAAGATCATTCGAAATTCATCAAAAACCTTTTTATTGTAACATTTTTTTAAATTCTATTTTTATTAGGTTTTACTTTTTTAAAGGCTTATTTTTATAGAAAGAATGATCAAGATTGATTAAAAAGCTAGTTTAAAAAAATACTTTAAATTCCGAAACCATTCAATAATAGTAAATTATGTGACTAGGGGATAAAGCAGTGTCTTAAAGTCGCGGGCGGCATGTTGAATTCCGAACGAAACGAAGGTTGCTGATTTTAATCCCGAACGTTAGTGAGGGATTTTTATAATTAACTCCCGAGCATTGAGAGGGAGATTATAAAGAAACCAGAGTGAAGTGAGGAATTCAAGCCGCCCAAGACAAAGACAGCGTTATCCCCGTGTTGCATACTCTACTTTTTACACCAAATGTGAGGTACCTAATTAAAAAACAATTTGGTCGACCAAATCATATATTAAAGAAATATAAGTATTATACTCGTATTTACAAGTTCATAAGCCGTGGGACATTCGGTAAAATAATTGGCTTCTAAATACTGCCCTGTATTTTTGCTATTTGACGATAGATGGCGACCTGTTTGCAAAATTATATAAATACTACAAAAATAATATTTTGGCGATTAAAGGACCTTTAGGAATGAATGTTGATCAAATTTCAGTACGTATAATTATTAAAATATATTAATACTGAGCTCTACGTGCCTAAATATATTTAGTTCCCATGACACAAAGTGTCGCCATCTAATGTCGAGTAGAATTATATTTGGAAATGCTGACTTTAAGAGATTGTTCTAGAAGTATTTTAATAAATTATGCCTAAAATTACTTACAAATGAAATGTGATGGCATCCATAGCATCAGAACGTCTATCCAAGTAGTTTTTACAACATAAAATATAACATTTAATTTTTATGTTTTTCTATCGCGAATATAATGCCAAATAAGTAGGTTTACGAAGTTGTGCACAGGACGAACGCCAACAATACACTGATTTAAGCCACGCCCACCGTGATGACGTCAGGACTCAGTTGAGAGTCACAGTGCACAGTTGTTTAGGCCACCTCCTCTTCTATACTTACTCCGTGCCAGAAACCGAAAATAATACCAGATTTTTTACTTTATAGGGTTTACCAAAAACTATCTGAGGGTGCGCTTTCATTCTCAAAAAGATTGGATAGACACGCATAGTAACACCAAATCCTGACAAGGTTTTGGACCCAATTAAACTTTCAGTCAAGGTTACAATACCAAATCGAGCTTGAAATAAAACTGACAATCGGCTCAATAAAACTTCTTCAAGGTTCTAACATACTGCACACATTGCAGAAGCTTGAATCTTGTCTAAAAATAGGCATAATAAAATTACGTATTCAATACTAAGACTTAAAATAAAACGATTACTCCCAGGATGCAAGTACCTGGCATGACACAGAAATTACGCAAGTCTTGAAGTAATGTTGTAATTGCGAATATTCTAGAATTGTGCGCTTTATTAAGTGCGTCAATATTGAAGGAACCGCAGTGCATAGGTGCACTAAGCGTAGCCCTGAACGTGCTGAGAGGTCGTCAAAAATACACATGTTTAATACTTGCATGGAGCAGTCATGTTCGTATCACACCAGGAAATCTGTGTTTTGTGTCAAAATGGGGACTTTATTGCCCTTAAAAGGTAAGCCAGTCATGGTGTTATATCAATACTGAAATATCGACTATGCATGTAGTGTGAAAGCGAGAAGAATTCAACTATTCCATTAATGCCTTACTGATAACGGAAACATGACAGGGCTCTTTGTTACTAACGCAGATCACAGAATCGTATCCTTTTGTTTCATGATTATTTTCTCTTATAAAGAGTCGTTCACAAATCGAATAAGTTTGCGTGTAAAGGATCTTAATATTAAAATTTAATTTCTATTATCTGTTCAAATAAAAGTGATCCCCTGTTTCTCCTGGTCACGATAATTCTTTTTTTGTTTTGTTCGCCAGCATACAGGGAAGGTTGTAATTAGGGTAAGGTATTTTTTTTGGCAGGAGTGGGAAATCCTCATGGACACCCAAAGTGCCCTACAAGCGAAACAGTCTGGGTAGTGAGGGTAGTGTCGGTCACTTACCGGCTAAAACCACACTCCTTTGCCAAAGTCCTCTAACATGGTCAGAGCCCTTGTTATCTGCTGTTTTTGCGTTTTTTCTGTCTGTCGCGTTTCTACGCAAGGGTAGAGGTTTTGTTTGGGATAGAGTAGGGTAGAGGAATAGAGTAGTCAGTTGACGGAAGCAAAGCCGCGGGCAAAAGCTGGTTAAATATAATGAATAGCTCTCGCTAGAAACTTAACACTTGTTCAAAATTCCGTAGCCAATAGAATTATCGCCACTTAACTAACGTTAATATTCATTTATTGCTGTTGCTAAGCCAATTTTAATCAACTAATTAACATTTAGCACGAAATCATTTACTACATTCACGTTTTTTAGGGCATTGCCATTGCTCGGGCTCTTTGCCTGTGTAGATCCTTTCGTTAGCTCTAAATTCCCAAATGTAAAACTGCGGTGCGACGTCGTATTGTAAAAATCTCTACGCATCGCAAGAACTTAGGACGAGGCCAGAACACTGCGTTGCAACGTCGCACAAGGCGTTTACAGGGCGCGACGTCGCGTCGTAAAAATCTGATAGTGATATAACCTGTTAACCGCCTTCGTCGTATATATCCGACAAACATTCTAGCGTTTATTCCACCAGGTTCGCAGATTCACGACCAAATACTCCATCTTGGCAGCTCTTGTGTCACCTATGGGGAATAAAGAGCTAACCGAGATAGAGTACCCAGTCGCAAACACATGGCCTTAGCAAATAGGACGCGAAAACACTCATCGGACTAATCCAACGTGGGCCGTTAAAGGGTTAATCTGCGGCGTCGCGTCGTAAAAATATGCGACGTCGCACAAGGCAACGCGATAATTTCCGGTGCGCTGCCGCAAACAACAGCGCGTAATTTACTGCAAATTTTTGCATTGCGTTGTTTGATTGTACAATGGTACGACGTCGATTTGTCGATGCGATGCCGTAACGCAGTGTTGTGGCCTCACCTATAGGAATTGATTTGCATCGCATGTTGTATGGTCACCAAAACCTATGCTTCTCCGCACGAAATCACGTCGCAGGTTTCTGCGATGCGGCGTCGTTATCGCATTGCATCGCAGTTTTGTGTCAGCCCTAATACAGTTAGCCGAGTGAAAGTCTAGTCAAGCCATTCGCCATCAATTCAAATTCCAACTTCAGCTCAGAGTATTTTAAGTCGATTTTTAATTGACATTTGTATTAAATAGGTCATAACAAAAGTATGAGTTATCTTTATCTTTAATAGAACTTTAACTTTGTTATGGCATTGGTATATGGTTCCAAACTTTGTGAAATTACTTCGGATTATAAATTCAAGTAGGTGCCTTGTACTTAATTATAATAGACAGTAGTACTTCAGTATCAATCGTGAGGACTTTGAACTCATGACATTGCGGTTTATTGGTTGCCATGGCTACCGCATGTAATTCAAATCATCCTGTAGTAGGAATTACGGGATCATTTGTTCAATAATCTACTTCCTATAGGAATAGGAAGTGAATTATTACGAGTTCGGATTTCGTACACATTTAAGCGCCTATTACACCACTCGATATTCAGACAGTCTTAGTCGATATCGCGTAGTGTAAGTCGAATTGTGTTAGTCGAAATTAAAAAATAAGACCGAGTCTGAATATCGTTGCGCTGAATAACGCTTAGTGTAATAAACCCTATAGTTCCGAAATCCATGAAAATCTTCAACGCATTCAAACTAAATCGCTTTGCGCTAAAAACATGACTCATATTCATACAAGTTTCGACATGTGAAATCTATTGATTAATTAATTGTTATCGTCATTAATCATTAAGATAGCCCGTTGCGCGTAATATTGTTTGTTGTTATTTTATCAAGCAGACAGATATTTACATGAGTGGGGTATTTGCAACTCATTCATTAGTCATTAGCATTTCACATGAAAGGGATCGGTACGAAATCCTTTGGCTTTTACTGCATTATAATCTAGATTCTGGAAGGTTCCAAAAACATTTACACACACGTGGATAGTGTTTTTTTTTTTCTTTTTAAGTTATTTTGACTGACAATTTGATTACGGCCTACCCAAAAGCCCTTTCCTTGATATTGTTCGTCAAATTGTTGAGCTAATAATTAAATTGAGCGATACTAATACTGACAAATGCTTGCACTGACTGGACAGGTCCACTCTAATCTGTTAGGTTCTTTTCCCAAAAGACCATCTCAGACACTACATACTTCTCATATGATTTGACCGTTTCATCAACAGACTTTGATCCCTGATTTTGTTTCGAGGTTTCTTCTCAAGGTCGTCAGCCAGGAGAGACCGGCCTCATCTAGTTTAAACTGACGCGCTAAAGTGTTTTTAGACACCTATTTGCTTAATAAATATCATTTATCATTAATCGACAATATTACGGAAATGCAAAGTGCGTTTGAAAAGTCAAAAACTGGCAGCAAAAGTCGTCCAGAACGTTAGCATGTCTCAACTACTCGTGGTAATTCGCGAAACTATTCATAATCAGGGTTTAACCAGCCCGTGCTAGTCACCCCGTAATTAGGTTATCCTATTTCTTATAATTCAATTATGCGTTGACTCATGGTTACCTGTTGTCTGCATAATTTCATAGACCTCATTTTCCACTAAACATCCACGATTTTATGTCGCCTGTGACAATACATTTGTCGTAGCCATATCTTGGAATTTGATTACTTCATGGTATGGCCAACTAAAACTGGCCAGATCGTTTTAAACGTTAAAGTTTGGTGATATATCAATCCTCGTTTCCTCGTCCTACTTTCCTTAGACCTTTTTAGGGTTCCGTACCTCAAAAGGAAAAAACGGAACCCTTACAGGATCACTTTGTCGTCCGTTCATCTGTCTGTCTGACTATGAAGACCCTCTATCTCGAGAACGCGTGGAGGTATCGAGTCAGACTCAGGTCTGCGGTCCTTTCAAGCTGTAAAAAAAATCATACTTCTAAATTAACGAATAAAAAAGATACGGCCGTTTATGTCGCAAAGAAAACGAAAATTTTGAACTCTCAAAAATCAAAATTCATAGGGTAAGTACTTCCCGTTGACCCAGAATCCTGAAATTTGGCACAAAGCAAGGTCTTATAGCACAGATATGGGAATAAATCTGAAAACAGTAAATTTGTTGTTACCTGCGTCACAAAAAAAAAATTAATGTTCGGAAAAAATCTTCGAGACTCCATTCGGAAATTGTAGTTTGCACGGAACTCTCAGTAATCTACTCATGTGCCCTCAGTGCGCGAGTCCGACTCGAACTTGCCCAGTTTTTATTATCATAGAAATCCTACATCAATGATGGCGAAACGAGGATTGACATATCATCATTTATGGATTAAAAATGATGTAAGTCCTAGTTTCTGCGACTTCGCGCTCGTATAAGTGGGTATCTCTTTACAAAACTTTATACTTAACCTCGTTTAATTCTCTTAGGGAATTAATTTTCGAAAATCCTTTCTTATTATCATACAAGGAGCCTTTGTGCAAATTGCAGCGATCTAGGTCCAAGTTGACAAGTCAATGAATGAGTCGGAACTTTGCCGTTTGTATATATACAACTTTCTGAATTGCCATCTCATTGTTCTGCTGCAGGGTAGCACGAGCCCCCACCAGATAACTCGATCATTGATTACCCATTTCAATTGTTACGAGTAACGTTGCACCGACCCTAAAAATTGGGGATGAGAGCAAGAGAAGTACGATGATGATGACTTCTTGTTAGATACTGGATCGTTCACAAACTTCACTAATTGTGGTTGGGTGAATCTTTTTTTTTTAAGTTCTTTTGTTGGAAAGCGACAAATCGACGATGCGGTCGAGACCGTATGGGTCGTCTAGAAGTAACCTAATTCACTCTTGACTTAAGATTCCAGAGTTGTAGCCATCAGGAAACATAGACTCTGGTAGTGAATTCCACTCCTTGGCTGTACGGTCAAGCAGCTTCCTCTACTTTCTTTCAATTGCTGATTTCTCTCACAGGTGAAGAGTCGTCCCGTAACACAGAACGTACATCGAACGGCCACTTCGCGGGCGGCTATGGGCAAGTGCGTGAATGGCGCGGCCGGCGCGGCAGAGACGCACGCCCGCAGAGACGCATCGCGCCCGAGAGATACCTGAATGGTTCCTACCCGTTCCAGGTCAAGTTCACGCCCGACGACTTATTAAATGGTAAGTTCTATTAAATTGTATTTGTTGGTGCAAAGAATGTCAGATATATGAATGATTTATATGGCTCTCTAGTATAACGAAAGAGACGTTACGTAAATGTTTGATTGTTGAAGAATTTGACGTAAGTAATAATGTGAATGTTGAAAACTTGGCGCAAAAATGTGACGTTATGATAATTGACAAAAGGTGGACTTTAGTGTCTGCCGTTTGACGAAAACAATGACATAGCTATCTGATACTTAACGTGAGTATTAACCCTTCAGATACCGTCAATTAGAGACACAATAGTAAGACAATAGATGCGCGGCCACCGGTGGTCGCTTGGGGATTCATGAATTAATTGGTTGTCTGATATAGCGGGGAACCGCGTTACTGTTTTGGTGGATTTTAGTTGGTAAAAGTCTGACACTCCGTGGCACGAAAAGGGTCGTGTTTATCTGGCTCTACCCGAGAATAAATTGTGTGATACTTGGCAAAAAAATGACGTGCCTGACACTTGGCTAACGAATGACGTGTCTGACACTTGGCTAAAGAATGACGTACCTGACACTTGGCTAAAGAATGACTTGCTTATCACAGGCAAAGGGATGATAAATCCCCACATTTGGCAAAAGAATAATGTACCCAACACTTAGCAAAATGATATACCCAACACATGGCAAAAAATGATGTGCCTGACATGTGGCAAAGTAATGACTTGCCTGACACTAGGCAAATGAATGTGCCCAACAATTGGCAAAAGAGTAAAACGAGTGTGTGTCTCATTCGTAGAAAAATGACAGGAGTGTTTGAGACTTGTCGAAAAAATAATGTGGTTGTGTGAAAATTTGTGAATGAGTGATGTAAGGCATTTGATGAAAGATCGGCGTGTCTTACACTTTCGCGGCGCTGTTTTTATATTATCACCATCATCTCCAATTTTTTTAAACTTATCTTGGAAAAAATAATATTATAGTAGTCGAAAAGAATGTTGAAGACAAATTAAAGTGTTTGCTCTCACCTCTTTTCTGGCAGACAGCAATGACTGAGATATGTATTTGTATACTATTAATACTCAATACCTATGTATTTCATATGCTATCAATACTATTTTCTTCCGTTTTCAGAAAATATGTTTAAACAAATGTTTCAAGTGTAATGATAACAAGTAGTCATACAAAAATGTGGTAGTGTTAAAATATGGTATTGTGCGGTATTTAATTATGATAATACCATATTCCAAAACTATATTGTTTAACAATTTGGGTTTAAGTAAGACTCGAGGCTCAAGGCCGATTAAACAATTTTTTTAACCAAAAATCATTTCAATGGGCTCCCATGTCAAAAATAGCACATAGGCTAGGAAAGTATGTTTTCTTGGGGACATTGTCATCCAGTTTTTGCGAGTGGAGGTTTCACACTGTAATAAGTGCCTACAGGCAACAGTAAGGGCTTTTTTTCCCCGGGACACCATGGTGGGGCGACCAGTCATCGCTACCAACAAAATGCATACAGCTCTATAGAGAGTTACTCATCTGGAGTCCGCTTGGTTGCCGCGACCAATTTGGTGGCGCAGCCAGCTCGGACGTGTGTCGACTCTAATGTCTGTATGGTATCTAGTTTTATTTACCGGTACACCATGGCGGCGGTTAAAGGTGTAGGTAAGGCTACCTTTTTTTACAGTAAAGGACTGCGGAGCGGAGAAACGGAGAACTATTAGCCAAGAGGACTGCACAAAAACAGAAGCGGAGATTTTCTGCAATCCTATTGGCTAGTATTTCTACATTAATCCCCTCCGCTGAAGGATTCTTCTTTGTAAAGATGACTTACAAAGAATACCTTGTTGCATTAAGTCTGCCTATGTACCACTACAGCACATGAAGTTTAAATAAATAAATAAACAGCAGACTTGATGATCAATAAAAAGTCCTAGCAATCAATATCCCCAAAAATACATAAGTAAAAACAGCAGTTTTAATTGCTACGTAATTTCTAGGTTCAAAATGGGACACGTTGTCTCAAGAGATTTGGGACAAGTTCATAAAGTCACAGCAGACAGAAGAGACTTTCAGAAAGAAAATGAACCTTTGGAGATATCTCTTCATCACAATAAAGGTTTGATTCACTAATTATATTAAAATTACAAAGATGTTTGAAAGGATGTTTGGCTTTTTTTTAACACAATTAATTCTAAAAGACATTCCTCAAATATATGTAAAACAAATATAATAATATTCCACGACTCCTACAACGCCCGGTCTAGTCCCAAACTAAGCAGAGCTTGTGTTATGAGTACTAAACAACTGATAAACATACTTATATATTTCTAAATATGTACATACAAATTATAGTTAAACTACACCCAGAAACAGAAAAATGATCATACTCATCAGACAAACTGGTGATCGAACCCACGACCTCCGGTATAGCTGTCAGGGCTTACAACTGGACCAACAGGCCAGGCAAAAGTCAGTTAGTTTGATTTACCCAACTGCCTAATTTTTTTGTACATTTGTATTCCGCACCATTGTTGTAACAATCGGATTTGTTTATAGACAATATTCCCTCGCTACGGACTCTACGTGGTGGGGTCCACGATGTCGGGCTTCGGGCTGGACTCGTCCGACATGGACCTGTGCCTGTACGTGCGGCCCGTGGACGACCTGGACCCGCGCGCGCACGCCCTCCTGCACCTCAACTACATACTCAGCTACATCCGCAGCTTCGATCCTAGTGAGTATTACCGCGTTAATCGATCTTCTTCCTGCCCTTATCCCATATTACTTGGAGTTGGCGCAACACCTTTTTTTCTTTCATTCTATCCTGTCACCTGTCACACCTGTCATCACTCCCTCTTTTTTTCATATGACTCCTCACACAATCCATCCATCTTTTCGTTGGGCTCCCTCTCCCTCCCGATCTATCTACATGTATACTCAGAAATGTTTCAGTGACATGCGTTTCATCCCTCCTCTTCACATGACCATACCAAGACAAACCATTGCCTTTCCTTTTGTCACTGGCACCACTTTCAAACTTCCTCTTAATATACTCATTTCTCACTTTATCCAATCTTGTCACACCATACAACCATCTCAACATTCTGATCTCCGCTATACGCCATCTTTTTTCATACATCTTTTTCACAACCCAAAATTCTGATCCATATAATTATGACTGGTCTAAGACCAAAATTTACAAGTCTGTGATAAGTCACAGACTTGTAAATTTTACCGCGTTAATCGATGTTGAAACTGAAAAACTTTTACCCTGAACGAAATTTTGCTTTTGATTGTTAGTTGTGATCCTATATATAAGTAGATATAGATAGATACCCCAACACTTCTTCTGTAGACAATCATAAAAGATCAGGCCGGCCATGTGTTGTGAAGACTCAACATCCTCTTATATATATCTCAATTTGTTTTATTTTGTCACTCATGTCGATTTGTCTGTACATATCAAACCGTTGCGAACTATTAGAATAACATGTGTTATTTGGCCCACTGTCCTGTGTCAAGACGCGGAGCTGATCCAGGCCAAGGTGCCGATCCTGAAGTTCCGCGACGCGCGCAACGGCCTGCAGGTGGACCTCAACTGCAACAACGTCGTCGGCATCCGGAACACTAACCTCCTGCACTGCTACTCAAGACGTAAGTTCTTTTGCCTTATTCTGATTAACTATCTGTATATCCTTTTCTCCTTTTCTATCAAATTCATCCGAAATTTGTCTGTAAAATGAAGAAAGAAACTTCAAACTAGCCTGAAAGAAATTTAGCTTTATGATTTTTTTATCGTGACCCTAATGTTTGAGTTATAAAGATCATAATATTCCTCTGTACTTGTCATGTTAATCATGAGATCTTCGAGATTATCAAAAATCCATTTTTTTGATGAACACTCCTCAGGTGCATTCTTTTCAAACATGCTCATGTTGACGATGTTTCTCTGTAAAACAATATTTAAAAGTATAAACCAGTTAGTCTTTGATTGCATGCCACATCTATGTACTTTTCTTTTTACAGATACTTTTTTGATTGCCTACCTACATAATTTTTTATTTGTATAAAATTACATTTAACTTGTTCCTGTACGTTCATATCAACATAACATTACATTGTTTAGTTTCTCAGTAAGTGAATTATTGTTAATTCTGATGAATTTAAAAAATTAAGTTCTTAAACCAGAAAAAATCGCTTTTAGCGATAAGATCGCCCATTGTGACTGTAATTTTATTTTTGGCATACAGTTAAGAGTATATCTGTCTAATACCGTGCCCTGTGTATGCTTTAAAAACTGTTCATCTGTAGTCTCGCTCTGGAACAAACTTCATCTTATTATAATATTTAGTTTTTTGAGAATACAGAATAGTGAGCTATTCCATAAATTAGAAATGTCTGTCAAATACACAAAATTTGATTTTGAAACGGTTCTCCGACACACGGTTCGTTGACAGTACGATTCAGTTTTTAACCAATGGAACCTTTTTCCGAAAAAAAATCTACAAAATATCTTGTAAAGTAGTAAAAAAATATCCCTGAATAAATATGACAATTGTTAACCAATATTTGGACATGATGAGACCTGATGACGAGTCGTAGAGCGCTCGATATGTGCGATGAGCTAGCGACCGTGTCGAGTTATTCGACGCCTAGTCACGCTCCCGCCGGTTGAGCGTTTCATGACGATTTGGCACTCTGATCCTACTTATACGTGTACAGCTCCATATATCAGTTCAGTTTAGGTCGTCAAATGGTTCGCGTTAAGAGCTCGTGGTAGCCTCAAGCCAAGTTTTGTGAATGTTTTACACATTGCTCACTACAAAAATGAGATATTTGAACATGAATGTCGTATTGTTGCAGTGGACTGGCGCGTGCGGCCGCTGGTGGCGCTCACGAAGCTGTGGGCGCAGGCGCACGACATCAACGACGCCCGGCATCGCACCCTCTCCTCCTACTCGCTCACGCTCATGGTCATACACTTCCTACAGTGTGAGTATACCTACGTAGCGCTACCATCACCCTTCGTTTCTGTACATTCACATTACCGGCCTAAGAAGACTTAAAACGGGCTATGCTCGAGGTTTCATTGCATCATCATTTCAGCCGAAAGACGTCCACTGTTGGACATAGACCTACCAATGACCGGTTCATTGCATTGTCGGAAGATATTCACCGTACAATGTAAGTGGCCGACATAGTCCAAAGAATCTGCAAACTTGTTCTGTTAGTGGGCAGGGCACATTGCTCGCGGAACACAATCAAATAAGGTGGACTCGTAACTTGCTGAAGGTCACAGGAATCCGTCGGATGCGTGACGGACAAGATTGCAAGAAGTGTCAATATTCAATTGTATGATGGTCTATGCCAGTGTACGCCTTTCTGCTCAAAAGATGACTTACATATCTTTGTGCGCGCGCATTTTTATTGCTACGCTAGCCTCTTGTTTCTGTTTTGTGATAATAATGATATGTTGTTGCTTTAGGCGGCACAAACCCTCCGATCCTGCCGCGCGCGTGCGAGGCGGGTGGCGACACGCGGCGGCAACACAACCGCACCACGCTGGCCGAGCTGTTCCTGCACATGCTGCGCTACTATGCCGAGTTCCCGTGAGTAGCCACACCACACTGTGTACCCATCGCTACACCGCGACTGTCGGTAACGCTCCCGGTGCCCGCAGGTACGACAAGATGGCGATATCGGTGCGAGCGGGCGCGCGCGTGCCCGTGGGCGTGTGCCGCTCGGCGCGCGCGCACAAGAACGACCCGCACCAGTGGAAGCTGCTCTGCGTGGAGGAGCCCTTCGACCTCACCAACACGGCGCGCTCCGTGTACGACCCCGAGTCCTTCGACAAGATCGTGAGCACCTTCCGCGCCTCGCACCAGCGGCTGGCGGCGGCGCGCTGTCTGGTGGCGGCCTGGCCGCAGCCGCAGCGATGAGGCCGCGCCCGGGCCCCGGCCCGGCCGCCCGGCCCCGAGCCCCCGCCACGAGGCCGCGCCCGGGCCCCGGCCCGGCCCGCCCGGCCCCGAGCCCCCGCCACGAGGCCGCGCCCGGGTCCCGGCCCGGCCCACTCGGCCCCGAGCCCCCGCCATGAGGCCGCGCCCGGGCCCCGGCCCCGGCCCGCCGGCTCCGAGGCCGCGCCTGGGCCCCGCGACCGACGGATCACAGATTCAAGCACATTTATTACCCATGTTAAACATGATATGAAAATTTAACGACAGTTGAGTATTTATATTATAAAAAAACTATAAATGTGCCACTATGAAAATTATATGTTACATTCCATAGTGCCATGTTGTATTTATTAGTTGTTGCGCTTCGTTTTGAGGTAGAATTTTTATTGAATCGGACTACCGGCTACTGCGCCGGAGTGCCGTTCTGCCAGATGAGTACATCCCGCGTTGAAAATATAGTGTAATGATGTACTAGAATCGGGCAAAAGTGAAGCACTCCTGAACCAAAGTTACGGGCAAACACTTCTTTAGAGAATGTACAAAAGCGAGCATGCAGCTTTTGTTATTTTCAGTTGCCCGTGTATAGATCTCAAATACTTAATTTAAAGTTCTGTTTTATTATTTTAATGTGGAGAGCTAGTTCAATAATTGTTAAACCAGTGTTATTATTTCTTTAGCCATCTTTATAATAGCCTTCTATTATAAACCCAGTGCTCAATTCGGACCAAAGTTAAGTGAAAATATATACTTACTCGTTCATTACATGCTTTTGTTCTTACAATAAAAATTATACCTCAAAACTAATGTTCGGATGACATACACGCGTTCAACGTACTCGATCGCGAATGACATCAAGGTAGTTGTGATGTATAAACATCTGCAACAACTCATTGCGCAAATAATTTACATTGTAGCTACCTGACGCAGACTCGAGTACAGTCGGCAGCAGAAAAAGTGTACAACTTGAACTTAATCACAAAGAGCTACTTTCTACCTTTCTTTTTTGTAGACTGTATTCAGAATGGCTTCTCGGCCGCGTCTCGCGACTGGACACGTGTCCAGGCTGGAGTCGATCGCGTACGTTGAAGCGTGTTCCTAAATTAGCTGCAGCTCGCGGGCTGCGGCGCGTGGCTCATCCAGCACACGTCAACAAGACTGAAGCAAGACTCGTAGTCCGTGTAGTCGAGTCGTTGTTCACTAGTCGATAAAGTGTTTCATTTCTGTGACTGGAGCGACGGTCGCAACACAAGTCGTTACGCTGCCTCCACTGAGGCGTCCTATTCGTTTTTAAATATTTATTATTGTTTATTTATAAGTTATTTAATACGTGTAAATAGTAAGAAATAAAAAAATACATAAATATTCATTTTAGGGTCGTGTATGGTTTTTATGTAAATAGTATTTTTGTGATGAGGAAAGGGTAAATGACAAAAAAATATTATATAGAATGATGTAATATATTGATTATGCATGCTTTGCGCGGAGGGAGCCAGGTCCCGCCGCGCTACGTTATATGTGGGAGAGCGTACGATGGGAGATGAGAAATTCCCTGTGATAATATACGAAAGAAAATTATATGTGTACAGTGTTGAAGTAATTGTTTAAAGGTGCTACAATTAGTTGTTACGCTCCGATGCGTCGGTTGCAGCTCAATGAGCTCTGCGGTAGGCGCGCTCGGTCCGCGAGCGGCTCGGGCCAGGCTTGTCCAGTCCGCAGCGGATAGTAGTTGTAAGCTCCCGAGCATGCGGCGATGACGGTGAACACGCGTCGAGTGATCGATTCGTTAGCAAGTACACAAGAATGCGTAAACTTAAATAATGGTGCTAATCGATTGTGTTGCCTTATATTTGGCGCTGGGCTACGCTTTATATATAATGTAATGTAACAGTTGCTAGATACCATAAGATTATCGAAGGCTTCCGTGTAGGACACATACAAGTTTTATAAAATGTTATATTTACACGTTCTTTTCTTTGACTGTAAATGTAAGATAATGTCAAATTTCAACATCGTTTGACTGAAATATTATACAGATACGTCCAACGAATATTTCCAAGTCTTGTCAAATTAACACTTCACGCCTTCTATAATCTTTCCTCGCTAGATAATCCTATTAAATAATTTACATGTTGATCGACATGTTAATTTATCGGTTTTCTCAAATTGAGAAAAGCTTAAATTAATATGTTCTGCTATAAATAATTATAAAATTGAGCAAATATCTTGTACCACAAGACCGCGTCAAAATTAATTTTACCATTTTGCTCTTGTCATTTTTCGCGCGTAAAATAAGTAGAAATGTGTAAAATAATATTTTGATGCGTTCTTGGCTCCTACGTTGTATGTGATAGCAGAATTCCTATTATTATAATGTGAGAGGACACTAACAATGCATATCTTTAAAGTAATACAAAGATTGTATCATAATGAGTTCACGAGCAAGGAATTCTGTACCTTATGAACTATGACGTCACCACTAGCCAGACACGTCGTCATGAACTGACAATATGAAATTAACGTTTTTTTACAAGGCCACAATTTAACAGCTTTTTATTTACGCATGAACTCGAATTAAAATTTTGTTGTTTATCACAGTTCATATATTTCTACAGATTTGTTTGGAAAATAATGTTAAATTAGTCGTTAGATCACATAATGTAGTTTATTGTTCAAGTTGAGAGTCGGCATCTACCGATATGTTTTCATCGATGCCTCGCAGTTATTGTTTTGTTAAGTTTACAATAACTAGCCGCTAGACATAAATCTAGACTAGAAATTGTTAAGTTTTGTTTTGTAATTTTATTCGTAAAGTTCACCATCTGGACGTTGTCCCTCATAGCCCGAAGCACTGACACTGTTTGATGTAATATTAAAACGCCTGGCATTTTATATCGCGTTATGTATAAGTTTTATAAAGATTTTACATAAGAGGCACTTGGCCGCGCTGAATAATTAAAGTACAATAAATAATTTTTAAAAACAAGTTACATATGTAAGAAAACTGATTAGAGTTATAAATAAAAGTGTCTCTCAAAACAGTTTAATTTTTTGAAAAATTATAAAAAAATTTCGACACTCAATTGAAAGAACAAAAAAATATATAAAATTGAACTACCAAAAAAATTAAACCAAAAACAAAAAAAAAATCATAAAAGGCGAAAAAAAAACAAAAAAAAATACAAAAAAAAGTGTAAAATTCAGAGAAAAAATCTTTTTATGTGACGATTTCAAATTTTATCGCATGTTTTAGTTGGCTTCCATCTGCCTCTTCACAAAACTGTTTTTTAAACAGATTCTTAAATGTTTATGTATAATATTTATCAATTCTATTCCAATACAAAAATCACCACAAAATCTCGAAAGTTTGTTTTGAATAAAACTATGTTCATAATAAAATAACATCGAATCATCCATTTTAATAGTTCCAGTATTTTTGATGATGAAATTTCACATAATTACAGTACTCAACAGTTTTTTTAACACAATTCTACTCTGAATCTATAGGTATTGGAATTTAGTACTCGCAAAAGGGAGATTTATTGAAACCAGAAAATTTTGTTGAAGGTAAGAGGACTGATGAAGCAATTTGACTTGGTTCCTTGTTACGCACAACACCGCTTAGGTTTCAGTAACATCTCTAGGCATTCAACTTTAGGTTGCTCACATGTTGAAGCATATCTCCCGGGCGTGGAGCGCCGCCACGCCACGACACAATATTGTTATACTTACGGGCTATTTCTGGATCGTTATTGTAAAAACTTCACTGCCATTTTAACGTCCCATATTTGTAAGCATTGGCAGTCTCTTAATATATTTAATAGTAATTTTCAGTTTTAAGATGTATTTGATCTCCTTGGCAGTTTTTCAATCCAAATTTTTGCTTTGCCCTAGTATACAAAATCATTTGAAATTACGTTATGAAATTCAAAGTTACTGTACTATATCTTATACGTACTTAATTTTTCCTGTCTTTATTTTGTAGTTCAAAAGAATAAAATGCAAATTGTTTGTTCCAATTATACAATTATTGCCATTTTCTATATTGAACCTAGTTTTACAGTTTGTTTAATTATGAATTAGTGAAATATCTATCATCGACATTGTATACTATTGTAATTATCTGTATAGTGTGACAGTATTATATTTTTTGCCTCTAAACGGCCTCTTTTTTGTAAAGATATATATTTTGTCACGTTTTTGACAACTTTATTCTTGTGTTGCATTTTATTTTTATTGAACACAAGCAGATTTTTATCTCCATATTGTAAAAAGAAATTATTGTAAAGAAATATTCTGTAATAGTTAAATATATACAACTGCCAAATTATTGTGTTTTATTGTGAACTGGCCAACCAACCCTGTTTCTGAGACACTAGCTTTAGACAGAAAAAATTAAATCTGACGGGAAGACCGCAGCAGCAAATTGAGCAGACCCCAAATTATTGTAACCTTGACTCGACTATTTATACAGTTTAAATTAATATAAAAAAGTACAGATTTTAAAAAAATTGGAAAGAACCGACAAAAAAATTCCACCACATAAGGGTCTTGATGTACTACTACATCTATCCATGGTACCATGGTTTCCATGGTATTTGTGTGTCGATGACACGATGTATATGTATAACGTGTTTGTTAACTCCTAAACGGCTTGACAGATGTGAATGAAGATTTTGTGTATATTCACTGGATGGTTGGAAAACAATTCAGGTGGCGTTGCAGCTAGTTTGCAGCACCGACTGTCAACCCACAGCTGAAACTACTGGGACTTAAGTGTGAAATATTGCACTCTTTTCCTTTTATAACTTGGGCGAGGACCACCCGTACCTAACAGATTGTAACTTTTCGAGTGGCTACTTTAAAAACATAGAGGCCGAATTTGGGCTCCTTTCATTCTACGTATTGCCAGTCGAGTTAAGCATTTCTCAGTTTTACGTGTGCACTCGACTGGGCTGGTCGTGCGGGCAGTCATGGATACGATTAATAAATCAAGCTTTTAATGAAAAAGCTTTTAAAGCTTGGTGTACCTATCTAATTTTTAGGGTTCACCCCTACCTCATAGTTTATTTACGTCTATAATAAACTCACAAGACACTACAATTAAAACAGCCACAGTAATAAAATATTATAGTGTGCGTTAATTAATAACATTCACGGCATCCATAATGTTTAGCATTATGCTGTCGGATAGTGTCGCGCGGGCCAGCGCGCGCGGCGGTTGAACTACCCTGCTCAACCATAACATTTGAGATGTGTGGGTCAGTCGGTTATACACCTCGCCGCCTACCGCCTGCGCCCGCGCATCTTTATAATTGTGACGTGCATCGATTTTATTGTTTTTACATGGAACTCTGTATTGTGCTGTGATTGCAACTATTGTGTTTCTTCTGTTCGTCCTCCTGATTATGTGTGTGTGTATATCTCGTGTATGGACCTAGTTCGAGTAAAACAGTAAGTACTAGAAAATTAGTGACTTTTATTTTCATTCACCCGCACTCGCCGCATGCACATAAACTCTAAAAATGTATACTCGATTTAACTACGAAGTTCCTATAAACACCTTCCGGTTCCATCATCAGATCTGCTCCATATCATAATAATTTTACATTGTCATCTGATTTAATGTGCGTGCAAAACAGCTCAATCGATAACCGGGAAGTGGGTCAAATTCAATTTGCAAGATTTGATTACAGACAAACATCGGGACAGTTGAAACTAAGTAAAAGCTTGTAAAAACCGATATCTACATACAAAGCGGGCTTGAACAACGCGTGTGTGAAGACACCGCTCACGGACACGAGGGCTCCAATTTTGGAATAAAATAAGTTATTCTCTTATTTTTAAAGTAGATAGAAAAGATGGGGATGTCTTGCGTGTTAACGAAAGTCTGGCTGTTCTTTCGAAATGGTTCGCAGCTAATAATCTCCTATTAAATGCGAATAAAACTAAATGTATAAAGTTTTCATTACCGAATGTCCCTCAAGTTGGCGTCAGTCTAATTCTTGATGGCAAAAAACTTGATGTTATTGCGGACACTGTGTTCTTAGGTTTAACTATCGATTCTAAACTACAGTGGGGCGCTCATATTAGAACTCTCTCGGGAAGATTAAGCTCAGCTGCATATGCAGTTAGAAAAATAAGGCAATTGACAGATGTATCCACAGCTAGGTTAGTTTACTATGCTTATTTCCACAGTATTATGTCTTATGGCATTTTACTGTGGGGATCTGCAGCTGATGTAGACTCAATTTTCATATTGCAAAAGAGAGCTATCCGGGCTATTTATAGGATGGGTCCTCGCGAGTCCCTCAGAAATAAATTCAAAGAAATCGACATTCTCACTCTGCCTTCTCTTTATGTCTTAGAATGCATTTTGTATGTTCGTAAAAACTTAGGACTCTTTAAAATTAGAAGCGATTTTCACAACAAAAATACGCGTAGTAAACACGAAATTGTATTACCCAAATGGAGATTAGCCAAGACCAGCAAGTCATTCCTAGTAAACAGCATACGCTTTTACAACAAGCTGCCAAAGGCGGTAACTGAACTTAGTGAGGGAAAGTTCAAAACTCATATTAAGCGTGTCCTAACCAAAAAAGCATTTTACAAGGTTAAAGACTATGTCGAAGATACGCTTGTTTGGCAATGACTGCCTCTGCACATGTGGCCCCCTGGTAATCATCAATATTGTGTCTATTAACTGCTCCACTTTTGTTTTAATGTACATATATTTATTTTTCCTTTAACGAATTGCTTTTGCAATATTTTTTATTTTTTTATTTAGACTTCAACTGCATTCAATTTGTTAGTAATTTATTTTGTTAACAGTTGTAATTATTTAAATTTTTCTGTTGTAATTATTTATATAGCCTCTTTTTGGAATGTGAATGTGAGAACACTGTATAATCTACAAACACTTAGATAACTTTCTATTACAACTTACTATATTTTTATTTTATTATGATTAATTTTGTGCTTTTGTGTACAGTGTTGACTGGTCTACACTGTTCTTACATAAATCAATCAATATTGTAATAAACACATTTTTTAAAAGAGTAACCATAGAGTTTCTTGCCGGTTCTTCTCCATAGGAAACGACCAATTTCGAACCGTGCACTAGCTTCTGACGTTTTATAAGTGCCCTTGTAGGCCTATATGAAATAAAATATTTTGACTTTGACTTTGATTGGACAAGTGTTTAACTTGGTGTTAATTAATATCGATTTTTAGGGTTCCATAGTCAACTAGGAACCCTTACAGGTTCGCCATGTCTGTCTGTCCGTCCGCGGATAATCTCAGTGAACGTTAGCACTAGAAAGCTGAAATTTGGGACCAATATGTATATCTATCACGCCGTCAAAGTGGTAAAATAAAAAATGGAAAATTTGTTTTATTAGGGTGGGGTACCCTGTACTGCACGGCCACTAGGTGCCCATTCAAACTTGGTCGGTTAATCCTGTTGTTCTGGTAATTTTATTATATCTCTTTAATTATTGAGTGTAATGAGCTGAATAAGATATGAGTAGTTGCATTAATAGGTACACTAAAGATTGGAATATATTTTATTTCGCTGTTCCATTAAAAAGTCCTAAAATCGGATATCGTAAAGTACAGTGGTCGTAAATTATGCCATTGCTCATTAATTACTAAGCACACATACTTGGCGGGATATTGTAGACCCATACAAGATACAGATAAACGTTAAAAGTTAGACTCTAGAGTTCCTATGTTAAGGTGATGCATCATGACTCACATTTTCATTGTTTTTCATACAACCGCTCATAACTGATTATGACGTTATTACACATTTTTCATTAGATATTTTGGAAACACAGTATCTTGTGGATATTATCTAGGCTAGGCTAACCAATTTCTTCTCTTTTAAAATTGGTTCATGCAATCCAAAATTACCATCGAAATGGGTTTTCGTTTTTTATAACCCGTCCAGTTTGTATAAATTAGTAACCCAAGTTCCCGAGAGGTGGCGCTGTACTTTGGGCTACTTTGCGCTGTTAAGATTTTTCCCGAGTTGATGAGGTCGAGAAGGGTAGGTATCCGAGCTATTATGTTGTCGAATTGTTCGGTTGGTCTCTCGTTGGTATTTGTTCTTGCTCGTTGTCTGTCGTTCATTGTTATTAAGAGGGTCCTTTTCCACTCGCCTATCGTAAACATCGAAAATGGTTTAAAAGCTTGTTACTTCATCTAACGCAATCCAACGCGATGTTTGACAGAAAGAAAACGCAGAAAAAAAAGAGAGATAACGCCTGAACACTCTGTTAGTATTCGGTAATTCCGAGATTTACTCGAATATTTCACAAAACTTGCTGCAGGAAATAGCGGTTTTTTTTTAAACCCTTAAAAGTTTTTGGAAAAAGTTGTCGTCATTTAGAATCTTAATATTGACTTTGACTTTGACTTATTTACAAGGTTTCTCTAGTTTTACTTTTTTTAATTTTTAGGCAAATTATGAAGTGTCAAAGTTCATACAAAATGGGAGATTTTCAGAGGTTTTTACTGGATTAATAGTTTTTACAAATTTAGAAATTGGTTAGCCTAGCCAAGATAATATCCACAAGATACTGTGTTTCCAAATATCTAATGAAAAATGTGTAATAAAGTCACCATAACGTCGTCTTTCCATAATGGTGTGTATTGTGTTCAATTTTTACCTAAATATTACATTGTCGGCATAATTCAATGTTGTCGGCACTGTAGGTCTATCATAAGAAAATAATTATGTTGAGAATAAAATTTTTGTATATGACTGTTTGATGCCAAAATAAAAGAAAAAAAAAACAGTTATGAGCGATTGTATGAAAAACAATGAAAATGTGTCGTGATACACCATCTTAATAAGAATATTTGGGGACACTTATTGTGTCGGACGGAAACTACGGAGTCCTACACTGAACGTGGCCCGACACGCTCTTGGCCGGTTTTTAAGCTGGTACTAGTTGTTTCAGAGTTATGTAGACATTTGCTTGTATTTCGGTAGGTAGGTGGTAAGCGGTCACAGAACAGAAAATATAGGTAGAAGTGCCCCTAACGTGGCTAAGCACGGGAACCAGTGTCGCCAAACTCACACATTTGCGTATCAAATTGTACATTACACACATAAAAAACAGTAATATGATTGGCTACGAAGCTACGAATTACAAACTTAACTTTTACAAATCATATTCTTATTGCTTTCAAGAACTGTTCAAAGGCACCTTGCCCATGTCACTCAAGCGGAAGTTAATGGATATGTGTATTCTCCCCATTCTGACCTATGGCGCACAGACTTGGTCTTTGACTAACATGCAAAGGTCCAAACTCAAGGTTTGCCAACGTGCTATGGAGCGCAGCATACTAGGTGTTAAAATAACGGATCGCGTTCGAAACACTACACTGCGCTCCAAAACGCAAATCATTGACGTAGTTCAGAAGGCTGCCCAGCTTAAGTGGGACTGGGCTGGACATGTCTGTCGCATGCCGATCGAGCGGTGGGCCAGAAAAACGCAAAATTGGTGCCCTGAAATCGCACGTCGGGGTCGCGGCAGACCAAGAAGGAGATGGCGGGACGACTTGGATGTCTTCCTTGGGAATTGGAAAGAAGTAGCTCAAAACCGGGAGCATTGGAAGGAGTGGAGGGAGACCTTTGCCCAGCAGTGGGACAATATGGGCTAGATATAATAATATAATAATAATTGCTTTCATAAATTAGGTCTTATTAACGTAAGAAAGTTGTTATTATTTGACATGACACGAACAATAAAGAAGTTTTAACCAATTTACAACGAGTTCGGCTACTCAACGCTAGATGGCGCTGTAACCAATTTGTTCTATTCAGAACGCTAGTGCCTTTGAAATAGATGCCATATTCACCTGCACTAGTATATAATATGTAATAGGCGAATTTCGCCTGCTGTTGACACACGCGCCATATTTAAGAGGCACTTCCTCTACTTTTCTTTATTCCGTGTAAGCGGTAGTCTGTTCGGCGTTATTATGTCGATGGTTCGGCGAACTGGCCACCCGCGGAGCCGCCGCTCCCGGCTGCGCGCATCTCGCTTTCGGACGGTAGACCTAGCGCGACTGTTGAGCGTTAAGCCGGGTACTCATTAGAGAGCTGTAACCGTAACTTATGTGATACAGTAACGAAGTTCTACGTGTACGCGTTTTACAATTACGGCTCACGACGTCGCCGGAACGCTTTCACCGAGCGTACTCATTTTACGAACTGTAACTGTAACCAAACAGATACAGTAACGAGGTTCTAGTGTGTACGGGGAGTAACAAACGGGGAGACCTGCTCTGCCCCCAGTTTTTGTTTGTAACTCCACGATGTCGTTTAAAGTCTCTCGCCTGTGCAGCATACTTACTTTTAGATGCCTTACTCGATGATCATAACTATCCTTTGACCATTAACTCATAATGACTGAGGAATAACTCGAAGTTACAGCTGGTTCGCAGCGGCTAACAACAACCTCTCCTCTTGATGTCCACGAGCGCCCTTTGATCCGCGGCAAAAACCGACAATCGTCGGCTCGCTGCGAGTCGCTCGTGTAGCGTTCGTCGCAGGCTCGCGAACCACGTACACGTTTTTGGTAACAGTAACGGTTACAGAGTTACGTGCAACGTTACGAGTTTAGAAATGCGTACGTTTTAAACGTCGGGTCGCTGCAAGCCGCACGCGTACCGCTCGCAGCAGGTTTGCGAACCACGTACACACTGTTTTTTGGTTACAGTACATGCAACGGTTACAGTTACGGCTCGCTAGCGAGTACCCGCCTTTAGACATGTAAAGTGAAGTACATACGAGATTGACTTCTGTACCTATCTATTTTGTGTCCAGGCTTTGTAGATTGGCGCTAACCAAATCTGGATCAACTCATAGTAATAAAGTCGTAAAACGGTATACGTAAGAGTCAATTGGACGTTTACATCGGGATGCCGTAACTTTCAAAGAAATAAAAAGAAAAATTAACTTTCGTCATTATCTTTATTGACATTAATCTCCCAAAGTACAGTTAAAGAATGAAATAAAAAAGTTTTCACAGAATCTAGTCCCAAATGGATTATTTATTAAAAATCTATCTAAATTTTAATGGGTTACAACATAATATAACCCTATTTATAAATAAACAATATATTAGATACATCACACCGAATTTTTTAATCTTATTGAAGTATACTAAAAATGTTGGTGCGCCCTGCCAAAACACAGTCGTGTATCATTGCTAACTAACCTTACTATCGGAATAGCAACAAAAATAACACGTACATCTTACGTAAATAAGGTGTTAAGTTATTGCAGTGTGAACAATGTTTACAAAAAGTATAAATCACATGTAACGTCCGATGCATTCGCTTATGATATAACTGTCCTTAATGTCTACACCAGAGACTGCAGTTTCCTGCACGAGGTATAAGTGCCACGTGGTGCGAGGTCACACTACTGCCACATTTATCTCAACATTATTACTGATTTTGATGAAGACAGGACTAAAATAGATTCTTAAATTTTTTGGGTACCTACTATATACTATGTATACTTTCACATATCGCAGTCTTTAGAGACTGCACAAAAATACATACACGAAAAATATACACCTTACTAAACTAATAAATATAGGGAAACCGTATATTAAAAATAAACTGCATTTTGCAGGAGAACGTACCCGGGCCAGCGTGGCTGGAGCGGTGAGGAACTAAATATGAATAAAGTCAAATACTGTACCCTACAGTCTGCGCTGCCCGCGGACCGGCGGCAGGCGCGGCTTCGTCGACAGCGCAAGGAAGACGAAGCTCCAACATGACATGTCGCTAAATTATAATCCCTGAGTATCCTAAGTCCGCGGCAGATCAAATTACTCTAATCGCAACCTCCTCTATGACAATTCCTTCACAGCGATCAGAATCTCGTCAACCCGACTATCCCTGTCTCTTCGCGTACGCTAACACTACTTACATGTATTATTACAATAATCTAAACCTAACTAATATTAAAAACTACTGTAAATCGCGGCATTTTTTATGTGTACTAGAATATTTTGGACAGATCATGACCACGAGTTTGTGTGACCAAAAAATAAATTTGTGTAACTCATACACAGATAGATAATACAAAATATCGGATCGATTTGCACATATTAACTAATATAGAATAAAGATGACGCGTCTCGCTCTAGTCTTAGGTGTTCCGAGGACTGCAACGTCGCTCCTCGCTCGCAGTTTGTTTAAAAATGATTTTGTTGAATCTGGTGCAGTACACGCACCGCGCACTCTGCCCCTCGCGGCTCGGATCGCTCCTGACGGAGGGGTGGTGGAAGGTGGTAGAACCACACATACACGTAAGGAAAATAACTTTGGAGGAAGCAGCTTGAGTTATACGCGCCGAGCTGCACGTGCTGCGGGGTGGTGTGAGGCCATGGGGACTGCGAGGGAGGATGCGGACGTTACAAGCTAGAGCGTTACTTCTTGGCTTGATTCTCTGACGCGTCCGTCTTTTCTTCTGTCTTTACCACCTTGCCTTCGCCTGAAAGAGACATAGATACACATAAGTTAACTCAGCTAACGATCTCGTTTATATGGTTGCAGTCGTTTAAATAAGAAAATACGAGAAGATGAAGGTGTTTAAAACAAAATTATAATTTTAGAGAAATTAATCTTAAGTTTTTATAATTATTTTCCAAATATTTGTATAAACGAATGGCTTTGAGATACTTTTCATTTGTTTGGTAGGTAATTTTTTTTAATCGTTGAAAATATACAGAAAAAGTTGAGGAGAATTGAATTTGTTAAGTTATTAGATCAGAGTGCCAAATCGTCATGAAGCGCTCAACCGGCGGGAGCGTCACTGGGCGTCGAATAACTCGACACGGCCGCTAGCTCACCGCACATATCGACCGCTCTACGACTCGTCATCAGGTCTCATCATGTCCAAATATTGAAAATTTTAATTTAGTTGTTATCATTGTCGCCGGCTTTTAGAAAACCTCATGAGTGTGCTCATGGTCATTTGGTGACTCGAAACAAAATGGTAAACATAATCAGCGGCGTCTGTCTGTTTTTTTGTCAGGTTTCGTTTAGCTCGCATCGGCATGGCGCCACGAAAAACGAACATTTTGATGATGAGTAATATGGCATCTATTCTTGCTTGCATCGTTAATAAATAATAATGAAACATCATATATATTGTCCTGGTCCTAAATAGAGGTTTTCTATTCCCTATGGAAACCAGGAACAGCGAAACACCCAGACTCAACATAAATATTTGTGTTGGTGCAAGAATCGAACCTGCGATTTTGTGTCAACCATTGTGCTAAAGAGGGTGTCATGGGGAACGAAAAATACTCATCTTTACAAGGCATTACTGAATTGTTTGTTTTCAGGCACTTATTTCTAATGGTGCATTAGTATGTTATTTTGTAATTGAAGGAAAATGAAAGATTAAGCGCAGGCCACACCGCCAGCTAGCGGGCGGGCGGGCTAGGCGGACGAACATCGTTTCACCTCTTTACATACTTCGGTTCACACCGCGAGCTACCGACTAACCTAACGAGCTAAGCTAACGAAATATCCGACGATTCCAGCGAAGCTACTCGTTCACCTCGTTGGCGCGCCCGGTTCGTTCGCCCGTCCTCCCCGTTTCGAGTAGACTAGTCGACGCTTTTTTTTTTTTGACGACGGGGAAAATCATCTTTGACGAAACCCGCTGTTGGGTGGAGTGGGAGACAGTGTCAGACTCTTACTGACTAAAAACTCCGCGCCGTTATTTCTAGCCTTCATACAGGGGCACGATCTCCCTTTCGGACAACCCTGTCCCCAGTAGGCTTCAACTCAGTTGGGCCCCTCAACTCCTTGAGGCGCGCGGGAACAGTGCGCGCCGTCGACGTTTTGGACTCGGTCCATTACCGGACGATCGGACAGTGAGCTACCCATGGCTCGCCGTCTGCGAGCCCGTGTCTACGGTGGTCGGAAATCTGGATCGGAATCTCGGCGACGGCGGCGAGGGCGCCGTTGTTTGATGTGGTCGCTTCCTCCTTTGCAAGTATTACTGCTATGCAGAAGGAGGCGATTGCCTGCCATTCTTCCTTGAGACTAGTCGACGATCGTCTTTCGAATAGCAGTGTAGTGTTTAGTTTGTGAACGATGAATATGTCATATATCGACGAAAGTCGCTCGTCTGTCCGTAGTTTTCGGTGTGAACTTCATAGTTTAGCTCGCCAATATTTCGCATAGTTTGTATAGTTTTTTTCGTTCGCTTCGCCCACCCGCCTAGCCCGGCCGGCCGCTAGCTGGCGGTGTGGCCTGCGCTTTAGAACATAATATCTAGGTTCGGTTGGTGTTTTGGTTTGGAGAGTAAAACAGATGAAGTAATTAATAGGTTTAGGAGGTGGTCGGATGGAGGTTCGGCTGGAGAAGCAAATAGTGCTTGTGTGGAGTGGGAAGAGGCAAGTAATGCAGAGGACAGCGTGCGCCGACACTGTGGGGGTGGGGTGGGGCGGGCGGCGCGCGCTGGCCGCCGCCGCCCGCCCCACAGCGCACGCCGCGCATCTTCATTTGCTCTATTTATGCCTCACTTTACACCCTTCACTTTTAAATATCCCAACATATCTATCAAAACAATTCCAAACACGACACATTCAAATCCATACCACACCCAACCTCTCTCTTTCTACTGACTATACAATACTCTCAAAAACCTTATTTATTATAATATTTTTTATACAATACTAGCTTTTACCCGCACGACTTCGCTCCCACTCTTCCCTACTCTACACTACACTACTCTACCCCTACCAAACTTCACATAAACCATCTACTAAATAGTCCAAACAAAGCCAAAAATCCAAATTTGGTTTGGATAAATGAACTCATTCTTGAACTATAAAATAACAATTTGAAATAGCATTGATTTTAATATATATAGATTTAAGATTCATCAAAAATTTTACTAATATTCGCGTCCACAAATTTTAACATCTACATGCATATCCAGATCAAATAAATACAAATCCTTAACAGATCAAATTTATAACTACAACAAATATACAAAACGTAAAAAAGTCAGACACGCACACTAAAAATTCCGTGCAAACTAATTCCCAGATAAAGTCTCGGAGTTTTTTCCAAATTATTAATTTTTTTTTTTGTGACATTGGTAACAACAAATTTCCAAATTTATTCCTATACCTTTTTTTTTTTTTTTTTTTTTTTTTTTTTTCCTCTATATTTTGTACTGCAATCTATCTATTCGATATTCAGCAATAGTTTGGTATTTATTTTCAGACCTGCGCGGTACATGTCCAATGACAAGTCCGCTTTATTTCATTCAGCCTACAATAATAGGTCTTGTGGGGTTTTCCGTTTTAGCCTTCGTGGCATTATTGGGTCGCTCATTAGCTGTTTTGCAAGTACGTTGGGGTGGTGTGTGATCCTTGATTTATAAGTTTCCATTCTGGTTTTTATTTCTTGCTTAACCGTTTTCATATTCAGGTCGTGGTGTAATCTATCATTGGTTATAAACCATGGTGCATTTGCCATCATTCGCAGCATTTTCGACTGAAACCTTTGGAGGATCTCAATGTTTGAGTTTGCTGATGTGCCCCATAACTGCAATCCGTAACACCATATGGGTTTCAGTATGGCTTTGTAGAGTAGCAGTTTGTTTGTGAGTGATAGCTGTGACTTTTTGTTTAGCATCCAATACATTTTTCGGACCTGTTGTCCCAGTGCCAGGCGTTTTGTAAAGATATGCTTCCTCCATGTAAGCTTCCTGTCCAGGTACATACCTAAGTATTTTGCCTCATCAGCTTGTGGGACTTGGACTCCATTTATTTTGACTGGAGGACAAGTTTGGCGTCGGAGTGTGTATGTTACTTGTACGGATTTGGACTCATTAGCCTTGATACGCCAGTCTCTTAACCACATTGCGATGTCATCAAGACTGTTTTGGAGCTTCCGAGTGGCATTTTCCGGAAGTTCATCCGAAGAAAGTACTGCTGTATCGTCAGCGAAGGTACCAGTTATATTTACATCCGAGATAGGTAGGTCTGCCGTGTAAAGGAGGTACAGTATAGGACCCATAACGCTACCCTGCGGTACACCTGCGTGAATTTCGTGTAGCATCGTTGCTTCTTCGCCCTGCTTTACAAAAAAGTGTCGGTTTTCCAAATACGATTTTATAAACTGGTAAAATTGTACTGGGAGGTTTTTTTTAATTTTGTACAAAATTCCTATACCTGTGCTATAAAACTTTGCTTTGTGCCAAATTTCAGGATTCTAATTTTTCTATGAATTTGATCTACAACTGTATCTTTTTTATTCGTTAACTTATATGTTGATTTTTCACAACTTGAAAGGACCGCAGACCTGAATATATGGTTTTAATTTCAACTCAACATCTCTACGCATTCTCGAGATAAAGGGTCTTGACAGACTGACAACAAAGTTATCCTATAAGGGTTACTTTTTTCCTTTTGAGGTACGGAACCCTAAAAAGGTGGCGGGACCAACAAAGGCATACTATTATTCCCTTACTAACACTAATGAGTAGAGGGCTAAATACTTAATAAACACTCAACGCTTGGTAGTATTTTTCAAATGTGTTATGGACGAAAAATACCTCTTAAGGTGGTGCATCATGAATCACATTTTCACTGTTTTTCATACAACCGCTCATAACTGATTATGACTTTATTACACAGTATCTTGTGGATATTATCTAGGTTTCTAAAGAAACCAATTTCTAAATTTGTGTAAAACTAATCCAGTAAAAACCTCTGAAAATGTCCCTATTTTGTATGAATTTTGACACTTCATAATTTGCCTAAAACAAAAAATGTCAAAAAAGTAATCCTCTAGAGACCTTGCAAATTTTATTAAGATTCTAAATGACGACAACTTTTTCCAAAAACTTTTAAGAGTTTAAAAAAAACAGCTATTTCCTGGAGCAAGTTTTGTGAAATTTTCGAGTAAATCTCGGAATTACCGAATACTAACAGAGTTTCCAGGCGTTATCTCTCTTTTTTTGCGTTGCCTTTTCGTCAAACATCGCGTTGGATTGCATTAAATAAAGTAACAAGCTTTTAAACCATTTTCGATGTTTACGATAAGCGAGTGGAGAAGGACCCTCTTAATAACCTCCTCTTTTCCTCCTATTAAATACGAAACGCAAAAGTTCAGTTTCGATTGGGCAATCGTTTTGAAATAACTTGATGCGCTGTCTCCCAATATTATATTAAAGTTAGAATATCTAAATGAATTGCAAAATGTGTTGGTAAGCACATAACTCAACAACGCCTGGACCGATTTCGCTAATTCTTTTTTTGTTGTGATTGTTATTGTGAGGAAAAAGTTCTTATGGAAAAAAAAATTGGGGTAGTGTAGAGTGCGGTAGAGTAGGATATAGTTTAGAGTAGGGTAGAATAGCGTAGAGTAGGGTAGAATAGCGTAGAGTTGGGTATAGTAAGGTGGAGTAGAGAAGAGCGGGAGCGAAAGTGCGCGGGCAAAAGCTAGTTTTTAATAAAAATCCTGTAATCCGTATTCGCGAATATGGCTCTCTATAAGTGTATGGATGTCAAAATTGGAACCCTAATATAAACACATACCGTTGGGCGTGTCGGTCTCAGTGTCGGTGTTGGAGCGCCTGCGCTTGCGCGGGAACTTCCACGCGCCCGTCGTGTGCTTCAGCTTCGGCAGCGGCTCCATGTCTAATACCTGTATAACGAAATATCATATAAATCAAAACAAATATAAAAATAAAATTTTAACATTTAAAATATACTAAAAATCTTAATTTTATTACTTTACTACCATAACATTATTTACAAAAAAATAATGCCAATCAAATAAATCTTTACTTTCAACAAGAAATAATTCAATCAATGTTACTGATTTGCATTAAACCCACACTAAAAGCAATAAAAATTACTTAATCCATAATCACTAATAGAATTTTTCAAATTCATTCAACCATAAGTAAATTAGAAACCTGTTAAATCTTGTGGAATGGGGAAATTGTCAAGTAGCAGAATGTGAGGTTACGACCATTAGGGTATGTGTAAAAGAGATAGCAAGATATTCCCACCACACCCCACCACTCCATCCTAGCATCAGAAACATTAATTTATTGTTTGTTGCTCTATGCTGAATTTGTTTTTGAGTGTTATTTGATCTTTAGTAAAAAAAAATCAACACAAGATAACTCCATGGTAAGAAACAGATAAAATGATGCATATTATGTTGTATCAACCTAACATTTGAAGTAGGAATCACATCATTGTTCAGAGCTGTCTAAATTATTGGATCATATTTTAGAAACATGTTTAAATTGATTTTCTCAATAGTGAACATGATAAGTTATAATCTAATAAGAAGAAGGCTATCAGTTATTACCTTATGTATCTGCCTGAATGCAATTTGTCTAAGGAATTGTTGTGCAGAAGCAGTCAGATCTTCACGTTTCTGGGGCGGCAGGTTACCCAGAGCATCCTGGAAATTAGTAAACATTGCAATTAGAAGTAGGACGATACTATTTCACCGCATATAACATCTATACTAGTACATACTAATTTAGAGGTATGCAGATCAGAATGTAAAGTCTCACAAACCTCCATTGAAAAGGGAGTATATTCCGATCAGACAAAGTGTTATGTTTGATCTGGGCAACTACTCAGATATATGATTTCGGACTGTTGCATAAATGTTCAAATCGCACAGAGAACTCGATCATGATTATTAAATAATGGAAGGAAATTCCTTATTGTCGAAATCGTTTGTTCAACAGCGTGTTTGTAATGCTGTGTCGATAACACTCTTGTAGATGTTGATAATTATAATATTATTATAATATTTCTGACTTCAAAAGGCTAGTCAAAGAACACTACCTCTCTACTATCTCGTAAAGATATTTATTATAGTTATATGTATTTTTATAATTTACCTATTGTATCTATTCATTTGTATATTTATTTACTGTTATTGTTATATATGTATATATTGTGATATTTAATCTGGAAAATTATAGTCTATTTCATTACTTATTTTGTTTATTTTTTTTAATTTATACACACTGTGTCTACGTTTCTTATCCAACTGTCCTGTCACAGGTCTGCTGGAAGAAATTTCTTTAGAGATAAGCAGATCCTTTGTACTCTTCTATTCTTATTTGTTCTTTTCTTTTTTAAGTGTTTGTGTGTACATAAATAAATAAATAATTGACAGATGAAAAAATATGTGAAGTATTGCAAGATGAAGATGCTTCGTACGTACGATGAGGTCCTTCTCGCAGGGGTCGCGGAGGCCGGGCCCGTGCTCCAGCAGCAGGCCGCCCGCCACCGCCTCCATGACGCGGCGCAGCGCCTCGCCCGGCGACAGCGCCGCGCCGCCCGACTGCATCACGCCCGACACCAGCAGCTCCATCGCCTGCACACCACGCTACATTGTACTACCTACCTCACTCCAACCGGCTCTACCCTTTCTCAGTAAAAGGTAGGCCTACCGATAGAAATTGAATCGATGCGCCAAAAATTAATCTCATAATATACACGAGTGCTTCTCGAATGCTATAAATACGATGCGACTGCGTCGGTCTCACACTTAACATTTTTGTATGTTGCTAGTTAGGATCAGAGTGCCAAATCGTCATGAAGTGCTCAAACGGCAGAGAATTTTGCGGAGCGTCGAATAACTCAACACTGTCGCTAACTCACCACACTTTTTGAGCACCTTACGACTCGTCATCAAGTCTCATCACGTCCAAAAAAATTATTCTATAAATATGTAATCATTATTTTATTTTCTTTACTATTAATTTTGCTTTTACTATCAGTGCTTGTAAAATGTTTTGTAAAGTTTTAAATTTTTGATACGAAACCAATTCAAGGCGACTGTGAAAAACAATGAGCCATGATGGTTTGTTTATGATAATAGAATGGTGGCATAGAAGTAAGAGTGGTGCTAATACTCACATATGGGTTGAGCGGCGTCCAGTTGGGGATGCGGCGGCACAGGTCGCGCATGATGCGGATGATGATGACGCACGACTGCAGCGTGGCCGCCCTAGCCTACACACACGACACCATGGACCTCACGCCTCGCCGACGGGCCATCGCCCGCCGCCGACGCATGTGGACTCAACTATTAGAAACTGCGTTTCCTGTCCACGAGTGCCCTCCCACTGGTGGCTACAGGCTACAGAGTGCGGGAAACGCAGCTTGGGCACACATAACAAGCACTTGTAGCCACATGTTCATGGGAGTTCATATTGACTCGAATTTAACATAAAAGACTACTTACTTTAGATGATTAAAATAAATAAACATGTGACTAAAAAATACGTGCGCACTCCCGCATTGAAAACTATTAAAATATAAAGCTCAATTGAGTGGTGACTCGGGAGCAAGGAGCAAAGATAGATCGAGTCAGTTATTCGGGTCTAGAGTTAGAGAGAATGTGTAGGGTGGAGTGCGCACACGTTTATAATGTTTGGCGATGTACCTGGAACCACTTGGCGTGCCGAAGGGCGGCCAACGCGTCCAAACACTTCTGCCGCGGTAGCACATCCTTGTCGTCTCGCTTTATGTCGCCACCGTCTAGCGACAACAACACAAAGGGTGTTTGACCATCAAAACATCGACAAAAACGGGGCAAACATGAGTAGCCCTAACAGAACAGTACGGGAGGCGCGGCTACGCGGGCTGAGACCGACGCGACAGCGAGTCGCATCCCGCCGTAGCGCGCCGCATCAAGGCATGCGCTGATCGGTAAACTATCGTAACAGCTAATACAGACAATCTACGCATCTTGGTAAACGTCTCAACTTACTTTAATTCGCAAAGGACGAGCTCACAACATTATTAGGCCTAATAAATCAATAGGGTGTCAATATGATATAGAATTGTAAAATTGTAAATAAAGAAAATAATAAATATATAGGAATAGATATACAAGGAAATGTTTGCTCCGTTTCAGTAGAGTGATATACCCGTGCGGAGTCAACGCACGTGATATATCGTAAAAGATGATCAAAAATCCTTTTCTTCTGGCCGCATCTTACCTACTCACACCTAAAAATAAGCATTCAACACAGTGCCCGACGCGATAGGCGCCGGGCGGTAAACTTTGAACAAATTATCTTTTTTCATCACACAGAGATGTAAAACAAAAATACTCAGTAAAATACATATACAAAGAATATAAAATATGATACCATAATCTAGAAATACTAGATAGTTTGTTCTGAGCTGATCGGTCCTCCGTTCGGTGGAGTATAAAGTGACGATTTCGACTACCAATTTCCACTCGTCCGTCTTAGTATCGTCAGCGCGCTAAGTTTTGTCTAGAACATGTAAAGAGCCAGGAGCGATCAGAAGTGATAGTACAGAGGTGTGTGTGTGAAATTGGCGGCGTCGAACATCGCAGAGGGCGGAGAGCTGACTGACCTGTGGGCTCGCGCATCACGGCCGACGTGAGGCTCACCAGCACCGACACCGAGCCGTCCGACACCGACACCGCGCCCTCGGCCGGCAGCAGCTCCACCTTGTACTTGGGCTCCTCGGCGCCGCCCTGCAACACATTACTTACTGTCAGAGACCAACCCTAGTTGGTGACCCTGGTTACCAGTGGTATTGTCATATTATCATCTTAAAAAAAGAAGTAACCATAAGTGCTTTGCAAAACCGATTACTGATAACTGATGAACACGAATAATATTGGCATTTCGAGTGAGCGCCGAGTACCTTGACTTTGGCGAGATGCACGGGCAGGTCGATGGCGACGCGCTTGAGCAGCGTGACGGTGGGGCGGTCGTGGCACAGCACGACGAGGCGCACGTCGCGGTCGCCCTTGAGCAGCAGCCCCTTGGCCAGCAGCCCCACGCGCATCACGCCCTTGAGTGTTGCGTACCTTGACTTTGGCGAGATGCACGGGCAGGTCGATGGCGACGCGCTTGAGCAGCGTGACGGTGGGGCGGTCGTGGCACAGCACGACGAGGCGCACGTCGCGGTCGCCCTTGAGCAGCAGCCCCTTGGCCAGCAGCCCCACGCGCATCACGCCCTTGAGTGTTGCGTACCTTGACTTTGGCGAGATGCACGGGCAGGTCGATGGCGACGCGCTTGAGCAGCGTGACGGTGGGGCGGTCGTGGCACAGCACGACGAGGCGCACGTCGCGGTCGCCCTTGAGCAGCAGCCCCTTGGCCAGCAGCCCCACGCGCATCACGCCCTTGAGTGTTGCGTACCTTGACTTTGGCGAGATGCACGGGCAGGTCGATGGCGACGCGCTTGAGCAGCGTGACGGTGGGGCGGTCGTGGCACAGCACGACGAGGCGCACGTCGCGGTCGCCCTTGAGCAGCAGCCCCTTGGCCAGCAGCCCCACGCGCATCACGCCCTTGAGTGTTGCGTACCTTGACTTTGGCGAGATGCACGGGCAGGTCGATGGCGACGCGCTTGAGCAGCGTGACGGTGGGGCGGTCGTGGCACAGCACGACGAGGCGCACGTCGCGGTCGCCCTTGAGCAGCAGCCCCTTGGCCAGCAGCCCCACGCGCATCACGCCCTTGAGTGTTGCGTACCTTGACTTTGGCGAGATGCACGGGCAGGTCGATGGCGACGCGCTTGAGCAGCGTGACGGTGGGGCGGTCGTGGCACAGCACGACGAGGCGCACGTCGCGGTCGCCCTTGAGCAGCAGCCCCTTGGCCAGCAGCCCCACGCGCATCACGCCCTTGAGTGTTGCGTACCTTGACTTTGGCGAGATGCACGGGCAGGTCGATGGCGACGCGCTTGAGCAGCGTGACGGTGGGGCGGTCGTGGCACAGCACGACGAGGCGCACGTCGCGGTCGCCCTTGAGCAGCAGCCCCTTGGCCAGCAGCCCCACGCGCATCACGCCCTTGAGTGTTGCGTACCTTGACTTTGGCGAGATGCACGGGCAGGTCGATGGCGACGCGCTTGAGCAGCGTGACGGTGGGGCGGTCGTGGCACAGCACGACGAGGCGCACGTCGCGGTCGCCCTTGAGCAGCAGCCCCTTGGCCAGCAGCCCCACGCGCATCACGCCCTTGAGTGTTGCGTACCTTGACTTTGGCGAGATGCACGGGCAGGTCGATGGCGACGCGCTTGAGCAGCGTGACGGTGGGGCGGTCGTGGCACAGCACGACGAGGCGCACGTCGCGGTCGCCCTTGAGCAGCAGCCCCTTGGCCAGCAGCCCCACGCGCATCACGCCCTTGAGTGTTGCGTACCTTGACTTTGGCGAGATGCACGGGCAGGTCGATGGCGACGCGCTTGAGCAGCGTGACGGTGGGGCGGTCGTGGCACAGCACGACGAGGCGCACGTCGCGGTCGCCCTTGAGCAGCAGCCCCTTGGCCAGCAGCCCCACGCGCATCACGCCCTTGAGTGTTGCGTACCTTGACTTTGGCGAGATGCACGGGCAGGTCGATGGCGACGCGCTTGAGCAGCGTGACGGTGGGGCGGTCGTGGCACAGCACGACGAGGCGCACGTCGCGGTCGCCCTTGAGCAGCAGCCCCTTGGCCAGCAGCCCCACGCGCATCACGCCCTTGAGTGTTGCGTACCTTGACTTTGGCGAGATGCACGGGCAGGTCGATGGCGACGCGCTTGAGCAGCGTGACGGTGGGGCGGTCGTGGCACAGCACGACGAGGCGCACGTCGCGGTCGCCCTTGAGCAGCAGCCCCTTGGCCAGCAGCCCCACGCGCATCACGCCCTTGAGTGTTGCGTACCTTGACTTTGGCGAGATGCACGGGCAGGTCGATGGCGACGCGCTTGAGCAGCGTGACGGTGGGGCGGTCGTGGCACAGCACGACGAGGCGCACGTCGCGGTCGCCCTTGAGCAGCAGCCCCTTGGCCAGCAGCCCCACGCGCATCACGCCCTTGAGTGTTGCGTACCTTGACTTTGGCGAGATGCACGGGCAGGTCGATGGCGACGCGCTTGAGCAGCGTGACGGTGGGGCGGTCGTGGCACAGCACGACGAGGCGCACGTCGCGGTCGCCCTTGAGCAGCAGCCCCTTGGCCAGCAGCCCCACGCGCATCACGCCCTTGAGTGTTGCGTACCTTGACTTTGGCGAGATGCACGGGCAGGTCGATGGCGACGCGCTTGAGCAGCGTGACGGTGGGGCGGTCGTGGCACAGCACGACGAGGCGCACGTCGCGGTCGCCCTTGAGCAGCAGCCCCTTGGCCAGCAGCCCCACGCGCATCACGCCCTTGAGTGTTGCGTACCTTGACTTTGGCGAGATGCACGGGCAGGTCGATGGCGACGCGCTTGAGCAGCGTGACGGTGGGGCGGTCGTGGCACAGCACGACGAGGCGCACGTCGCGGTCGCCCTTGAGCAGCAGCCCCTTGGCCAGCAGCCCCACGCGCATCACGCCCTTGAGTGTTGCGTACCTTGACTTTGGCGAGATGCACGGGCAGGTCGATGGCGACGCGCTTGAGCAGCGTGACGGTGGGGCGGTCGTGGCACAGCACGACGAGGCGCACGTCGCGGTCGCCCTTGAGCAGCAGCCCCTTGGCCAGCAGCCCCACGCGCATCACGCCCTTGAGTGTTGCGTACCTTGACTTTGGCGAGATGCACGGGCAGGTCGATGGCGACGCGCTTGAGCAGCGTGACGGTGGGGCGGTCGTGGCACAGCACGACGAGGCGCACGTCGCGGTCGCCCTTGAGCAGCAGCCCCTTGGCCAGCAGCCCCACGCGCATCACGCCCTTGAGTGTTGCGTACCTTGACTTTGGCGAGATGCACGGGCAGGTCGATGGCGACGCGCTTGAGCAGCGTGACGGTGGGGCGGTCGTGGCACAGCACGACGAGGCGCACGTCGCGGTCGCCCTTGAGCAGCAGCCCCTTGGCCAGCAGCCCCACGCGCATCACGCCCTTGAGTGTTGCGTACCTTGACTTTGGCGAGATGCACGGGCAGGTCGATGGCGACGCGCTTGAGCAGCGTGACGGTGGGGCGGTCGTGGCACAGCACGACGAGGCGCACGTCGCGGTCGCCCTTGAGCAGCAGCCCCTTGGCCAGCAGCCCCACGCGCATCACGCCCTTGAGTGTTGCGTACCTTGACTTTGGCGAGATGCACGGGCAGGTCGATGGCGACGCGCTTGAGCAGCGTGACGGTGGGGCGGTCGTGGCACAGCACGACGAGGCGCACGTCGCGGTCGCCCTTGAGCAGCAGCCCCTTGGCCAGCAGCCCCACGCGCATCACGCCCTTGAGTGTTGCGTACCTTGACTTTGGCGAGATGCACGGGCAGGTCGATGGCGACGCGCTTGAGCAGCGTGACGGTGGGGCGGTCGTGGCACAGCACGACGAGGCGCACGTCGCGGTCGCCCTTGAGCAGCAGCCCCTTGGCCAGCAGCCCCACGCGCATCACGCCCTTGAGTGTTGCGTACCTTGACTTTGGCGAGATGCACGGGCAGGTCGATGGCGACGCGCTTGAGCAGCGTGACGGTGGGGCGGTCGTGGCACAGCACGACGAGGCGCACGTCGCGGTCGCCCTTGAGCAGCAGCCCCTTGGCCAGCAGCCCCACGCGCATCACGCCCTTGAGTGTTGCGTACCTTGACTTTGGCGAGATGCACGGGCAGGTCGATGGCGACGCGCTTGAGCAGCGTGACGGTGGGGCGGTCGTGGCACAGCACGACGAGGCGCACGTCGCGGTCGCCCTTGAGCAGCAGCCCCTTGGCCAGCAGCCCCACGCGCATCACGCCCTTGAGTGTTGCGTACCTTGACTTTGGCGAGATGCACGGGCAGGTCGATGGCGACGCGCTTGAGCAGCGTGACGGTGGGGCGGTCGTGGCACAGCACGACGAGGCGCACGTCGCGGTCGCCCTTGAGCAGCAGCCCCTTGGCCAGCAGCCCCACGCGCATCACGCCCTTGAGTGTTGCGTACCTTGACTTTGGCGAGATGCACGGGCAGGTCGATGGCGACGCGCTTGAGCAGCGTGACGGTGGGGCGGTCGTGGCACAGCACGACGAGGCGCACGTCGCGGTCGCCCTTGAGCAGCAGCCCCTTGGCCAGCAGCCCCACGCGCATCACGCCCTTGAGTGTTGCGTACCTTGACTTTGGCGAGATGCACGGGCAGGTCGATGGCGACGCGCTTGAGCAGCGTGACGGTGGGGCGGTCGTGGCACAGCACGACGAGGCGCACGTCGCGGTCGCCCTTGAGCAGCAGCCCCTTGGCCAGCAGCCCCACGCGCATCACGCCCTTGAGTGTTGCGTACCTTGACTTTGGCGAGATGCACGGGCAGGTCGATGGCGACGCGCTTGAGCAGCGTGACGGTGGGGCGGTCGTGGCACAGCACGACGAGGCGCACGTCGCGGTCGCCCTTGAGCAGCAGCCCCTTGGCCAGCAGCCCCACGCGCATCACGCCCTTGAGTGTTGCGTACCTTGACTTTGGCGAGATGCACGGGCAGGTCGATGGCGACGCGCTTGAGCAGCGTGACGGTGGGGCGGTCGTGGCACAGCACGACGAGGCGCACGTCGCGGTCGCCCTTGAGCAGCAGCCCCTTGGCCAGCAGCCCCACGCGCATCACGCCCTTGAGTGTTGCGTACCTTGACTTTGGCGAGATGCACGGGCAGGTCGATGGCGACGCGCTTGAGCAGCGTGACGGTGGGGCGGTCGTGGCACAGCACGACGAGGCGCACGTCGCGGTCGCCCTTGAGCAGCAGCCCCTTGGCCAGCAGCCCCACGCGCATCACGCCCTTGAGTGTTGCGTACCTTGACTTTGGCGAGATGCACGGGCAGGTCGATGGCGACGCGCTTGAGCAGCGTGACGGTGGGGCGGTCGTGGCACAGCACGACGAGGCGCACGTCGCGGTCGCCCTTGAGCAGCAGCCCCTTGGCCAGCAGCCCCACGCGCATCACGCCCTTGAGTGTTGCGTACCTTGACTTTGGCGAGATGCACGGGCAGGTCGATGGCGACGCGCTTGAGCAGCGTGACGGTGGGGCGGTCGTGGCACAGCACGACGAGGCGCACGTCGCGGTCGCCCTTGAGCAGCAGCCCCTTGGCCAGCAGCCCCACGCGCATCACGCCCTTGAGCGCGCGCGCCGCCGGCGCCTCGGGCCCGCCCGCGCCCGCGCCCACCTCGCCTTCCATCACGAACGAGAACCTGCGCCCAACCACATCGTCACTACCACCATCCATTGTCACCAATCAATTCATAGACGCTACAATGAGTCTCTATCGAATTGAGCTCCTTTTTAACAGTAAACAAATTGACCGAGTCCCAGTAAATAAGACAATATTATGTTCATATTATACTTTAAAACTCAAGAACACTGATACTACTGTAACTAACTAAGACATACTTTTTTATGAGTTGAACTATAGCGTATCCGCGTTAAGAAAATAGTAACTCATTGTTGTCATTCAACTTAGCTGCGCTCATTCACCAATAAGATAACCATATCCCGTCCCTTCTGTCTAAAGGTATGGATGCGTATTTTGTTAATATTAATAATTAATACCTTCCTATTTATAAAATAAAAGTGAAAAATATGGTTATATTTTAAAATAATTACCTAAAATAAATATTTAACACACACACAGTTTAAAAAAAATGATGCTTTAAGGTGAATGTTCCAACCAGCCCGCGATATTTAAATTTTCTTACGTTTTTTGCAATTTGCAGGCCAGTGACATGTTGTAACTTTACCAAAAATGATTCGCGGCAATAACAAGTATAATTTTAAATGTAAAATGATAAAAACATTCGCTCCACATAGAAAAGGTGTAAATTGATAAAATCTCTGAAATCTAACTTACATGCAACATTTCTATGTGAAAGCTGATGAAGCGAATGTTTTGATCATTCTTGTATTTAAAATTATAATTGTTATTGCCGCGAATCATTTTTGGTAAAGTTACAACATGTCACTGGCCTGCAAATTGCAAAAAACGTAAGAAAATTTGAATTTCGCGGGCTGGTTGGAGCATTCACCTTAACATTAATAGTTCAATTTTACCCCAACATGAACACGCCTTTACGGTGCAGTAGCACTGACGCGTCACTATATTCCTAACGCGAATGGACTATAGTCAAACTTTCTATTAAATTAGTTTCCCGAATGTTCCATGTCTAACTACAGTCTATATTAACTACATAGTTACGACTCGCAACATTATTTTTGTGGCATCAAGTAACTTACAAATTATCCTGGTCAACCTCCATTGGTTCATCTTTTACTTGATTTATATATTTTCTATTCAACCTCCGTTTTAAACTGTACAAAAGTGTGTGCAAAGATAACTACATGTGAACAAAATGAACATTACAAAACAAAAATGTACTTATTATGAACTGATAAGTGCAGCATAACTAAAATAACCAGCAACCAATGAGCATAAAGGAACTATATTTACTCACAATTGATTGTCGCGACCATCCTCCTTGCCTTCGGGTTTGTCTTTCAGGTCATCAATTTTAGCAGATTTGCCAACTCCCTGTTGAAGAGTTAATAGTTATGATATTATTATTTATGGATTAGAAGACAAAAAAATAAACACCAACTAAGTGTTTGTTACTACTTGTCACCTGACTACTTTTCAACAACAACAATTTTACTTTTACAATGTGAACATTATGTTGAACTTTGTAGCTATTGCTGAATGCTATTGACTGTTTTTTAATGAGAATTAAAATACATCAGCTGCTTTCGCTAACAATCTCCTGGATGGTAACCGCCCTGGCAGTTTCCCTGTTTACCTTAGGCTTGGCCTGGTCGGCGAGCGCGTCGGACAGCGACTTGAGCGCGCGCTCGGTGTGCGACACGGCGCGCTGGATGTCCTGCAGCTGCGCGTCGGGAGGGTAGATCTCGGCGTGCTTGGCCAGCACGTGCCGGTCGTCCGACGTCTCGGGCCGCCGCCCCACCGGCCCGTACGGCATGCCCATGCCCTGCTGACAATTACAACATGTTACAGTTACACTACCATCCTCCATACCCCAACTTCGTACACCAATGAACTGTGACAAGAGAAATCATAACTAGTTTTTTGTGTCAATCCCCAGATGCCAGCCTCATCTAAATGGACCTAGGTCCTTCCATCAAATGAGTGAATTATCTTCTATACAGCATAGGTGAATAAATGAGGAACATAAACACAAATACTATAGGTCATAGGGTACAGTACTCGCACACCGATTTACTTTCGGTACGAAATATTCGAATACGATAAAAATAGGCTGGTGTATAAACTCCACCGTTAAAAAAGGAGCATCCTCTGTCCAAACAGGCATTGTATCTGTGATGTGCCATCGATACCGCCACAATTCATTTATCCAGTGAGACTGATTGATTAACTTCCCCTCGACAACATTGAGATTCGTCACACCATAGTTTATCACTGATAAAACCACAGAAGCTGAAAGAAAACATCTCTACAAATGAGGCAGCATAAATCTTATAACCGGCGGTATACTGACATGATGATGGTGGTGCATGGGCGGCGGCACTGGCCCGCGGCCCCACCAGGGCTCCATGCCGCCCTCCCAGTACATGCGCTCCTCATCTTCCATACCCTGCGAAACAAACTTTATATTGTTTACTCCTAAATTAACGCCTATGACAACTTTGTCTTTATGTCCATAAATACACACATATCTGTAACTTGCTCACAAGTATGCACTTAGCTATGCCATTATGACACCCACCAATTAAAACTCGTTGACGCAATGGCGTGCAAGCTATTTGTATACTTTGTGCGAATTACACGCATGTGTATTCTGGGTTTAATATTAACAGTAATAAGAATCTCAACCAACATTATAACAACATTGGATCATGTAATATTTTGACATGCAATATCAGTATTACATACTATACGAACCACATTCACTATAAACACGCTAGAACTACATTAGACCGACGCACGCGTGTAACACGCCTGCTTTGTACGTAGAACGACGTCGTGTGGCATGTGTCAAATGTAGCTTTAAAGTACTTTACAAGTCTATTTTCCATATAAATTGTATGGAGACTGACGCGCCCTGATCTGCATGTGTGCCACAAGTGTGAACAGTGTAGTTCTACCTTAAAGCTAACACGTTCTAAGGCAAAACTAATAACAGCGCCCGACACATTAGTTTTAGTCGTCACATCGTCTTTCATAATTTTTATACAAAATTTTTCTTGTTATTTTAGGCGAGAACCCACTCAATGTGTATTATTGTATTTTGATCTTAAATTATTAATTTAAAATTATATCTTATTGAAATAATCGTATTATTTTTCAAATTCATTATTTTCTAAAGTTCACAACATCAACATTTCTATAATTGTTCTTTTTTCCAGTTTTTACAATTCTGTGTTATGTAAATAAAAATTCATACGCAAGCAAGAAACGACAATTACAAGATCGATTTTTGAAACATTGCAACATGAAAAGACTTGCAAATGGTGGCTTATTTTCTGCTTAACCTATGAATGTAATATTTTAATATTTACGCAATTGTACTACTACCATTTGGCACTGTCCTAAGAATCAAGTCTCAAAAATCCATCTAGTATTTTAGTAAGCACATCAACGTATGTATACGTACATCATGCATGCGTCGTCGCGCCCACATCTCGTCACGTACCATCATCCGCTGCGCCTTGGCCTCGGCCAGTTTGCGCTGGTGCATCGACGGCTTCACCTTCACCTCCAGGTCCGGTTGCACCTGCACGACAATGACGGCAGGTGTTATTACACTGATAAGTGATCTGGTGTTTGTTTGTATGACGCTGGTATAAGTCTACCCTCATTGGAAAGTTGTAATCATTTGGCGCGCGGATCTCTTGGCTATCGCGAGCGACCGCCAGGCTCACGCGCACCTCAAACCTTTTACTAAGTAATCATCGGGTAAAAAAAATACACAACATAAGCCCCCATTTGTCGCAATATGGCAGTAAATGGACGTAACTATTAGTCAGTAAGATGGTAGCTATATTAATATCATCTTGACCGTACTGAGAATGCGTCCCATCAGACTTATGTTAGCTAAAAACAAGTGTATGTTTGAGAATGTCACGTGTTTAGTGTTGGATTGGTGCACATACCTTCTTCTTGTACTGCAGGCGGTGGCGGCGGCCCTTCATGTGCATCTCCTTGGCGTTGGGATCGTTGAACTTGCAGTCGCACAGCTTGCAGTTGAAGCTGAGCGCCTTGCCGTCGTCGCCGCGGATCTCCTCGATGTAGTCCTGGCCGACGGGTTGCACCTCGGGCTCGTTGTCGCCGTCTTCGTCCTTGTCGTCACCGTCCTTGTCTTTCTCTCCTTGGGCAGGATTGGGTTCGTTGGAGGATGTGCCCGCGACGGTACTGAGCCCGCCGGACGCTACGAATGCGATCTTCGGCGTCCCCGCCACCGTCTTTTTGGCTGATAGATCGGAAAAGTCAAATTTTCTCTAGTTACTCGTTGGCCAAGAGCTTTGATTGTTGTTTTTACTATGATCTTTTTGGGCCTTTTCTACATCTACTTTTTTTTTCTACATTCTATTTTGTTGGGTTTTGTTCTGTTTTGTTCAATATAATCGTGTACTGTTATAAAAAAGGCCCATATAACACACTCCACATATCTGTACTGGGTGCCGAAATGATTAACGTTGAGAAAATTTGACTGTTTGCAATACTAACTGCCAACAAGACGCGCGCTTTATACAGATATGGCGTTGTGGCGATGCGGCTCAGCACAGTGCGGCCATCGGCAAATATGTTCTCCGTACGACTCGCGACGTACTTGGAGAGCATATCTGGTATACAACATTCAACACGTTCTACAACACCTGGCACAACGGCGACTCGCTCGCGTACGTGGGACAGGGAGGTAGGACGCTGGCTACTTGTACTGGGAAATGTATGTAGGTGCTAGCAATAATAATAATACTTCTGTTTTATTTAATCAATATTTTACATAAAAGTACATAAATAAATAGCATATAAGGTCGACTGGCAGATAATGCCTAAGGCATTAAGTCCGCCTTTGTACAGTTTTTGTGCATAAAGCTTTAATAAATAAATATAAGAAGTCAAATTAGTGATTTAAAATGTTCTTGTATCATAAAGGAAACTAACTGTGCAGTGCAGTCAATATTTTTCACTCACTGAGAAAGTGATTGAAAGATATTGAGTGCACTGCATTTAGAAGTTAGTTATTTTACTGAGATTTTCATATAATTAGTGTAGTCAAAGCAGGTGTAAAAGTTGCATTTATAAGAATTATGAAAGCAAGCATTAAAGAAAAGCTGCAGATTCCACAGTCGCCTAACTGTAAATTCTATAGCATGGTGCAGAGTGGGTTAGACGTAATTAGGTATAGTTTAAATAGAAACAATTTACAATTATAAACTACACACCACTTTGCTACATAATAACTGTTATGTATGATGTTTACTTTCTTGTATGCAATTAAGTTATAGTGTCATTCAGTGTTAGCTGAGAGTTAAGCTTGATCGAGTGGAGAACATAAATGTGTAAGAGGACATTGTGTTCTACTTCTACATGCTGTGAAGTGATTAAGGATGCAATTACACTCAGGTTATCAAAGCTGGTCAACGCGCATAAGGTAGGTTCAGGATTAGGTTAGGTACCTTGTCCGATCTTGGTGGGCTCGGTGGAGGGGATGGGCTTGCCCAGCATGGTGTGCAGCTTCACGACCTTCTGGTGCTTGATGCCGCGCACGTGCGCCGCGTAGGCGTCGGCGCCCGTGCACGTGACGTCACACAGCTCGCAGCGCAGCGCGCCGCCGCCGGCGCCGCGGCCCGCCGCCGCGTGCGCGCCCGCCGCCGCCAGCTTCACGGCCGCCTCCTTCTTCTTGTGCTTTTGCCCTTCCAAGTGCTCCTTGTACGTCTGCAATCAAATACCAGTGTTGGGCAATTTGTAATCTAACTACTGATTAATAACTGCAACTACATTTTGTAGTTAGTAATCACAACTACTAACTACAAAAAGTAACCGTAAAATGTAGTTAAACATTTTAACTACTAACTACAAATTGTAGTTGCAATCACGATTACTTTATTACTTTTTCTAACTACATCTTAGATAATGTTGCGTTTCTTTTTTAAAAAGTAAACGCGTGTGTTCATGTACCGATTTATTGTCTGTTAGTTAGGTAGGTATAGGGAATGCAAATCTCGCGAGATTTTGGCTCGAGCGAGATCTCGCTAATTTCGAGATCTCGCGAGATTGGCAGTTTTGTGTTTTTTTTTGCAAATATTCACAATATTTGAATAAATTAGGAAGAAAAAAATAAAAATTATAAGTACTATAAGATAACCATAGGCGCGGGCTTGCGGACGGCGAGCAATGGGTAGTTTGCTGTCGAACCGTCCGGTATCTGTCCGGACCAAGCCCAAGTCGTCGATGGCGCGCACTGGGTCGAAGCCTACTGGGGCCAGGGTTAGTTCCGAAACGTAGCTCAGCCCCGGTATGAAAGGCACGAAGGCAGTAAAAGTCTGGTCTGACACTATCACCCACTCCGCGCAAGGGCGGGAGATGTCATTTGAATGATTTTTACCCACCAAAAAAAGTATTATAAAATAAAAATTTATTTTCACGAATTTTTTCAATACATTTTTACATCAAACACGTATCTGTCTATAATTTTTTAACGTCCGTGTCAATTCGCGCTTCGAATAACACGTTTTTATGCTCGAGTACAATCTCGTTAATCTCGCGAGATCTCGCCCTTTTTTCGGCCGAGATTAATCTCGCTAAAAAAGGCCGAGATCTCGCGAGATCGAGATTGCATTCCCTAGGTAGGTAGTTAGAGCGTAGTTTTGCGGCTGTTCGAAAGGTTTTTTTTTTTCGGTGCATCTAGTATCACACTCTGGTGTGGTGCTAGATCTAGCAAACGCGTGCACCATAATAACTAACTAACACTATTTCTCGAATAAACACTAATTCTTTTGCTGCTTTTTTAAATACAAATGTGGTAATTTGACACTTCTTTTTCTTATATAGTATATATTAAAAAAAAAAAACGGATTTTTAATATTTATTATAATAAAAATCAATGCCACTTTTCGTAGTTATTTTTTAACTCAAGAATGGGCTCACCTATCCAAACCAAATTTTTAGGCTTTGTTCGGATTATTTAGTAGATGGTTTATGTGAAGTTTGGTAGGGTAGGGTAGAGTAGAGTAGTGTAGAGTAGTTTAGAGTAGTGTAGAGTAGAGTAGAGTAGTGTAGAGTAGTGTAGAGTAGTGTAGAGTAGTGTAGAGTAGTGTAGAGTAGTGTAGAGTAGTGTAGAGTAGCGTAGAGTAGTGTAGAGTAGAGTAGTGTAGAGTAGTGTAAGGTAGAGTAGGGTATAGTAGAGTAGAGTATAGTAGGGTAGAGTAGGGTTGAGTAAGGTAGAGTAGGGTAGAGTAAGGTAGAGTAAGGCAGAGTAGGGAAGAGCGGGAGCGAAGCCGTGCGGACAAAAGCTTGTTTATTATAGAAATCGGATATTTTCAAACACCGATTATTCATGAAAATAAACATATTTTATGTGAAACTAGCTTTTGCCCGCGCGGCTTCGCTCCCGCTCTTCCCTACTCTACCTTACTCTACCCTACTCTACCCGACTCTACCGTAGTTTTATTTTTTTTTGATTCCATAAGAACCTTCTTTCCAAAATAACAAACACAACAAAAAAAGAATTCGCGAAATTGGTTCAGCTGTTCTCGAGATTTGCGCTTAAAAACAATTTAGCGACTCATTTTTATAAAGCTATCAAAAGATAACGCCATCTACAGGCGGCATACTTCTTTTCAAAATGACATTTAAATTAGAGATGGCGTTGTATTAGATTTTTTTGTTCGTAATTTTTTTCCTGGATCTCTCACCCTTTAAACCTTCCTTGGACTTCCACGAATATTTTGATACTAAAATTAGCCAAATCGAACCGATTTGGCTAATTTTTTGGCCTTTCTCGAGTTTTGATAAGTCAATGTTTATTTAATTGCAAAATAAAAGTTCTTAGACCTCAAGTAATCAGTAGTTATAAGTACTTGATTACAGTAATCTAACTAACAACTACTTCATGTAGTTTGATTAAATGTAGTTAAGTTACATTTAATCATAACTACATGTAGTTAACTACTTTCAATCGTAACTTGTAATCTGATTACAAAAAGTAGTTAACTGCGCCCAACACTGTCAAATACGACTACATTCTATCGATCGCCTCTCAGGCGGCCCTCAGCCCTGATGCCCAATGTGTCGATCAATAACTTAAGCTTTAGATGACACTGCAGAGGTTTAAAAGCAGGTCGTTTAGCTGCCCCGAAAACGCTAAATTGCTCAAGAACACGCACTGTTACCTTATTTTCATCACAAAAACGTAACACGCCGCGTTTTTAAAAGCAACCTCGGATAAAAACGCTAATACGCTTCGCTCGTGTTGGAACTCATAATAAGGTTACATTTTCGTGTGTACTAAGTTTTGGAAACCTTGAAATTACAGAGAACGAGAAATAATTGGACTGTATTACTTTAATAGACTACACACCCTAAAATAAATAATCTTATGTCAAGATTATTTTATATGTAGACTTATTAATAACATTTTAGCTCCCATGAATATGTTCCTGCTACTAATAGTATTTGGACACGCGAAACCGACACGATCTCATTAATTACTCGAGTTATATCAGATAGATAACTGACACGCGGCAGACAATCGCGTCTAATTGGACAGTGACCATAATTAATTGGTTACCATGCAGACAGGGAATAATCCGAGGTACAATTTAAATGTGATAATTGAAAGAATTTATTCGAAGTATCACAAATGAATGTGCATAAAAACTACATATTATAACGACTTCTTGGCTCAATTTGGTAGCTTTTTATTTTGTACTCGCCGAAGAAAGTACGAGAAATTCTATTTACAAAACCATGCCTGAAATTGATTTGATTGCTTGTATAACCATGATTAGGTAAGCTGTACATATTGGTTAAAAAAATATCAACAGTATAATTTCAAAAAATTTTTGTTTGGTAATAAATTGCTCACATAAATACTGAATTTATTTCCTAGTGATGTTTTTATTAATCAAACGTTTACATATTATTTATTACCAAGATTAAGCAATATTCGCGACAAGCTTGTCCTTGAGTTAAAAAATATGTAGTTTCTTCAAACATTTCTATTAATAAAATGTCAACAACCTTGACTGATGTGTCTATTTCCAACCAAAACACGGCTTCGTAGAAATATACATCTTCGTTCGCATCGCTGCGTTAACATGTTCTGACGCGGAACGAAACTATGCTTTCGCTTTGATGTCCATCAACAAGCTTTAATGAGTAAAATTATCGTTAGTTGTGTAAACTTGCGCTATAGGAAAATAATAACAACTTGCGAACGTCAACTTTTGAAGATCAAAATCTTCGGTAGAAATCTGTGCTAATGCGTATTAAGAAATTCTAGAAACATACAATCAAGTCCACTTGAGTTACGAGAACTGCCTCCTAATGTTTCGGCATATTGTAACCCAGGACGCGGGTTTGATTATTGACTCTTTGACCGCCTGTGTCCGATTCGTCCGACGAGTGTTTGCATGTCCTATTCGTTGAGATCGTCTATTTGCGACAGGGTACTCCACCTCATCAAGAGCCGACGAGATGGAGTATGGATGAATTTTTTTTTAATTGACCAACAGTCTGACGGTTCAAAAGTGTCTGTAATTGGTCTATTAGAAAGAAACGTTTCTGATTTGGTCGCGGATGTGTTACTCTAGCTGAATAAATGCGAGTGTTAGTCGGACATATCCGACGTAGGCAGTTAAAAGGTTAGCGTAGTTGTGGCAAGAAGGCAGTGTTACCTGCGGGCCGGCGCAGGAGATGCGGCACACGTCGCAGTAGTGCAGCTGCTGCGCTTTGGGCGGCGGCTTGGGGCGGCGCGCCTGGCCCGCGCCCACGCCCGTCTTGTTGTAGTTCTTCCAGCTGCTACTGCTCAACCAACATACCAAATAATATTCATCAAAAAATCATTTATTGGTATTGCTTACTAATCTAGCTGCGCCCGACAGTTCTATTATTTTCAACTGATTCAAAAGAAAACATAGTAAATAGTAATTAAAGCAAAAGGGTTCTACAGTTTCTACTTCTATGTTTAAAAGTCGTTAGTTTATGTATGAATGCAGTAAAATAGTTTTTTTAGGATACAGTCAGAATGTCAAATCGTGTATAATACTTACGTCCCGCCGCCGGTCTTGTTCTGCTGAGCCACGTACATGGTCGCCGCGTTGTAGAGAGCTGTGTCATACGCAGTGTTGCCTCTGTTGGCCGGCTCTGTGAGGACGTACAAGTGTGTTAGTGTTCTGCCTCTTGTGGTAAATTAGAGGCTTTTGGTAGGTTGCAGAGACATACAGGGATGTACTAAATCAATCATTCAAAAAGAAAAACTAGATATTTGGGAAGATTTTAGCAGGCTTGGACTGCAGCCATTAGAACTAGTCTATAATATGATAATGCTATCGGAACTACGATTTTTTTCTATCCTTTTTATTCAATATCTATGGAAAAAATGTGGTATGTTCTCGAAGGCAAAAACCTGACCTGCTGCAAAGGAAATAATCTGTATTAGAAGAGACAAATGTATTAAAATTTTACTGTTAAAATTGAAAGCTCTCGAAAGTAAACTACAATGAACTAATTGTTAATTCACGGTTACACTAGTCTTCCATAAGTTGGGTGGCAGAGGTCAGGTGGCATAATTCATAAATTAACAGAACTATGTAATGAATTTATAATACCTTAGAGTAAGAAAGAAAAGAGCACTAAATTTTCTTAAATTTATTTAAAGTAGGATTTTTTTATCAATTGATTATGTCATGTTTTATATCCCACGAAATAGTGCTCTATTTCCTCCTACTCTATCGAAATTTAAAACATATTTATAGAGTAGGCGACAGCGTGGGAGTGCAAAAACTGTAATGCATGCATAGAAACTATGCTCTCTGCTATTTTATGTTTGACACAGATATATATATATCTACATGAACTACATTCCTCACACTTGCGCTAACGCCTGCTAGACACAAACAGTATGGATAACGCCCATCATACACACACAAGACCACTCACTATGTATTACATAACAACTTTTAGCTTACTAAATGCAAGCTTATCAAGTGCAAATACAGCATCAAAATGGTTTTAGAACTATAATATTAATTTATTGATTGGTCTTGTGTAGAGCTGTAATGAACCGTATGTATTCGTTACTGAGTAACGGGTGCTCCATCTAGTACCGAGTAACGAAACGTTACTCAGGAAAGCATTTCGTTACTCTCTTCTCGTTTCGTTACTTCAAAAACATTTGTTACAAAGAACGATTCGTTTACTAAGTTAATATAAATAAGGGCTTATATAAGGTAATATAAGTCTAAGAAGAAAAGGTTGGTGTTTTTAAAATTTTGTTTAAAATTGTTTTGTTTAATTTTTTAGGTTTGATTGTATCATAAGCAAAACATTCTATGCTGATTTATCGTTGAAATGTTGTTTAAATTTTATTGTCAATAAATAATCTTTGACACTGATTTGTTCTTTTTACATCGTACTGTACGCGTACGACTTGATTCGTTGCACATATGACATGCGGTATCAGTAGTAACGAGTAACGTAACGATACGAAAGTAACGACTATTCATTGTCAAAGTAACGAATAAATACGGGTACGATTTATTTCGTTACTTTTACAACTCTAGTCTTGTGTTAAAAAGACAAAGTACAGAGCTATATTCTTGAAATATACAAGTTATTATAATAAAATTAAAAAATAGGCATTTCATTACAGCATACTACAAAATTATGACTATGATGATAATGAAAGGAGCTTTATATATTGTCTTTTTCACATAAAGGCAGAGAACACAGAGTGATAAGCAAATGGAATGAGATGTGAACGTGCGCGGTTTCTGCAGTAACTTGCGTATATTTCCAGGACAGTTATCAGTTAGAAAAATGTAATAGTCTAATGCATGTTACCACTCCATTTGATTACTGCTCCATGGTTAAGATACACAAACAAGTACAGTACGCGACAGCAAGGGAGTGCGGTTAAAGGTTGATGAAAGACAGGATGTGGAGTTTTAGTCCTTTCTTCCTGTGTCCGATTCTGTTAAGTTTTTTTTTAGAATTATTTATGTATGTTTTTAGTTGAATGAGCAATGGACCGCATTCCCTAGGTGTCGCGTAGTACAAAGAGTACGGTACCTATGTTGACGTGTATATACTGACGTTTGGCGGGCTGCGCGGGCGTAGCGGTGTAGGCCTGCGTGGGGTACGAGGCGGCGGCCGTGGTGGCGGTGTACACGCCGCCGTATGCAGCCTTGGCGCCGCCGCCACCGCCGCGGGCGCCGCCCTGGTACATGGAATTAGACTTCAAACAGACATTAAACCATCTTTGTAAGCATCATATAAAATAAAATAAAAAATAATCTTTATACATAGGGCCCTCAGAGTAATAACTCACATTCTACAACAATTACGAATAGAAGATGACAGCCAGATTAAATCCAGCCCATGTCACCAAATTACCACCATAATTGTTTTTTTTTTCTCTAGCTATTTATGGTAGTGACAGTCAAAAGACCATTTAAAAACTATTGGATAGTCTTTCACTCTTATTTCTTAGTAAAGACTGACCATCTTATCCATATAGCAGTGCTTATTTTCTTTTGTTATTATTCTGAGGGCGGAATACTTTCACAAAGAATCCTAACCAACACTATTTGGGATATAATTTACACAAGAGCTTGCAATAAATAAGTTGATAGGTGCGTACATAACACGTTTCAATCAATTGACTATAGATTGACGCAGCCACACAAATTAGGATTGATTAATGTATGGCTTCATCTTATCAATGGACAATTGATTTGCGACGCAACTTTAATCTCGAGGTTAAAGAAACATTTCTGTTTTGTCCAAACAGTGGCATGGTCTGACCACACAACTTTAATTTAGACTAGATTCAAGTTTATATAAAAAAAGGCTAAGTAAAATGTTGAAACATGAATAAATATTTACAGCTTTCATGATTCTATGAATAAAATGTAGTTCATAGAAAAAACTAAATAAATCTACACTGTGATGAAATCTAGAATGTTCAGAAAAATATAAAACTCATAAATATTGAGAGAAAACAGTAAGTCCCACCTCATATTGGCAGGTTTCCAATGTGAACAAACTTTTTCTGTAGAAAGAATTGATAACTTCCAGATCAATAAATTCAATAGTTAGCACTATAAAAAATCTCCCTATCTCCTATGAGATAGGAAAATTTTCATTTGATGATTATTTATAATGCCTTGAATACCAATCTTCCAGTATAATGAGTTTATTATGTTAATAGAGACAGGTGTTGTTAGTCTCATCTACATTAATTCATGAATCCCCAAGCGACCACCGGTGGCCGTGCATCTATTGTCTTACTATTGTGTCTCTAATTGACGGTATCTGAAGGGTTAACTTTAGTTTATTGATGTTTTTATTATTTTTTTGTACAAATGATACAAGCTAATAAAAGAGATTCAAGATCTAAATTAAATTGAGACTAGAATATAAACAATTGTATTAAGCACTATTTTTGACTAAGTTCTAAGTAAGTGCTCTTACTTTAATCATAACAATATAAAAAAAGTTTGAAAGTTTTTGGTAACTATTTTGGACAATCTATTAGCTAACTTAGCAATCCTATTCATTTAATTATCAATCTCACCTGATGGTAAGCAATGATGTGGGTCAACAATGGAGCACTGTTTTTTTTTTCAGTGATCAAGTAACATTAGAAGAGCAAGCCTGTGACTGTGTTTGTGTTTGTATTGGGAGGGAGAGCATTCATTACACTGTTCCAGTTACCATACATAAACAAATGGGCTACCGACCGGTAGCCCAACATCTAACAATCAGTCTAACCTTGTAATGCCGATTTTCCTCACTAAACGGGACTGCTCAGATCAGGTATAATTTTAGTTAGTTGAGATCTGAACGTAGTTTGGAAAGGCTAGTCTGATGGTTAGTCAACCACATTATAAAATGATGATTGTCACTCACTGGCTGCTTGTAGGGTAATTCCGCTGAGATCGAGCGAGGCGTTACATGTGGCGTGACCATCTGGATGTGTGGATGTGTTTTCAGGGCAGACATGGTCAGAAATTTCCCAGATTGAGAAGAAGAATGACAGAGAGATTTGGAAATAATTGGTTTTGACAGTGGGACACATGTCATGCTTCGAAAATAAAAATAAAAACACTGAGGCGTGTGTCATACCATGCACAAGGTAGAAGGGTTCCATAGTCATCGTAATTATTGTTTCACGAAAAATAAAATACATGCAACACAATTATGTGCGTCAACTAAGGACTTAATGAAAATGTTAAATGAAAACAGCTAGAACTTCCAAAATTGCTATCGCTTTTTAGACTTATGTTTGTGGATACTGATATAGGGAGATGCAACTATCTAACATCAACTACGAACACATAACTACTGCTACAAGCCTTGGTAACAATAATAATTGCAGACCATCACAGTGAGATTTTGCCAATTGATTAAACAAAAAAGTGTACTAAAGTGTACTTGGAGACTTATGAATCATCACTCAGGTGGTCTGAACAGAAGGGCGGGAAGATAAACATAAAATATAATTAGGAGAACAGATTGTTTAGCAAATTGACAATTTTCTTTATCATTTGAATGTGATGATGACTAATTCTTATTGACCGTCAAGCAGCTAAGCAATGACATGCTACGTCATTTTTTCATAGTATGGCCAATTCAAACAACTGTATCAATTGTGATCTTATATTAGACAGAATTAAAGTTGACTATTAACTTCAATATTGTCCTATGTATTTGATAAACAATCTGTCCCTCCCAGGGAGACAGGTTACAGGTTGATTCAAACTTAATGGGGCTCACAAGTTTGCTTTTTTCTGTACAACCTTTTGTAATCATTGAGAATTTGTTACTGAGAAGCAACTTGCCCCCAAGTGTTGCCACAATATTGACACTTGGGAGAGGCCTATATCCAAAAGTGTGTCTTTCGGCTGAAATGATCATGATGAAGCACCTTCCTCACTTCCAGAGCTCACAAAAAGTTTGTAACCATCTGTACCAAGGTTCACAAAAAAGCAAAAAAATAGTAAGCTCACCTGAGCGTAAGTCGCAGGTGTAGAGTAGGCTGGTTTGGCGGCGGTAGCGTCGTAGGTCGGCTGCGGCTGCGGCGGGGCGGCCGCGGGGTAAGCCGCCGCGGCCTGCTGGTAGTACGCCGACTTGCTCGCGTCGTAGGCCGACGCCGCCGCTGCCGCCGCGTGAGCGTGCGCGTGAGCCGCTGCTGGTAAAACCACACCTGTTACCAGTACTAGTATCATGTCATGAGTTATGGGTTGTTAGCAGGTCTAATGGTTAGGTGACTAGATGGTAGTTGTGAGAGGAAATCAAGCATGTGATGATGTGGCTTCAGGAATAGAAGACTAAAGATTGTGAGAGTGATGTCAAGAATTAGAAGTGTACATGATGAATAAGAGAGAACACAACCAATCCCAAGAATCATAGGAGAAAAGGCGAAAAGAAATAGTTCTAAGGAGATCTCCCCAAACGAGGCAGGTGACAAAACTGTAATAGTTGCCATGGCTTGTGATATTTGAGAGGCAAGTTTTGATGATAAATGTGTGGAAATAGTTTTGACCAATATTTCATGTGTTAATGTGTTAATAATTTGTTTATAGAATGTCTATTATTTTCCTGTTGGTCTTATTTCAAAGGTGTTGTTTTAAAAAGAATGACTCTTTAATTTTTTAGAATTTAATTTCAATTAGTGTTGGCACTAATTTACAGATACCTCATAATCCCTTTACTAAAAAAACAAATTAGCAGAGTGAGAGTCAACACCTATGAGTAAAATGATTGGCTATTTAGATATTCAAAGTCAATGTAATGGTGATGCATATACATATCGCATTACTTAATTCATGATAAATAATAAATTTAAAAAAATATAACTTCATATAACTACCAATATAATAGAATTGTTGCTACTACATATTTTCATAAATAATTTATAATTATGGAAGAGAAAATCTACTAGTACAGCAAAAACGCTCACTGTCGCTTATAATGTTCTTCCTAAAAAGGCTCGATATATTCTGGTAAAGGTATAGAAACCAAGTATATGCTTTCTAGTATGCAGACCAGATATTGACCAAAATGCTGGGTAGGTATGCAGACCAGTGTAAACCGCTATCACGAAGTAGAGGACAGATGACATGCAGTTATTGCATTAGGATTACTTTTTTGTCAGATCAAAGGGTTCCTAACATCTGTTTAAGTTAGAGAGTATTATAGCGTGAATGAAGGAATTTTAATACCAACAATTTTTAGTGTAGAAATGAAACATACCTGCTAATCACAACCCAGAAGCTGGTATTTTATAACCCCAATTTGAACCATGTATCAGGTGATACCCATACCTTAGATGCTGGGTATTAAGATTAGCAGGAACCCTCATCTCTAGATCAATGATAAATGAAAAAGAAGAAGAAATTTTAACATGCATGCATTTTTGAATAAGATAATGCATCTTGATGGTTGGATGTAGTATCAGTATTTGCCTAGCTTTCTGCCCACTACTCAATGTATTTCACCTGATGGAGCAATCTAGATCATTGTGACACAAGCAGTTTTATTTTTTATCTCTATTGAGCTTAGTCAGCCAACCAAAGAGAGGTACAGTTATACATGCGGCTAACCAATGAATCACAGTTCACTGACAGGAAACTGTTTGTTGGGAACAATAATGCACTGCCCAGAGTTCTTGTCATGTTCAATAGACATTCTACAATAATTCAATTAAGCAATTCACGTCGCGGTTTTATCGATTTTACGGACAGTAGGTTGTGACCATAATGCAGATAAGTAAAATTACTGTCCGTAGGGATGTTTATTTAGTAAACAAGTTGTGTTTTGCCAATATTTTCGAAGGGTTTGGCGGGTTTTACGCACCTTGCGTGGCGGCTGCCGCCTGATATGCTGTATCGTAGCCCGTAGCGGCCGCACGTTGGGTGCCGTACGTAGCTGCAGTCGCAGCCGGTGCTACGGCGTACCCTGTCTGCCCACCATACGCTGCGCTAGCCGTTGCCGCACTAAAATCCCATGAAAGCTCACATTACGCACAAAAATCACATTTCACTATAAAAATCCCACGATCAATACATTTCAGACGCCATTTTGATTAGGACAAACATGAGCACAAGGCACATCCATCACAATTCTCTCATAGTACATTCATTAGATTCACTACATCATGACTTATATCAATAATACACAATATAACTTACCCGTATTGGGTTCCTCCATGAGTAAACCCAAAATAATTATTTGCTGCCATCATTTACCAATTTTCCGCGTCGAAACAACAGACGCTTCAGAGCGGAAAAGACCGGCGTTTTGTTTGTCTTTGATAAAATATGGCCGCCAATTTTATCGATTGGGGATGTCAGCTCATACAATCAAACTACCCAATTTTGTTTGCTTTAAACTCTTTTTTCCTAAAAAAAATAAACCAAGCTCTCCTCGAAAGAATATAACTAATAATGATGATTATACATCAATTGAAAATCTCAATTTAAAATTATATTCTTAGTTTTGAGTCAAATATGTAACTGTGTAAAGAAAGTTTTGCTTAGGAGTTACTTGAAAATTCTTAGTTACGTTTAAATTTTAGTCTGAGTGACTATTTTCTAAATGCGATTTTAGCCATCAGATAAACAATGATGCTGATAAGGGTTCTTATATTCCCAACTTTCAACTAATCAGCATTAAACTAGCAACACTTGCTGGCATAGACATTATAGAACGGAAATCCATAAAGATGCGTTCATACGTACAGTGGCCAAATTTTAGTGAACGCAACTCAATGAATTTAAAGCCAATAACACACTGTCAATTTTTATCAAAAAAAGGAACGTTTGTATTTTTTTCGCCATTTTCACAGTAATGTTCCAAAAAATACGGCGAATTTCCCTACATTCTGACATTTATATTTCTCTTTAAAAATAAGTACTAAACCTATGTATTTATTTAAATTATTAGTATACTTTTACTATTTTACAGGCGCATCACACCTGCTTTGACAATAAGTCAAGACTGTTTTCGGTGATCTCGTCTAAAACACCAACCAGACAAGTCCTATCCCAATTACGTACACAAAAATTACTGATAAAACCATCAGTAAATTGGCAACTCATATTCTCTCCTCTCCTATCTGGGAATCAACTCCAAGAGCTTGTGTAACCACCACTGTACCAATGATACAGTTTGTATTGCTGCATAGTTCAGCTAGCATTTCTATTGAAAGTTCATAATAATTCTCTTTTATGATACCGATGGAAATAAAACACATGTTGTTGACTGTAATATAAAGATATATTGCAATCATTTACAATATATTGTACAAGGTCTCGAATACAAGACGTAGAAATGCAGGAAATAGTATTTAGCCTTTGCAATACCGTAGATTGACACAATAGAAAGATAGTGAATGATCTTTAGATTTTAGATCTTTGAATTTCGCTTTAGGTTTAATGAATTAAACCTAAAGCGAAAGCCATCGTTCAACAAATTGGTAGTGTATAGAATAATGTTTTAAATGGGATTACACAGTGAAAAGAAATATTTTTTTTTACATTGCTTTCCTTTGTTTCTGTAGTGTCCTGCTTCATTGTTGTTGAATAGTTTTCTTCTTATAAATAAATCTAAACAAACATTTTCATCTTTTATCCCAGTAGTAATTTAAATATTATCGTGAGTATATTAAGTATGATCAATGGAACTGAAAAAAAAAAGAATATTTAAGTAGTTTAATCATGTATTATATATATATGCCCACTAAACATAACATTGACTTGTATACTGTGTGCTTGGTTGGAATTAAATAAATACTTATAATTTCAATTTAGAAACAAAAAAATGTAAATACATAATTTTTTCCTAAAACAAGCTAAGTATATACAAATACTTGCAAGAACAGATTATATATTTGCAAATCGTTTTAAAAATATGTAGTTACTTACTTCTGGTGACTGTCCTAATAGATCTGACTAAGTTTAAAATTTGGAACTTGACTGTTGACTGATCTTCAAATCCTTGATTCTGATTATTGGATCCCCAACCCACTAAAACAACAATTACCAGAGTGAAATGGTAAGATTTGTAGCATGTTAAGTTGAACTAATTAGGACAATAGGTTAAGTTGTGAGCTTACTCTTTTGCATAAATCTCTCTTCGTGCAAAACGCAGACTGCATTTAAGCAAAGCAACGATGCCTCGAACAAATTCCATAATGTGAGCATGTTGCTATTTTTGCTAATTATGTTAAATTTGTTAAAAACAATAGGTTTATGTTGTGAAAGATACAACAACATACGATCGATATCTACTGAAATCAGAACTGACAGTGACGTTACCGTGACAAACCGGCAGTTTTGACATCAGCACAATTCCAGGGTACACTTCAATTTACGCATTAAGTATGTACTTTTATTTTTATGGTTGCTTCAATAGCTTTTTGTGCTGCATCATCATCGTTTCAGCCGAAAGACACCCACTATTGGACATATGCCACCCCCCAAGTATCGCCACAATTAACGGTCTTATGCGTCTCGCATCCATTGGATTCCCGCAACCCTTACCAGGTCATCGGTCCACTTTGTAGGAAGCCTACCAACGGTACGTTTTCCGGTACGTGTTCGCCATTTTAGAACCTTTCGGCCCCAACGGCCATCTGTTCTGCGAGCAATGTGCCCTGCCCATTGACATTTAAGTTTGGCGATTCTTCATGCTATATCGGTAACCTTGGTTCTTTTGGGGATATCCTCATTCCTGATTCGATCAACCAAGGAAACTCTGAGCATAGCCCTTTTGATTGCCCTTTGGGTGACTTTAAGTCTTCTGATGAGGCCCAATGTATGTAAGCGACCATGTTTCGGAGCAATAATTGTCGTCACTGGCATCTGTCTATTGAGCAAAGCCAGCTCACGAAACTAAAGACCACGCATGCGTGTATAATGTGCACACCTTATACACGCATCGTCTAGAGACTGCAGAATCATCTCACGCCTCTTTTTCATTAGCTCGAGTGTTGGATCAGTCTCTTGTTTTTATCTGTAAAAAAAAAAACTTAGACCCGACCGTTATGGACAGTTTCCACGAACCCATTCGTTATATTCGTCCACGGAGCATCCTTCCTAGGCACTCGAAACGATTGTGGAGTTCAGGATTCTGGATCTGAATCTATGCTGGACGGAGCGTAGACTTCGTCAGTCGAGACCTTTCAAGCTTGATATTGATATTTCATGTACCTCTTACCATGCGGTGAATTTTTTTCTTTGGGTGGGAAAATCATCCAATGACATGCCCCGCTTTTGGGCGGAGCGGGAGATAGTGTCAGACTTTTACTGACTAAAAACCCGCCCGTTCCTTCGTGCCTTCATACCGGGGCTGGGCGACTATCTTTCGGAGCTAACCCTGGCCACAGTAGGCTTCGACCCAGCTAGGTCCCTACTGTTGCGGACAATGCACGCCGTCGACGAATTGGGCTCGGTCCGGATAGTTACCCGACAGTCGGACAGCGAGGTACCCATTGCTCGCCGTCCGCAAGCCCGCGCCTATGGTGGCCGGAAACCGGAGATCGGAATCCCGGCGGCGGCGAGGGCGCCGTTGCCTGATTATGGCGTGCCCAGCACTGGGTTACAGTCGCTGTCGCCATTTTACCGTGAGATCCCGCCGGAACTCTGTCTGCCATGCCGCGACTTGGCGCGGCACGCGCAAATTTGTGCATGTGTGCAAGGACTGTTGCCTCCAAATCAGAACGGAGTAGATGATGACGTTTTGATGGTTAATTAATTATTTAACTATAATTGCAATGGTGCCAATTACAAGTCACGTCTCCAAAAGCACCGAAACCAGCTAGCAGGACAACTTACCATTCCTGAAAGTATTCGCGGACTGAAGAAACGGCATGATACCTTTTACTAGAAAAGTCACCTATATGTGACTATACCTAAGGAAGGGCAGGCTCCGTAGGGGGCAGCACCCTACAAATCATCCAATCTAAATCTCATCTGTTTATAGTCCACATACATGATTACATGATAAGAAAAAAAAAAGACACCATGTTTAAATTGTCTAAATCGGCTAGCTGTTTTGCCAGCATGGAATACTATACTACCATTCACCGCATGAAAACTTAAATCATTTCACGTGCACCATCACGAATCCCCATAATCATGGTAATTCTCTTTAATATACCAAAATTTTCACATACGGGTTTCAGAGATTGTCAGCTCAATTACCTACTCACTTCAAGTGTTGCCAGTAAAATGACAAATGTTAATTCCAAAATATTTAATTTCTTTTTATGTCATCAAACTTAAACAAACATCAGAAATTCATGCAAACAAAGTCGCAGGCATCAACTAGTAGCTTATAAGAGTATTGAGATGGCATTGTGTTGTAGAATATTATTATTACATAATACAACATTATTTCAACTTCAATAAACGCTCTCCTTGCTATCTTGTGTCTCAACTGATTTGACTTTAGTCTTGCTGTCCAGTTTTTTTTTGTCTTCCTTTCCTCATGTCTGCCAATATTTGCTTCTTCCATTCATTTATTTTCTCTTTATCAGGATATATAACCTCTTTTGTTTCAGGATCTAAACCATAAAGTCCTTCAGACGTACGTTTCCTTTTGGTATTATCAACACCATGCACACCTTTCGTATGCAGGTTAAAATTACCCCAGTTGCTAAATGTCAGTGGGCAATATGGACATGTATATGGCATTATTCCAGTGTGGACACTCATATGCCGCTTGAGTAAGTTTTTGAAGCGAAATTCTTTTTCACAGTGTGCACACTGAAAAGGCTTTATGTCTTTATGGACCGCACTATGGACCACCAATTCTTTGCCTGACCTAAAACATTTACCACAATCTTCGCAGGCAAACCGTTTTGGTCTGAAATGTATATTAATTGCATGCTTTTTCAGGTCACTCTTGATCTTAAAAGAGTATTGACAGATTTCACATTTGTATGGTCTTGCATCAACATGTACGAAATGGTGTTTAATTAATTCTTTCTTGTTGTAAAAGCTGTTACCGCAAGTACTGCAAACGTGTGTCCGTTTTCTATCTGTATGTACTAGCAGGTGTTGGGTCAGACATAGTCTAGATTTGGATGTTTTTCCGCATATGACACATGTCAAGCTATCATTTTCTGTACCCACCAATGCATTTGTTTTTGCATTCTTATAAAATTTTCTCATATGATTGTCTAATTCCTCTTCATTTGGGAACGTAGTATTGCATCCACTGCAAAAGAATTCAGTATCTATATGTGTTGCTTTATGTGCTTTCAATTTTTTTAGAGTGTCACATTTTAGTGAGCATTTATAGCACATGAGTGTTAGAACAGGTCGGTGTTTTGAAATGTGTGTGACAAAGTTATCCATATGCAATCCCCGCGCTCTGCAGTCGAAGCACCTGTACGGGTTGCATGTGTAGTGGTACTGCATAGAATGCACTTTCAGCTCACTAGGAGACGAAAAATTCTTATCACAGAAAGCACACAACCAATTATAATCCAGCCAAGTATCTAAGTCTACATTGGCTGAAATTTTTGGTTTATTTCTTTGTCTACGGGTAGCAGGTTTACTTAACGTAGTACTTTCTGACTCGACGGTTTTAATTTCCGGTTTGGTTTTCGAATTCTTTCCTTTTGTTTTATTTTTGGGGACATGTTCAACAAGTAACTCTTTACCACCCTCACTTTCATCAGGGATAGTATCTTCAGCTTTGCCACTCAAATCTTCATCGACACTTTTGGCCATAGATCGCTGATTGCAAGATACATCGCTGTCCAAATCCTCGTTTAGCTTTGCATCAAAAACAGAACTGTCGTAGTCTTCAAATGCCTCCTGGGCAAGCTCTGCAGACTTAACAAAGTCGTACGCACGTTCCAAAGAGTTAATACACTCAATACACACAGTTTTAGGCAGCTTTGTATTAAAATTCACATGTAAATCTAACCGCGTCAACTTGTCCGTGACTTCTCGGCATTTCTCTGTGTTTAAAACCATATTTGTGAGAACGTTGACTGGCTTCAAATCGGCGCAAAGACGACAGTATAAATTACTTAAAATAGCCTCCATATTGAACTTCAGATCGAAGGAAATCTTGCAATTTATGTATTCAACGCGGGAAACTTTTTAACAGCATTATTTAGACATCACCAAAGAAAATGTGACATCACATGATCACAATAATAATAATTAACAATCACAACTCAAGTCTCTAGGGATGGGAAAAAAATATCGATATATCAAAATATCAATATTTTTTTAGGAAAGTATCGATATAAATCAGCGATATTTTTTACGGCGATATATCGATTTTCGATATTTATTTTCAGATATCAAAATCGATATATTTTTAAAGCTCTGCTGTCTGCTCATGCGTCACATCATGTACTATGCATTCCAAATGAGAATAGGAAAGCCAATGAACTCGATCTGTCAAATTTTGATTGAAAAGTATAGTTTTCAACTGTCACAAAATAGGAAATAAAACAATTGCGATTATTACTATTATGATATAATCATTTATACATTCATGTACATTCAAAATAATTGTGATTATTAAATCTAATGTAATTATTTATTCATAAATATATATATACAATATGTAAATATATAAGTGACATATTATTTTTGCGTTCGCTCTCTCATTGTCTTCCTATTAATTTGACTTGACCTTTATTCGAAGCTTATTTAATTGAGATAGGCGCTACGTTTCCCGCCTTCACTTTTCCATATATCTATCTCTTTCTAGTACGTCACTTCCGCTTGGCAGTGGTAGGGAGGCTCGTAAAGCGAGCCCCGCACTTTTGAATTCATTGGCGTCTCTTTTCCCGCCGTGGTCGGTCGTATCGTGCCGACACTCCGAAAATATTCCTAACGGTTTTATTTGAATTTAAAGTGAACAAAGTTTAATCTTTCGATTTTAAATATGGAAAATTCAGATAATAATGCCGATAAAGTGGCCAGTGCTGTTCCTCCAGGACCTTCTTTGCCGCGGAAGCGGCGGGCTCGGTCGAGTAGTTCTAGTAGCTCAAGTTCTAGTAGTCCGAGTTCCAGTAGCAGCTCCTCGTCTGGCGGAGGCAACCCAAAAAGAAGTCGCCGCAACAAGAAAAAGGGGGGCAAACGCAAGGGACGCTCCGAACGTAAGGTTCGGAAATTAGCTAAAGAACTACGTAACCTTCAGCGGCAAATGACTAGCCAGGATAACGGTCATCACGTGAGTACTAATTTGGATTATGATTCCATCTCACTTATGTCCGGCATTAGCGAAAATCGTTATGATCAAATGCTTAATGTTGAACCTAGTAATTTCAGTGCACGTGGTGATCAAGAATTTACTTTATCTCTTGAAACTAAGCTAAAGGAGCCTTCTATGCCAAAGACATCTCTTGAAACTAAGCTAAAGGAGCCTTCTATGCCAAAGACATCTCTTGAAACTAAGCTAAAGGAGCCTTCTATGCCAAAGACTCCCGAGAATTATTTGATATTGTTATGTGATTTGCAATATTTAAGTAAAAGTGACTGAAATGAAATTAGGTATTCTGACACCCAAAAATTATATGATCACTCGCCGGGTTATACAGACATTGAAATGAACGAGGAAGTTAAAGCATTTGAGTCTCCTCGTCACCTCGTATATGCTGATAAGGCTTTCGCAGCCTTGACCATGTGTGTTCTTAAACAAAGGGAGTATTTGCAAGGAACCCTTCAAGAACTGTTACAATGGGCAAGGAATAGTGACTCATTAATAATAATAATAATAATAATATCATTTATTTGCTTGAAATATGGTTTCAGGTACAGGTCTTAAATTAAAATAATGTTTCTTCATATTCCGCCTCATATTCAGCATGCAAATTAATTATGAATGGGCTTGACTCTCAATTATTTCATCAAAATGGAAAATTACATTAAATTACAATACAAAATGTCACATTTTTAAGTTACACATTGATAAATTAGCAAAAAAGTTAATTGCAAATTATAAAATTAAGAAATAAAAGATGTCAAAAGCTACAAGATAAAAATGTCAACACTAAAAGATACAAAATGTCATAAACTAAAAAAACAAAAATACAGAATGTCAAAAACTAGAAGATACAATATGTCATAAACTAAAATATATCAATGTCATAACCTAAATTAATAATAAAAAATAACTACAAATGTCAAAAACTAAAATAATACAAAATGTTAAATTTTATTTCATTTCAAATTATTTAATGTACCTTTTTATCAATATAACAGTCTAAAAATTCATTTACCGTATAGAAACATTTGTCCCTGAGCCACGTTTTCAGCTCTTTTTGGAAAAGATTCATTGGCAATTCTCTGATTTGCTTGGGTATCCTATTAAATATTTTAATTGCCATACGACTTGCGTTTTTGTGGCAAAATGCTGTCCCTCGCCTAGGCATTGCTAATTTTGTTGGATCTCTAGACTTTTTACCTATCTTATAAAGATTTTCGCTATCTGCCTTATTAAACAGAGCAGGATGTTTTTTTACAAATAAGCCCATCTCTAGTATATATAAGCATGCAAGTGTTAAAAGTTTATTCTCTTTAAAAATGGGTCTGCACGATTCTAATGGACCAATCCCGAACACTGCTCTTAAGCACTTTTTTTGGACAATAAAAGCCCTGTCACTGTCCGTAGAATTGCCCCATATGATTAAACCGTACCTTAACACAGATGCGACATATCCATGATAAGCTAACAAGGCGGCCTTTCTTCCTACGGTTTTCCTTAGATTTCTCAGAGCAAATACAAAACTGTTTATCCTGTTACATACATTCTCAATATGTTTTTTCCAATTGCAATTTTTGTCAATTTCTATACCTAAGAATTTTGTATTGTCAACTTCGTCAATTTCATTATCACGTCCAATAATTTTCATTGTTTTATTTGTCATCTTGTAGTTGCAAAAATTAATATATTTTGTTTTTGAAATATTCACACATAAATTATTTTGTTGAAACCATTCTAGTATGGCTTCTACAGCAGTATTTATTTTGTCCTCGTGCTGTTCATTTTTGTTTTCGTTATTTATTACCAGTGAAATGTCATCTGCAAATAACACGCACTTATTCTGAGTTACCATAGGCAAATCGTTTATATATAAAAGAAAGAGCAATGGTCCCAGAATGCTACCTTGAGGCACGCCATATGTATTAGCCCGGAACTGAGATTTATAATTTATCACCTCTCTGTCTTTATTTACTCCTATAACATCAACACGTTGTTTCCTATTACTTAAGTAGTCTTTGAGCCAGTTTAACGCTTTCCCTCTTATGCCGTAAGTTTCACATTTTTTCAATAATATGTCATGTTTTACAGAGTCAAAGGCTTTGCTCATATCAAAAAATATAGCTGTAACTGGAATTTTTTTATCAATATTCTCGGTTATGGATTTAATAAGTTGAAAGCAAGCTAGTGTAGTCGACTTTCCTTTCTGAAAACCATTTTGTTCCTGACTTATTATACTGTGCTTATTTATAAATGATACAATCCTGTTATACATTGCTTTTTCATATATCTTTGAAATTATTGGAATTAAGGTTACTGGACGGTAATTATTTAAGTCATGTTTATCATTTTTTTTATATAAAGGCTTTATCACTGAAAGCTTTAATTTGTCAGGATACTTTTCTTCAAAGAAACTTAAATTAATTAAATGAGCCAAAATGGGTGAAAGTATATTAGCACACGATTTTATAATTTGTGTCGAAATCTCATCATATCCAACCGCGTTGGTATTATTTAAAGATGCAATTATTTTGCTTATTTCATCTGGCGTGCAAGGTTCTATATATATACTATTACATTCATTTTGCATGGGTCTATTTTTACTACTATTAGTTATATCAGCGTTTGTAGAATCAATAAAATGATTATTAAAAGCCTCCGCTATCTGTTCAGGGTCTTCTATCAAAGTTCCGTTTTGTTTAATTGCTTCTATATATTGCGAGTCTCTACGTTTAGGTTTATTTTTAATCAATTCCCAAGTTGCTCTACATTTGTTTTTTGCTTGCAAAATAAAGTTACTAGATGTTTGTTTCCTGGACACATTAATGCATTTTTTTAACAGCTTTGCATATTTATTATACTTCAATTTATTTTCTAATGATTTATTTTTATGATACTTGAATTTAAGGTACCTTTTAGAGAGACATGATTTTTTTATGCCTTTAGTTAGCCATTTTAAAGTAGGTGTCAGATAATTAACTTTAATTTTTTGTAAAGGAAAATTTAACCTATAAAATAGACTAATTATTTCATGAAAATTATTAAAAGCTATATTTGGATCCGTTTCGTCATAAATTTCCTGAAAAGTTAGACTCAAGAGACACTCTTTAAATTTTTTAATGTATTCTTGGCTATAATTTCTCCTGTATATAAAACAATGCGATGGAGCAGGTTTATATGATGACATTTTTGATGGGAATGTTAAAATTTGGGCAGTATTATGGTCCGAGAGGTGTAGTTCACAAGTTTCTCCAGACGATTCCGGTATATTGGTAATAATGTGGTCTATGCAAGAGGTTTGCCGAGTAGGAGTATTTATTTTTAAAGTTAAGTTATAGTTTACAAGAATATCATTTAATATGGTGGCATTTTTATTTTTCGTTAGAGTGTTTATATTAAGATCTCCGACCAATATAATTTTATTGTTTTTCTTTTCAGTCAGTTTCTGCAGTAGGAACTCTATTTTATTAAAAAATATTGCTATGTTTGAGTTGGGCGTCCTATAGACACATACAATGGTACAGTTATAAAGTGGTATTTCTATGCCACAGCATTCGAACACTTTCTCTACCGCCATATCCTTGCATATTTGTAGTATTTTGTAATCTAGGAAATGTTTTACTAAAATACAGACCCCACCCCTATTTTCCTTATGTCGAGAGCATGAAGTCGCAAGTTTAAAATTATTAATGCATACATTTACTTCGTTGCCAGCTCTTACAAATGTTTCTGAAAAACACAGAATATGGATATCTTTATGCCTATCATTTAACTCCGATAAACATATTTCTACAGAAGGAAGTTTATTTAATAACCCTGCAATATTTTGGTGCAATAGACGTATGTTGCGAATTTCAACTTTAGTATTCAATTCCCTCTTATTAACTATATTAGGAACGAAAAAACTGGTCCTTTCTTAAAGTAGTACAGCTGCTCTCTGAATTCAATTTCTTAACATTTCTGAGGCAATTTTCATTTAAATACATGTCAATATAGCACTTTAGATTGTCAAAAATATTCTTCATACCACAGTTATTGAGTACTCCACTGCGTCTATAAAACATTGTTTCATTATATGTCAGATTTAAATTGGAGTCAAATATTATCACATAATCAAGAGTACAGATATCATGGTAAAGTAAATGGCTAAATGTTTCTATTCGGGAGTTAAACATGTCTGAGTGTCCATTAAATTTGTATGTAGGTAAACAAAGCAAAATGTTAGTGTGTTTCATTAATTTTAATATATTCTTTATACTAATAACTAAATTAAAATAATTGTCAGTCTTTCTAAAATCTTGCTCGCCAATAAAAATAAAACAATAATCTTGTTTTGTGTAATTTAACAATTTTTGGTCAAGTTTATCGAGGAGCTGTATAATCCCACAATTTGTGGAGATGTAATGACATATATTGTAATCTGGGAATGTACTTTGTGCAATAGATATTACTTTATTTGTTTTGTTACTACTTAATATACAAATCCTTTGTTGTAGTTTTTCTTGAGGCGATTCTAATAATGTACTATTAACGCCATCTAGTAACAGGTTGTCATCTTCAGTGTAATTATAAGCAGTAGTAACCTCGCTAATTTTATCTGACATCCTGCGTTGTGTTGTTTGTGGGCCAGTGGTGCCATCTGTTGTCACTTCACTACTTTCATTGATGCCAAGATCCACGTAGCTATTATTACATTGTTCATTCACAGGAAGACGTAAGTTTCTTGAAATTCTTTTCTTGCCTTTGCTTTTGCTGTTCATGATATTTATTCCGTTACTCTTTGTATCTGAGCATATCTTTTGTAAACTTTTTGAAACAAATTTTTCTTTATTTAGAGCAAGTTTTAGTGTCATGTTTTCTTCATTCAGTTTTTCTATTTCCATGTGTGCACTCTCTAACTCACTTTTAAGCTTTATCAACTCTTCTTTTAGGTCTTCCATGTCACTGTAATGTGCAGTCGACAAGTCTGGCAAACTACATCTTCTAACTTCTGTAGTCGTAGACTCGAATGAGAGGTCTAATGAGTCATTTCCATAAGTTTTTTGTTGACGAAATGTTACGTTATCTTCTTCCATTGTCAATTATTTAAAAAGTTGTGAATTATTATTGGAATTATTTCAATGTAATTAATTTAATTCGTCTCCCTCTGTCGGTATCATGCGTAAACACTTTGGTAAATCTAACTTCAATATCTTGCTACTCGTCGCTAGAGGGCATTACTGTCATTCAGAATTTTTTTGAAGATCCGCGAGAGGTGCTAGTAGTAACGTCGTTTATTAACTTTGTATGATAATAAAAGAACCTCTGTCACACGTTTAAGCATGCCTAGTAAGTATACAAGACGGTAATTACAGCACTGTACGATTCTTTGATTTGGATATTTATTGCTTTTGTGGCGTAGATACTGCCATCTTTTTGTAAATACAGTAATTACTTCAAAGATCGATGGATCATATTGTTCTTCAACTCGATGTAAGATGTCGCTCTCCGTTGTCAATAATAGTGAGTTTTAAATCTTGATAGAAAAAACCGTCACAGATTTTTATTTTTAGCTAGTATTTATAGTTAGCTCACCATTTCGCAGTCTTAAATCCGTGTTATTGCTTGTTTAAACGCACAATATATGTGAAGGTCCGTTTAGTTACCAATATATTGTTCAAAATTGTTCTGTTTGCACTGTCACTGGGTTCTATAATGTTTTACGAATTTTACATCACTCTACTCTTTATTTTCCTTGATAACATTTGATGACGAAATTCAGCTAGTTTGAATCACTTTGACACACGCGTAGTAAATATTTACTTCGATATTTAATTTTTAAAAACATTTTTAAAATGTTCGATCAGAGTCCAATGTTACGTTGACGGCAGCGCCATCTATATTTGATTACGACACTCTTCTTTAAAAAGTTAATGACCTTTTTTCCGCAGGGGAATTTAATAGGTGTTCCTCAAACTTATTACAGATCATTTGTGGGCACCGTGCTGAGATCCTCCAAATGCGACGAGACTGTGTCACTAAACAGGCAAAGGACCCAGTGATGAAGGCCAGTTTAAAGAAAATTCCTCCCACGTGTACCAACCTGTTCAACGCAGAGAAGTTTACTGCTACTGTAGAAAAATCTGGAGGAGTAAGAAAATGTTTTTGGCCGTTGCAAAAACCGCAGGTGGATGCAAATAAGTTTCATGGCCCCTCGCAGAGGTCAAAGCCTCACAATAAGTCCTCACAAGGATTTTCTCACACAGCTCAGGCATGCCAACACAGTACCACACATTCGCAATGTGTTAGCAGTAACCCACCTTCGCAAGGTGGTTGCAGTCGCGGTAATCCACCTCCACAAGGTGATTGTAACGCTCATAGTCATGCTGCTCAATATAATTCGGTCGCACCGAATAATCGCAATAACTTTCGAGGCCGACCGAATGCTCGGCAAAATAATCAGCCAAGGTATGGGCGAAGACGCGCGTCATCGCCTCCCCAGCGAAATAATGACAATAAACGACGTAAGTATTGACTCGTTCAGAGCGGGCCGTCTTCTACAGTTTCGAGACCAATGGGAACAAATGAATGCACCAGATTACATTCTAAAAATAATAACCAGGTATCGCATACCCTTTTGCCAAAAGCCACCACTTGTTCACCCAAGCCTTATCGGAACCAACCTAAATGTTCCAGAATCTGCCGAAATGAAATGTATCATAAACAAAATGATAGACCAGGGAATTCCGGAGCGGGTGGTTGTTTCGCCAAGCTTCCTGTCATCGATGTTTCTTGTCCCCAAAGGCGACGGCTCAAATCGGCCGATATTCAACTTGAAAACACTCAATTCTTACATCATAACAAATCGATTCAAGCTGATAAATGCGTATCGCATCCCGGATTTTCTACAACCAAAGGACTGGCTATGCAAAATCGGCCTATTTTCATGTGTCTGTGGCTCGCAACCACAGAAGGTTTCTGCGCCTAATTTATCGTAACGAATTACTGGAAATGACTTGTTTACCTTTTGGCCTGAGCACAGCGCCCAAGACTTTTGCTGCGCTAACCAATTGGATAGCTCAGACACTCAGGCAACGAGGTGTGAGAATAGTAGTTTTTCTAGACGACTTCTTGATCGCTCACCAGGGCGAAATCAAGCTCAGGAGTCATGTCAAAATTTTGCTCGATACTCGGAGACGTTAGGTTGGCTGATCAACTACAAAAAGTCGATCATCACACCGTCAAAAAGCTTGGTCTTTCTAGGAATTAATTGGGATCCATGGACGAATCGCAAGCGCCTTCCCGACGATAAAATTCCTGGACTTGTAGCGAAAATCAATCATTTGCTGTGGAAAGAGCGCACAACGCTCAGGGAGCTTCAAAGCATTGTTGGTCTACTCAATTTTGCCAGCTTCACAGTTCCAAAAGTAAGACTCAATTTTCGAGCGCTTCTGAGCCTATTGAACGAAATCTTGAAGTCAGATCACAGGATACTGCACAACTTACCTCGCGCTGCCATAGAAAACCTGTTATAATAATAATAATAATAATAATCTTTTTATTTCGGAATAAACTTCCATAATAAATTTGTTAGTATCATAACTTACAAAACTATGTTAGTAAACAAAAACAAATACAAAAACAAAAAGAACATAGATGTTAGTAACACAAAAACTTAACAACTATATTAGTAGACACTATTTACAGGCGCATGTAGTTGGCTTAAATAATTTGTTATTGGACAATCCAGTTTATTAGCAATGACAGTCAGGTGGCCGTTGGTACTGGCACGCACCCTGCGCAACAAGGATGCTGCTCGCTTGCGCCTGACCGCAGCGAAGCCGTCCGTCTGGGCCTCCGCGAACATCCCTGAGGCACTACAGAAGCGTGGCAGCCCCAACAGCATCCTGAATGCATTGTTGTACTGGACGCGAAGAGCATTAACGGCTTTTAGCGTGAAATTAGTCCAAAGGCTACACGTGTAAAATACTTGACAGTATGCTCTAAAAAGGGTGATTTTAACTGAACTTGTGCAGCGAGAGAACCTCCGTATCAACATATTACATCTCACCGCCAACACTCTTCGCTCCCGGTCCACGTCCAGATTGTCCTTCAAATCCTCCGTCACAATATGCCCAAGGTATTTAAATTGACGAACACGGTTCAAGACACCCCCGCATAAAGAGACAGTTGGGTAGCTCTCAGCCGACTTGTGAGCCGCTTTAAAGATGAGTAACTCACTCTTACCCGTGTTATATCTCAAACCGTGTCCCTCAGCATAACACTCACAAACTCTTATTAACCTTTTAAGGCCAGCCATTGAGGGACTCAGCAGCGCCATGTCATCGGCGTAACTAATGTTATTAAAAGCAACCCCATCTATGTAACAGCCGGCATGCAGGCTGCTGAGCTCTACAATGAGGTCATTTATATATAAATTAAACAGGGTAGGGGATGTCAACCCACCCTGCCTAACTCCACATTCCATGACATACTCATCTGACAGGACATTAGCCCACCTGACACAATTAACTTGGTGCGAGTACCAATATTTAAAAATATGTATGACCTCGTTAGGTACATTAGCGTCACAGAGCTTAGACCACAACTTGTCATAAGACACCATGTCAAATGCCTTTGACATGTCTAGGAAACAGGCAAAAACAGGAGTTTGATTGCCTGTATAATAACTCACAGTCTTTTTAAGACACAAAACTGCTGTCTCAGTAGATAGGCCCTCTCTAAAGCCATGTTGCGCATCGTGCAATTTTATATAGTTTTTCAAAACTCTATTCAACAGGCAATCAAATACTTTAGCTACAATCGTGGCTAAAGAGATTGGCCTATAGTTCGCCTTGTCCGATATGTCACTGGTCTTATTTTTCACAATTGGAACGACAACAGTTCTCATCATATCCCTTGGCAGATAAGCATGCGATATACAACAGTTAAAGAACAATGCTAGAACTCTGGGCAGATGAATACCCGCGTGCTTTAAGTGTTCTACACTGAGCCCGTCGTGTCCTGGGGACTTTCCACGCTTCATACGTATAATTACGTTCTTTACTTCTTTTGCTGAGAACCTAATTGAAAAATTTTGTGATAGAGGACGCACAAGATCACCATCAGCATACGACAAGCCCAGAGGAGATTTCACAGTAAATAAATCCTTAAATAGGTTCGAAATCTCGGCAGTGTCTGTTAGACCATCTACGCTGACAGGAAAGCTAGGTCTATGATTTAAGTTATTGGTACTCTTCCAGAAACTCTTAAAATTATTATCACTGTGAAGGCAAGCTATCTTGTCCATCACAATTTGTTCCTGGTTATCTTGGCACCATTTCAATTTAGATTTAAATTGTTTCCTTGTTCTTACCATATTGTTATAAAGCTGGCCACCCAATGGTTTACCTGCCTCCCGCCACAACTGAAAACTGAGTCTAGCTTCCCTGTGCGACCCACTAACATGTTTGTTCCATCCCCTAACATAGCCCCCATTCCTCTTACACCGAGGTTTTTCGTAACTACAGCAGGCCGCCTCTGTTATGGTGGCACCAAAATTGCCAGCAATCGTCGGCCATACACATGCCACCTCCGCTGCATTACCTCACAACAGATGCATCGGACATCGCTTGGGGACCTCGTCTGGACAATCTCTCACTCTCGGGTCTGTGGTCAGAAGCCGAGAAAGATTTTCATTGCAACCAAAAGGAAATGATAGCAATCCTAAGAGTTTTGGAAGATCATTGTCAGCTCCTGAGACACAAGACGGTTTTGATTCAGAGCGACAACAAGTCAGTAGTTGCATATCTACGTCACGAGGGCGGCACCAAATCAGCTCCTCTCCTGGACGTAACCTACAAGGTGTTCAAAATCACAGAGCATTATTAAATTCACATGAACGTCTTTTACATACCAGGTATATACAATGGCCACGCAGATCACCTGTCGAGGCTTCGCCTAACTCCCGAATGGCATCTGTCTGCAGAATGCACGAACAAAATATTCTCCAAATGGGGAGTCCCACTGATCGACCTATTTGCGTCCAACCGAGCACATGTAGTGTTGAATTACGTGTCCTTAGACCTGAACGACGACCAAGCCCTGTTTTACGACGCGTTCTCCCAAATGTGGAATTACAATCTAGCGTGGGTGTTCCCTCCACCCTTTCTGATTCCCAAGGTCTTAGGTTATCTCAATCAAGCTCAGGGAACGTACTTACTGGTAGTTCCTCGGTGGGAGCGAGTTTTTTGGCGATCCGACATCAAATCGCGAGCCCTAGCAGCCCCATTCACGATATATCACCTAGACAAAGTCCTGATCGACACGACAACAGGACTACCACCACCGAATGTCCACGAAATGACTCTGGAAGTGTGGAAATGTGGGGGTGGTCTGAGATGCTAAAATCCTGGAATCGTAATCAATTAGAACTTCTTGAGAAGTCATGGCGTCCCTCAACACGTAAAGTTTATGGTGTAGCTTGGAAGAGATGGCTAGTTTGGTGCGAAACGCACCAGATTAACCCCTCAACTCCAATAGCAAGCGATTTGGCTAGATTTTTATCTGATCTCCATTTAATTAATAAATTATCGTACAATTCTATTTCGTTACACAAATCTGTGGTTTCAACGCTTTGCAACCCAGAATCCTCAGGCCAGTTAAGTTCAAATGTCCTAGTAAAACATGTCCTAAAATCAATAGCATTACAGAAAACCCGACCGGTGGGGGACCACCCCATGCCAAGCCCCCGGTTTGGAACATAAACGAGCTCGCTAGTTTCCTAGAGAGTAAACGCATTGATGAACATAATATTTTTCAAGTGCAGAGACATACAGCTGCTCTACTTCTTCTATGTTCTGGGAGAAGAATACACGATTTAACTTTACTCAGAGTTGATTCTAATAATTATTCTAATCAAGATGATGTATTAGTTTTTTGGCCGGTTTTTGGATCGAAAACTGATTCAGTAGATTACAGACAATCTGGTTGGAGATTAATTTCTAATAAAGCTAACAAAAACTTAGACCCGGTCTACTGGGCCAAGTGTTCGATTTCACTTCTTGAAAATCGTAGAAATGCTGCAAATTGTAGTAATTTATTTATTAACATTAGAGGTGAACCTAAACCTGCATCGAAAACCCTAATTGCGGGCTGGATCAAGTCCCTATTAGCAGAAGCCGGTATTAAGGCATCTCCTGGGAGTTTTAGGTCAGCCGTTGCCTCAAAAAATTGGGTCGATAATTACCCCCTCGAAGAAATTCTTGCTAGGGGAAATTGGCGATCCCAAAATACCTTTAGCAAATTTTATATGCGCGAGGTTAGACCCGTTATTAACCGTGTATCTATAACAGCATTGTTTAATCCAGTTGATTAGAAATTGTGTAATTATATACCTACCTAATTTTATATGTAATAAGATTTTTTATTTTCAAATACTACTCTGTCAAGAAAGTACCGGGAAAAGATCAATAATACACAAAATGTCTGTTATTCATCCAAATTTATTTTATCACTTTGGGAGTACGCGGAACAGAGAGTAAAGCCCCACATACCTCCGTTGAAAAGGGAGGATCCTCCAACCAGACAGGATGTTATAGTCTGGTGGGCGACTGCCCAATAGTTGATGTCGGGCTGTCGTATATGTTCAAATCGCGCGGAGAACTCTGATTGCGCGATGCAGGATTTCGTGTTTTCTTCGTAGTTCTCATGTGGCGTCATAGATGTCGCTACATCACTCCCCTCCGGAGATCGGAGATCGATGGTTCTTGATGCCTCTTGATGTGTGCCAGGCCAGCGGTAGGTTGGTTCCAGTGAGTCGGAACCGATGCCGCATAGTTCTCGGTGAGTCGGAACTGTCTGCGGTGATGCCCCAGTGAGTCGGGGTGTTGCTATCCCAGTGAGTCGGGATAATGCCCCAGTGAGTCGGGGTGATGATGTCCCAGTGAGTCGGGATGATGCCCCAGTGAGTCGGGGTGGTGCTGTCCCAGTGAGTCGGGATGATGCCCCAGTGAGTCGGGGTGGTGCTGTCCCAGTGAGTCGGGACGATGCTGCAGGCTCCAGTGAGTCGGAGTAGTGCTGCTGGCTCCAGTGAGTCGGAGCGGTGCTTGTGCGACGTAGGGCTTGATTGCTGGCGTCGACCAGGAGAGGTTCTTCATGGCTCTTCATATGACTGGCCGAAGGTGCGGTGTGCCAAGCCAAGGTCGCTGATGCGGCTGAGGTGATGACCAGGTATGACCAGGTAGGCATACTGGTGGTCAGGAGACCCTTAGCCGTGGGTGCTGGCTGTATGGCTCGTTGCTCGAAAGCTTGAGGAAGTGATGATGACGTCACGAAGTAGTAGCTGCACGAAGGCTGCGCTGACGTTCTTTGCCGAGGGTCACCAGTTTGGGAGTACGCGGAACAGAGAGTAAAGCCCCACATACCTCCGTTGAAAAGGGAGGATCCTCCAACCAGACAGGATGTTATAGTCTGGTGGGCGACTGCCCAATAGTTGATGTCGGGCTGTCGTATATGTTCAAATCGCGCGGAGAACTCTGATTGCGCGATGCAGGATTTCGTGTTTTCTTCGTAGTTCTCATGTGGCGTCATAGATGTCGCTACATCACCTTCAAAGTATCCTCCTTTAGAAACGATACACTTGCGCCAACGAATAATCCATTCATCAAAACATTTTTTAAACGCTGCTTCCTGAATTGAGTTCAGTTCTCGCCGCGAATTCTCCTTTATGTCTTCTATCGATTGAAAACGGGTGCCACGAAGTGGTAATTTGAGTTTAGGAAAAAGAAAAAAGTCAGCAGGAGCCATATCTGGTGAATATGGTGGTTGCTGGATGGTATTTGTTGAGTGTTTGGTCAAAAATTCGGTCACAATGATAGCCTTGTGCGAAAGAGCATTGTCGTGGTGCAAAATCCAAGAATTTTCTTTCCACAAATCTGGCCTTTTTCGTCGAATTTGCTCTCTTAAACGCCGCATAACGCTCAAATGATGTTCTTTATTTACCGTTAGACCTTCCGGTAAGAATTCAGAGTGCACAACACCGCGATAGTCAAAGAAAACAGTCAACATGACTTTGACTTTTGATCGACTTTGGCGTGGTTTTTTCGGTTTCGGATCAGTTGGAAGGCGCCACTCCGAAGCTTGTTGACTAGTTTGCATGTCAAACTCGTAAACCCACGTCTCGTCACCAGTAACAATGCGTTTCATGAATGTTGGGTCCGAACTGACTCGTTCTAGCATGTCCTCAGCGACTTTCATGCGATTGCGTTTTTGGAGAAAATTCAGATCTTTTGGGACTAGCCGAGCAGCAACATGTTTCATACCCAAATGATTAGTTAAAATGGTACGGATCGACTCGTGAGATACAGAAAGTTCGGCGGCTATCTCTCTCAGAGTTGAATGGGGATTTTCAGTCACTATTTCCTTCACTTTTGCGATGTTAACTTCAGTTGCAGACGTTGACGGCCTACCAGAGCGAGGCAAATCTTCCATCACATCTCTACCGCTTTTGAACGCTTTGAACCACTCATAAGCACGAGTTTTTGATAAAGTCGATTCACCGTAAGCCTTCTGTAACATTTTCAGTGACTCCGAACACGAAATTCCATTGGCGATGCAAAATTTAAGACAAACTCTTTGTTTGATATTTTTGTCCATTATGAAATTCGCAATACACACTATATATGATATTACTAAAACCAGCACTGTACTTAATATAAATAACAGATGCAACTCAAACTCCGCGCCAAAATGGAAAACAGTTGTGCCAATCTAACAACTACAAAAAAACAAAAATTTGAATTTGGAACCATAAACAAATCATCCATTCCCGATACTTTTTTGACTGAATGTATATATGTCTATTCATTATTTTTTGACTGAATGTATATATGTCTATGCCTACATCGATCATATTCGATCGCAAACTACCCACATCTTAGTACCTAATCCTGCATCATAAAGACATTACATTTTAAAATATCACATTGGCGTTTTCATCACTTCCACCAGGCGATAACAAACACGTCTCAATTAAATAAGCTTCGAATAACGGTCAAGTCAAATTAATAGAAGCGTTTTACCTACCAATAAAACGCATATTAATTTACTTACCTTAATCGAAGCTTATGAACCAGTTCTGCCTGGTAATTGGACTCAATGAATTCAAAAGTGCGGGGCTCGCTTTACGAGCCTCCCTACCACTGCCAAGCGGAAGTGACGTACTAGAAAGAGATAGATATATGGAAAAGTGAAAGCGGGAAACGTAATGCCTATCTCAATTAATTATGCTTCGAATAAGGTAAGTAAATTAATATGCGTTTTATTGGTAGGTAAAACGCTTCTATTATGTCTCTAATTACGGTATTCGAAAGGTTAATTCTATAATCAATTACATTGTTAAAACATGTTAGAAAAATATGTTAGTAAAACCGTACGTTTTTGTTTCATTTATGCGTTGTGGAAGCTGTTTTGGCAATTGTGGATTTAATTCTTCGACGAAGAAATAGAAATAAATTCCGTGTTCGACCTTACCTTACTTACGGCCTCGTTCTTTTAACTTAGACCAAGAATTGAAAATTGATGACAGATTTGGATTAAAAATTTTTTTTTTGTTCAGTTGATAGAACCTCTTCATAATCACTTTGATTATAGAGAGCTTCTATCATTAATTTTACCAGACGCACAGAAGCAAATGGTGTGGCAGAGTGTTGTTACCACCCACCTAACATGAGATTTGGTGTGACTACGATTTTTGGCAGTAAATTAAAAACAAAATGTTTTCTTTATTCCGTTCCATCCATTGATATAATTAAAATAGCGGAAGCTGTCTAGGTGACTCGTCTCTAGTGCGTGAATCGCTGAAAATAGGATGGTTTAAAAAAAAAAACAATGTCTGTTTACAGAAAAAGAAAAGAAAAGAGTTGCCTACTCTAGCAAAATATTTGCACGAAATGCGAAATGAAATCGATTTTGACAGTAGTCGTATTTTTATTGAAAATTATGAGGGGAATGGGATTTAATTTAAAAAAAAAGTAGGTTTAAAAGGAAGGTGTTAATGGAAAGGTACGATATTGTGGCGTAGCGTTATCGGCTTATGAAAGAATTGCAGTACAATCGAAATATATTCATCCAAGCTAAAAACAAACAAAAAATTATGTATTTTGGTTTTTCGTTTCAAAAACTAAAAACATCAACAAAAAAAAAAATGTATTTTTATCTTTGACAACATTGACAGTCTGTATCTTTGACAACATTGACAGTCTGTAGCTTTGACGTTTGTTGTTGTTGTTATTGTCAAACCTTTTTTTTTTGCAAAAGAAAAGTTAAAATTCGAGAAAAGCACTACAATTTACTGAAATATTTTTCAGTAGATCAGCAACATAGAGAGTTTTTTGAAAGAATGTAAATTTGTAAAAAAAAAAATATGTCTGCGGAAGATTCGCCAGCTGCGGCGTACACCGAAAGCAATGATGAACAGAGCAATGAATCTTTGCTATCAGGTATAATATTAATACCCCAGGAGGACGATGAGTCGGAAGCACAAGGTATTCTATCTTCGTAACGTCAATCGCCGCATGACTTTCGGTACTGCCCGATTTCTTTAGAACTTATCCCGAGCCCAAACAGTAAAACAAAACGCGTATTATTGTTGTTATAAATGCATGTATGTACATTAATATTAGTATGAAAGTTCCACTGCTGTGCTGATTTTCATGTATTTTGGTTTAATTTAAAGTCTTCTCATTTTTTTTTCATTCTTGTTCCTGTGAATTAGATAAACTAAAAGTAATTTATTACACATCTACATACATTGTAAGGCAAATGCTAACTTTTAGTATTTGATAGCGGGTAAATAACCTGAGCCCAGTGTCAAGGAGTAAATCAATATGCCGAGATCCTGATTGTATAGAATACCCAAAGTTAAGTACTTAATAAATACAGCTACTAGAATACAGCAAATGTAGCACCAACAATGTTATAAGACATGGCTATAGAAAAGTGGACCAAATGTTGATGACTGTATCTAGATACAGTGCCACAATAAGTCCTTTATACGCTGCACCCCTAGAAAAACCATTACAAAAAATAAGGCTGCATATAAAAAATTTGCACCCTTTCTGGGACTGCGCCCAGTACTTGGGCACCACAGGCACCACCCTAGTTTTAGCACTGTCTAGATACAATACCAAAATCTAAAGTTTGCTTTTTCTTGTCATAAATCTCAAAATTATTTTTTTTTAATAATTTCAGGTGAAGAAGAGAACGAAAGTAAATATGTTATGCATGAAGTTATGGTTGAAATCATGGAGTCTGATGATGAAATGAAACCTGACCTTACACTGTTAGATAAAGAGGTGGCTGATGATAATCCAACAGAGGAAACTAAAGATATAAATGAAAATATGATGTTAGATGGAGACTCCACAACTAATATTACATTAGAACAGGTTAAAGATGTAAACGTAATTATGATGTTAGATGAAAATGCTACTCCTGATATTCCATCAGGGGAAGCCAAAGACGCAGTCAAAGTTACTGTGTTAGACAAAGACTCTGTACCTTCTATAACATTAGACCAGGCTAAAAATGTAATCGAAATTACAGTGTTAGATGAAAACTCAGCTCCTGTTATAACATTAGATCAGGTTAATGAAGTAAGTGGAAGTCTGGTGTTAGATAAAGAATTTGCACCTGATAATTCGACAGGGAAGGTCGAGGTATTTATGAACATAAATAATAGTATGATGATAGATGAAGATGCTGCTCCTGATAACATATCAAAGGCAGTTAAAGAACCAAAGACAAGTATAGTTTCAAACAGAGTAACTTTAACACAAGACAGTAATCATATAGCAGAAAATACTGATGTAAGAACTGACAAAGTAAAAGAAGACAATGAATCTATTTTCCCTGAACACGTAGACACATGTTATGAGCCAGAACGACTGAGGCCCATTATTGAAGAACGTGTGATGCCGCCTGTGGGTCATAAAACCAATGTCCAGCTGTTCGCTAAAGATACAGGACCCCAACTTTATAGGGCAAGAGGTGCTTTGGTAACAGCACCAATAATAACAAAGAACTTGCCGAAGGTGTTTGACTACCTGCCAATACACGGGAAGCCTCAAGACTGTAATAATTTGAGTGAATACTTTTCACATAAAATTAGAGAGTTTGTTGGTTGTGGCTTAACTGATCATGAGTTTAAACAGCTGAAGGATTATTGCAGGTGAGCTGGAATTTTAAATGCAGTCATAATTTCTGTAAATATTAATTCATTAAACCCCAAGTCAATGCTGGTGTTTGCTCTCTCATTGTCTTTCTATTGTGTCTCTAATTACAGTATTCGAAAGATTAATACTTAGATTAGATTTATTATTAAATAATAGATTACTAGGATGGGAAATTTTCTAGCACGCTGGCTGCCGTTGCTAAATGATCTTTATTTTGCAAATTGGCCTCACCATACAAATTGTCCAATCAAGTTTATCATTTTGTATGGTGAGACTAATTTTTTTTCGTTTCCTGAAAAAAAATCTTGTGGAAGGTTGTTCAGTTTCGTATACTAAGCAAGCCCTTAAAGTTTGCGAAGGGCAGTATATACACCTTGTATATTGTATACAGGGTTAATTTGACATTAAATACCATGGATCCAGCACATGATTCTGGACGCCCCGGTGGTAGGATTATTCGTCGGTTTTTTTTTCTGATTTGTTAAAGTACTTTTTAAAATTTAAACTGTGTAAAATTGTTATAATGAATCATGTAACTCTTGTACTTAGTTGAGCCATATTGTTTCAACCCTAAAAGGCAGAGACAGTCAGCCAGAGGACACTGAACCCTCAAAGCAATAGAAAAGGTACAATATAGTTGTTAGTGAATGAAATAAGTGACATAGTTTTTAATAAAGCAAATCGCATGTAGAAAGGTTTACAATTAAGATTGTCTTTTGACATTTCAAGGTTTTTTTTCAATAGAACCCCTGATTCCTTTTTCTAAAATGAAGCCTAAGTTACTCCTTATAACATTAGCTATCTTCCAGTGAATATCCTGTCACAACCAGTCTAGCCGTTTCGGAGATTAACTGGAACAAAGAGACAGACTATTTTTTTTAGTGCGTTTGATAGTAGTTTGACAGATCCAATTGTTGCTATTAAACACATTATTACAGTCCAGAACAATTAAAAACGGGAAATGAAATAGAGATGGAGACCAATGTTCCTGTAATGGGAGTAGTGGATGTGAAGATCTTGGAAAATTTTGACCCTCGCAAGAAGGGCGATCTCCCGGACCTCTGTATCCTGAAGAAGAACAAGCTGAGGATAGAGAAGGACACCAAGAGCCTCTTTATTAAGAAGCTCAAGTACCGGGGGGTTAGGAATCTACCGTTTACGCAAGAGGTACGTTGTAAACTTAGATATTCATTATACGATAGGTTTTGCTGTCAGTTTTCTACTACCACGAGTGTCGCCGCTTGTCTCACACACTTTAACACCACTACAGGCAATAAACCAATACGAACGCGCATTACGCAACTAACAGACCACGCACACTTTTTGCTATTGGTAGTTGAACTATGAGCATTACACTACTTTGTGGCCAGCCTGCCCCGCCCACAAGGCTATTCTAACCTCTTTCACCTGTTCTGTGGTCTAAGGGTGAGGCCAAACGAGCGTAATTTTGTGAGTCGTGACTTACAGATGCATTCCTACTGCGGCAGACAACACATTTAGCGTCCGAATGCAGCAGAAATTACGCGACAAAATTCAGCGACAGCGACTCACAAAATTGCGCTCGTTTGTCCTCACCCTAATGCGATGATTTGCGTTTGCATAGTACTGACTAACGAAAACCATAATGGACGCCTTACTGTGTTGTTTCTGCAGTTAATCGTACGTATTTAAAATCTTTTTAATGATGAGACTAGCTTTTGTCCGCGGCTTCGCCCGCGTACATAAGAAAAAAAAAATATTAAAAAACTTATACATATAAGCGTGCAACTTATATTTATTTATCGTTTTAATAGTAAACAATCCCAAGCTAAAACTAGCATACTTAATACAATTACGATGTGATCAAACATTATCTAGATTCATAGCATGTATACTCCTTTGCAGATGTACAACATGCCACTCGTGAAGCCTAATGCAGACACTCCTGACGTAGACCTGGAGCCAGGCAAGGACATCCTGTACCGAGTGAGGGTCTACAGGCCCTTTGTTTACAACCAAGCCAAGGATAGATTTGTGAGTTGAAAATAGATAAAGCGATTGCGAATTTATGTATAATATAGTTTATGCCAACTTACTAAAATAACCTGTAATCATTACTGTATTTGTTTATCACACTCATTATAAAGGCGAACGTTTGTATGTGTGTGTATTTGTTACTCCGTCAAACTCAAACGGCTGAACGTATCTGGACGAAATTTGGCACATGTGTAGATGTTGTGTCACGTGGCAACGTCAACGAAATGATATAATTATGATAAACATATATTTTTTCAAACCTATTAACCTGGCCGTTGCCGAGGAGTAGGCTTCAGAAAGGCACTGTTTTATGGCACTTTTCGAGTAAGCGCCCATATGCTTGACATTGACAGTTGAACTCCTCCGCGATAAAAAATGACAGGATTGACATTCCGTCACAGGGCTGTGACGTTATTAGAGTTGACTATAGGCTGGGCTAATTTAGTTTTCCATCCATCCACTGTAGACTCGCACCCGGCATTCAGTGTTCTGCTGCGACATCATGCTGACGGGCAGGAACAAGCTGTCGGACCTGCGCGACCGCTTCGTGTGCCACAACGACTTCGACATGCGGGTGGATGTGTCCAACCATCCCGACATGCTGCCCAGTGCTAAGCCTAAGGTATTTCCATTTAAAAAAAACATTTAAAAAAAATATACAACGACGCAATCACAGAGTTTCGTGTTTCGCATGATTTCGATTTTCCCAGGATAAAAGAATTGGTAACCTTACCATACTTATGAGATTAACTGTGGTGGCTTAATATTTTGAAGAAAGATTCTAGCGATCTCTTTTTTCCCAAGGGAAGCTGTAATGACATGTTCCAAGCAGAACAGTCTATGAAACCTAATTTCGACCACTGATTTTGAATTGAATTTTAGAAAACTTGTCCTAATTTAGCATAACTGGCCAATCTTCCCGATTTAATCTTTTTATCATTCCATTCCAGGAAGTATTCCCTTCCGGTTTCCTGTTTATAAACAACGTCTTCTACGTGGACACCCGAGAGGGATGCGTGGACTATAGCGAGCCCATCCGCGAGTGGGCGCGCAAGAAGGACCTCGGAGTGTTCCCTAAGAAGGATATGTGTGCCGTTCGGCTGGAGGATCTCACGTTGAAGCTAGGGTATCCGGAGGTGAGTCAAACAACACACCTGTCTTACACGACCGGTTAGGCAGAAGTATGTAAAGTGAGTGTAGAGAGGGATTGTTCTTCACTCACGCACGTCACTTTTGTCACACAAGGGGTTAGGCAGTATTGCGTTGAGTATTGAGTCATAGGCGCGCTAAATCGATCCTGGACTGTTCTCTAGGAAGGACATGTGTGTGCACCAACGTAGACCTAATGCATCCCGTGCTCTACTTCTTCACACTTAAAACGGAACGGATTTCAATGAAATTTGGTTTACGGGTAAGCCTTGTCCTGAAATAGCACATAGAATACTTTTTATCCCGGGTTTTCTACTTTCACGCGAGCGAAGTCACTGGCACCAGTTGGAATGACGACGATGCCTGTTTCACTTACATCAATATTTCAACATTGCTTTTATTTTTCTACAGGTCTACGTCCACCAAGGTAACTGCGAGCACGTGTTCCTGTTCTCAGAGATCCGTCTCCTGAACCCGACGGACCCCTTACGCCTCTACAACTACCCTTGTTCTACCGCCATAGCACAAAACCAGACCGTTTACTGCACAACTTGCGCAGAATTCTCTGCTAAATGGATCGTGGTGGGGTGCAATAGGGTCCCCTTTGATCCTGCTTTCTTCTGTGATACCTGTTTCAGACAATATTTGTACATAGATGGACAAAAAATAGGCGACTTCAAAGCCTATTCGTACCGCGGTAACGCCTTGAATGTACTAAAGCCTCAATGACGAAGGCATTTAGATTCGGATAACGGTTACAATTAATCGTGCTTTCGAATGTCGGCCGCGGCTCAAGGGGCGGGTAAATAGGTGGCACACACCATGTTGTGTTCGAATTATATGCGTGGACGATTGGGGCGGAAAGTGATAGCACAGTTTACGCTTTCTACAGAAAGAAAAACGGAAAAAATGTTACACACATCGTGAGGTTTGATTTTCACCATTTTGAAGTAGCTGTAAGGATCTCTACGGCCAATTATTCTGAAATGGAAACATCCTAATCAATCAATCAATAATTTTATTTGCATAATAAGATATCTAACTTTTTGTATACCGTAATAAAATACAGTAGGAGCATGAAATGAATGAATAGGATGCAACTATGGGCGGTCTTATTGATAAAAGCACTCAAACCGCACACTCATTTATAGTTCATTTAGTAGAGTCCCGAAAAGATAACACTAGTCTTACAGTTTGCCCACATTGGGCTAAAGTTACAAAAAATCAATCCATTTCGTGTCTTTTGTCTCGGCAGACTTAGACAAATGACTTTTCTGTTAGCTTTTTCGCCAAACGCTAAGTACAAACTGTTTGTACAGTGTATCAACTGATAATCAACTAAAATTCATCAAAACTTCCTATTTCATAATGAAGGTATCGCTCCCATGATAAAGTTTGACATGCGTAGTCTGATCACTCGAACTCCACAACTATACCACAAAATATATAGGTACAGAAGTCAATCTACATACTGTGCGCTCTCACAACGCACACATAGACACCGCTCACGGACACGATATCTCGGAGCGCTTCGGCCGGCTCGTTGAACATTTCCGGCTCAAACGCTCATTATTGTGCGTCCACCGAGCGTAGGTATAAAAAGTGAAGTACATACATGAGATTGTCTTCTGTACCTATATATTTTGTGACTATACTCTGTTGTAACATTAGATATTTATGAAAACCTTTTGATCCTTTTTTTACCCGATTTTGTTTTTATTACGTTGGTGGCATGACAAATGGCGGCTGCAATAAATAGTTGGTATTGTTACCACTTTTAGCTTTTAATGCCATCCGTATGCCTATGAAATATAAGTTAAAGTCGGTTGAACAAACAGTAAAATGATATTTAAATTATGTGTGTATAGTTTTCGGCCCGATCGTACCTTTTTGCATATACTTACTTCGACTCAGTGTGGACGATAGATTTAGCCCAGAATGCCCCGTGTATGAGAGCCCTCGCTGACTAGGAATGATGACTGGGTACTGTAGAGCTTTAAACTATTTAAAGGTTGGTTCATACGACATGTAGTAGATGTTAGAATATGGTTGACACACTGGTCATATAACGTTTAAACCTAGAAGTATAAATTTGGTTTTGGTTGACAAGAGTCCACTCGTCCTGCCGTCGGTATAGCGCTGTTCTTTAAAGTAGTGTAAGATAATATGTATGTAACAAATTCGTTTGTGAAACGTCTAGTTATATCTTTATCGGTGTAAAGTTTTTGCTCAACTACTGATAAATGATATTTACTTTACAAATAGGTTTAAAAAACACTTTTACACATCAATTTTGTTTTCCGTCAGTTTAAACTAGATGAGGCCGGTGTTTCCTAGCTGACTACCCTGAGAAGAAATGCCGAAACAAACTCAGGGGTCAAAGTCACTTTTAAAGTCCATACAGTAAACAAATGTAATGGTCAAATCACATGAGAACCATGGAGATTAGTTCGAGATTGTCTTTTGAGGAAAGAACCACACAGATTGGAGTGGACCTGTTCAGTCCGTGCAAGCATTTGTCAGTATTCGCAAAGCTCAACTCCCTACTATATTTGTGTTATGAAATAAATTACTTATGACTTAGAGTGACCCTGGCCAAGGCTCTGTGAGTCAAAAGATAGAATAGATTAGAGTAAAATGAACTTTATTGTATACTAAATTAATATCACAATAAACCAACTTAAATTTATGGGCACAATTCGCTGACAGCTATATCTACCAGACAGCTTGTGGATAAAGTGTGAATACTGATATTAAATTAATGAAACATTACTTGACTAACGCCAGATAAACGTGGAACAACGGTCATTGACCCTCCTACATTTGTTAACATTATTAATTTCAAAAATGGAAATAAAGACAAAGCTGTCTTGTATCGACATGTATCGTGATCCTTACATGATCTAGTAATGAAAAGCAGTTCATTGTTTGTTTTTCGGGTCCCTACGCAGAGATATTAGGAAAAGGTCAATGTACTTTATTCTACGGTTATTTGGCGCCTTCTATAGAGCTCTTATCTTTCATATCTTTAATCTTAGGTTTTGATCAAGAGCTCACAGTCAGCTTCAAGAGTTGTGTCCCATGTGCCACGGAGTCCAGCCCTGATAGTAGTTTCAATAAAAGTTTTGTACAGAACATAGTACCCAGTCTAGATGGAACAGGATAAAGCGATACTTAGGTTAATTTGAATCGTACATATTTAGTAATAAGGTCTAATATTAAATACATTTTGTAAACATCATCGTCATTTTGTATTTTAATAATAGTATTTGTTAATAAATACCTCGAAATAAGGTCAGTTAACATCTAAGAGATTTTGCCAATTTATTTTGGTCCTTAGTGTTGTTTAGAATTTTTGTAAAAAGAAAAGTGACTGATCTTATTCTAATGTTGATATTTTTTTAAGTTTTTTTAAAAGTGTTTCTAGATGGTGTTCGACACTTTCGTTATTAAAACAAATGAAGCCTCTGAATACAAAAATAAGTTAGTCTTAACCTCTCAGGCCGAATACGGTACACCTCATAAGAGCTAACTTAAACCTTATTACGTAAAAATAAGGATTAAGTTAGCGTGTACTGGTGTCAGAGAGGTTAAGGCCACTACTGCTGGTATGGTAATAGAGACTTTAAGAATAAAGTGAAGATAAGAGACTATTTATTTATATTATAACTGTAAGTGGTCTGTGCTTCTTCTAAACATTGTTATGATTTTTCGGTGAATCAATGTTTCCGTTGTACATACTACGAATAAGATTATCTTCACATAATATAAAACAAACGTGTATTATACTCGACTTCACTGTGATGTCGTTGACAATACAAAGATTATTTATTCTGTGTCTGTGTGTTTATAAATCCATTAATTTATCCTAAACGTTTTCTCTTATAGAGAGAACAATAATTGAGGCAGGTTTGTGTAGGTACCATCGCGGTCATTTCTGCCTGACCACTTAAAAAAAAAAATCCCTTGAATCCTGCGGTGCGGCGCCAAACCAAACCCTTTGAAATTTTTGTTTCCAGTGCAAGCAAAACTCAGCGGTGGTCAGGCGGAAGTGTCTTTGATGGTACATAATGTGCACCAGAGTGAAGCCGGGCGGGTTACTATTACTTGTGTAATGAGGAGTAGTTAATGTAATGATTCTTTGATTTTAATGAAAACGTCTAAAGACGCATTGCTCAGTGACTTGCAGTGAAAATGAACGCTTTTTAAAAATGTGGTAGCAGGATGTAAATAAATGAAAGTGCAATGATTCCTATGTACGATCAGTAAATGTAAATTTGACGTAAAAAAAATAAGGTCCATTTTCTGTAGATTTGGTGCTGAAGGCTGACATTTTAATGGGTGTGATACTAATTATGATAGGAATGACTTGTGATGAAAAGCAGAAGATGAAAAGACCGTGTATCACAATTTATAATTTGCTCGTCTTGATGATAAAATTAGGGAGAAACTCTATTTCCGCCATTTCGTTGTATTCTTAGTAATTCGCGTAAGATTCGCGTGAGCGCATTATAAACATGTTTTTTTTTATGGCGGGAAAATCATCCAATGACCCCCGCTCTTGGGCGGAGCGGGAGATAGTGTCAGAATTGTACTGACTAAAAACACTACCCGTTCCTTCGTGCTTACATACCGGGGCTGAGCTTTCTCTCGAAGCTAACCCTGGCCCCAGTAGGCTTCAACACAGCTGGCTGCTGTTGCTGACAACTCCTTGATGCGCGCGGGAACAGTGCGCGCCTTCGACGACTTAGGCTCGGTCTGGACAGTTATCGGACGATCGGATAGCGAGCTACCCATTGCTCACCGTCCGCAATTCCGCGCCTACGGTGACCGGAAATCGGGATGGGAATCCCGGCGGTGGCGAGAGCGCCATTGCCCGATGCGGTCGGCCTCCTCCTTTGTTAGCATTACTGCTTCGCAGAAGGAGGCGACCGCCTGCCACACCTCCTCGCTCCGGACCATGGCCTGTACTAAGGCCCGGCGCGAGAGGTCTCCGCCGCCGATCGCTCACGAGGGCACGACGATGCTCCGCCCAAGCAGTGCACACCTCGACTGTGTGCTCCACCGTGTTCTCCGGGCGTTTCGCAAAGTGGCGGTACAGGAACCTCCCGAACTTGCCATGTCCAGTGAGGACCTGCGTCATGTGGAAGGTAAGGACGCCATGAGTTCTTTTCAGCCACGCCTCAAGGAGACTTACCGCCATAATTGTGGCTTGCCCAGCACTGGGTTGCGATAATCGCTAATGCCATTTCACCATGAGATCCCGCCGGAGCACTGTCCGCCATGCCGTGACCTGTCGCGGCAGCGGACTTGCACCACGGCGTTGTATCTCTACGCGCAAATCGTGCATGTGTGCAAGGACTGTCGGAAATACTCCACGAAATTCGACCAGCTGTCGAGGACGAGTCCCAGGTACTTCATCGTCGACCTGACGCCGATGTGAACTCCTCCTACCGTTAATTGTGAACCCGATGGTGTCGCGTTCCGAGGGCCTAGAAAACACATAGCCTCGGATTTGTGCAGCGCCACCTCGAGTCCCAACTGCTGTATCCTATCAACGACTATCGCAACCCCGCGTGTCGTTAGAGTGACCGCCGCCTGGTATGAGTCTCCTTGCGATAGAACCAGCATGTCGTCTGCGTAGCAGACCACCACGCTGACCCCGTCTGGGAAGTCGCCGCGCAGCATGTCGATGTTCCACAAGGTTGGTCCTAGTACCGATCCCTGCGGAACACCGCACGACATCTTTCGGCGTCTCCACTCTCCCTGGATTATAAACATGTCAAATTTTTTGTTTGTTTATACGTTTATAAAAGGTAATCTCTAGAAATACCGATCCGATTACAGAAATTCTTTTATTGATTGAAAGCTATGCTGGGCTGAGCATCTAGTTGATACATTAGATCTCGAATGCCATGCGCAGTTGTAGTTGAAAAAGGTAACGAGGGCGAAGCCGACGTAAAAAGCTAGCCATAGATAAGTTTACAATAATTCATGTGTTTCCTCCAATAACACAAAAACAAATATCTTTAAAAGGCTAAAATTACACTTCTAAAAGTATTCTATAGGTATGGTAAATAATTAAACTTATCATAGACTGAGTCCAGGTTAATAAATAATGGTCTTGAAAAATATGTAAAATATTATGTGTCCCTGATCTAAAGACCAGAAGATAGATATTGCGGCCAAAGGCCATTTTAGGGTTTTAACTATAAAGGCTGATTTAGCTTAATAAGAGTTATGTAATCTAATGGGGTTTAATTTAGAACGAAGAATTAGTTAATAATTTCTTTCGTAACACGTCAAAGATTACCTTTTATTAAACTTTTATGTAATAAATACATAACTAATAACAGTACTGTTTAGGCACTGCGCTGCATGAACGCAGCGTTAACGCAAATGCTGCGCTCGCGCATAACAGATACCATGTCACATAAACGAAGAATGTAGAATTACATTGGGCACACGTGGGCCACGTAGCCGTACTGGGCGCGTCGGTCTCCATACATTATAAATGGCAACTAAACTGGTAGAGCTACATTAGATCCACGCCACGCAACGCTACTTATAAATTAGGCGTGGCACACGTGTGCATCGGTCTACTGTAGTTCTCGCTTTAAAATAGTGCTTTATTAAGTTAACTAGCGAAACTCCGCAGAAATGTGTGCGTGTGGTGTGAGGGCCAGTTTGTTAAAACTCTATGAAAATATGCTTAAGATTTATTAAAGATTTCCAAAGAAATGTGGAAGTTGAAATCAGATTATGTGAAAGTCAAATTAGCGAGTTATGGACTGTTAAGGTGGGCCCTCAGTTCTCACACAGAGGATTGGGTATCGATATCTAATGGCAATAAAACAACCATAATATGTGTGCCAGTGTTTCTGTGTGTACTGTATTTGAATGAATAATTCGATGTTCAAGATATCTCTGCCTAAATCTTCAGGGAGTAGAGGCGTGATCTTGTCTGCTATGTTTCGCTAGAAAATTGATTTTAGCCTGTATAGAAAACATTATTATTACATACGTAACTACGTATTCTTTTTTTTTTATTGCATTGATGTTGTATTATTATGGAGACAGTTTTCTGGGCGATTCCTAAAAGCCGAGAGAGTGTCTCATTCGTCTGACTTAGATTTTTCTTTACATTTTATATATTTATTTGAATATTAGTTTTAGCCGATCACTAAATGTATCTAAGGCACTCATTTGCACCCCGTGGCTAACGACACAAAATAGGAACGAAAACTAGGCCAGATGAATGAGACGTTTTTTCAGTTTAAAAGAAATCACCCTTCCACGTCCGCGCAGTGTAGAATTTTACCCAAATGGCAACCACGGCGTCTCTTTTATAACTAATTTATTGTAAGTAGTAAAACTTCCGGGAAGCAACGACAACTCTTTTTTATCAGTTAAGGATATATTTAAACAATATATGATCGCCATTTGAATCAAATTCTACACTGTGGGCCGTGCTAACTACCTCTACCAATATTAGTGGTCACTATTTGCTACAATATATCATTTTAATACCTGATAAGTTTTCTGTGATTTTTACTAATTAAGCTTCAATCGAACTCGAACCGATTTATGCTATATCATGTAGTTTTATTGTGTTAAATAAATATTTTTAAACGGTACATTTATTGTTGTTTATTACTTTCATTAAAAATACAAATAAATAGTCCTGAAGCTAATTTTGGCGACGTGTAATAATAATAATACCGTGCGGTAACCGTTCGGACCGAGCTCGAGTCGTTGATGCGATAGTCAAAACCGGAAGAAGTCATTAGATGACTTTTTACCTAAAAAACAACTGCAAACTATAACAACGAAGGAAATTAATCACAAAAACTAGGTAACTCATACCTGCTATTATAAAAAACTTTATATTTTTCCTACTGTGTAAAACCACACTTAGATAGTCAGTGAGGCCGAACGCAGGACCCCCATTATGCGTAGCAGTCTTATTTGCACTCACTAAACCAAACGAGACAGTCTTCCACAAAACTGAATCTATAAAATATTTTTACCCAAGGAAAGAGAGAGATTATTTATTGGCTGGCCTGTTTATGTAGTGGTTAGTGGCCCTAACAGCTATGCCGGAGGTCGCGGCATCGATTCCCACACCCAGTACAAATGTTTGTTTGATGAGCATGATAATTTTTTCTGTCTGCGTCTAATTTATCTATATATTTAGAATTATAAAGTATGTTTGTCAGTTGTCTAGTACTCATAACACAAGCTCTGCTTAGCTTGCGACTAGACGGAGGCGGCGCGTCACGACAACATTTAAACACAGCATGCCGTACATTCTTACAAAGTATCAGACTGTACCATGACGTCAGCCTCATCCTTTGCGTGTTTGGACTGATTGATACATTTATCTGAGATCAGCAGCTGATTGGCCCAATCAAGATAGCGCGTTCCCACACCGTTAGTTATTTGTGGATCTTGCGGAATAATGGCAAGCTACCAAGCCGTGTGGGGTATTTACTTAGGTAAATTGACTGAGGAATGTCGAGTTGGTGTGAAACCTTGAAACGCTGGAACGTTGTCAGGTCGGCCAAGTGTCATTTGATTATGATTTGTAAACCTACTTTAGCTGCGCTATGGTCGGAAAATTCTGAGAAAATATCAGGAACTAAAGTGAGACGAGTTTCCGTAACGAGTCTGCCCACACGACGTCGTATCTTTATTAGGATTTAACTTTAAAGTATTTTTATTTTATGGTGGAGTAAATCATCCAATGACAACCAGAGATAGTGTCGGACTCTTACTGACTAAAAACCCGTTCCTTCTAGCCTCCATATCGAGGCTCGAGGTCCCTTTCTGATAATCCTGGCCCCAGTAGGCTTCGACTCAGCTGGGCCCCTGCTTTGCTGATAACTCCTTGAGGCGCGCGAGAACAGTGCGCGCCGTCGACGACTTGGGTTCGGTCCGGACAGTTACCGGACAGTCGGACAGCGAGCTGCCCATGGCTCGCCATCCACAAGCTCGAGTCTACGGTGGCCGAGATCGGATTCCCGGCGGCGGCGGCAAGAGTGCCGTTGCCTGATGCGGTCGGCCTCCTTCTTTGTTAGCATTACTGCCTCGCAGAAGGAGGCGACCGCCTGCCACTTCTCCTCGCTCCGGACCGGACCATTGCCTGAACCAAGGCCCGGCGCAAGAGGTCTCCGCGGCCGATCGCCCCCACGAGGGCACGGCGAAGCGCCCTGCTTGGGCGGAGCAGTACACTCGTCGACTGTGTGCTCCACCGTGTCCTCTGAGCGTTCCGCACAGTGGCGACACCCGGGCGTCTCTTCCGCTTGAATCCGATGCAGAAAGCTCCCGAACGTGCCATGTCCGGTGAGGACCTGCGTCATGCGGAAGGTAAGGACGCCGTGAGGTCTTTCCAGCCAAGCCTTAAAGAGGGGACTTACGCTACGCTAATTGTGGCGTGCCCAGCACGACGCCAGGTTGCGATAGTCGCTGACGCCATTTCACCATGAGATCCCACTGGAGCTCTGTCCGCCATGCCGTGACCTGTCGCGGCAGTGGACTTTCACCTGGCGTTGCATCTCCACGCGCATATCGTGCATGTGTGCAAGGACTGTTGCCTCCAGATCCCACGGTGGTAGGCTAGCAACAAGGCTCGCCACTTAGCGGGAGATCGTGTGATATCCCCGCACCACCCGTATTGCCATGACCCTCTGGCAAGCGTTCAGCATAGTCGCCGGTCGCTTTTGCAGCGACAGCGATGACCAAACCGCCCGTTATTTCTGGCTGTCGTTAATCAATCATTCTTAGATGATTTGGTTTTACCTCCTTCTTTCGAAAGTGTCCGAAATCGATGTTTTTGCCCGATGCCATATTGTTGACGTATAGGATGGCATAGGTATCTGTACGTATTCCATTACGTATCAAGTCATGAAGTGCATGCTGTTCCATTCTTCCGTTTGGTTTTCACATGATTGATAACTTCCAACCTTCCTTTATTTGCTCGTTAGTAGATCATATCCTTCACTTACCTACATCGACCTATTTTTAACGTTAGTAACTAAGACCAACTGGTGGGCGTCTAGATTATCCCAGTTGCAGGCCTGCTCCATCATCGTTAGCGCTGATCGGATCGTCAGGTATCGCGTATTGAGGTCTAGGATGGGCAAAGTGCACGCTAACTGGGCCAGACGCATCTGGAGACGTGAGACTACACTTCAATTGTTTGATTTAAGCTAGATCTACATTAGACCGACGCACATGTGTAACACGCCTGATTTGTACGTAGAACAACGTTGCGTGCCGTCGTGTGGCGTGGGTCAAGTGTAGCTCTACAAGTCTAGTTCCCATGTATGGAGACCGACGCGGCCAGATCGGTGGGTGTGTCACATGTGTGCGCAGTGTAGATCTAGCTTTATTTGTTTTGATTTACGAATATTCCTTGTAGGTAAGATTTAATTAGGTCATAGAGTCTTATTATGTTTGTATATCAGTGAATGAATGAATCATTAGTAAATAATAACGCATGTAAACGAGCTTTTTCAGTTATTTAGTAGTATTTTTTCCTTGATGAATAATTCCATTTGTGCATAAGTCTATTTAGCTAACAATTCTATGAATTATAAAGTGTTAATTAGATTATTTTTATACCTCTTATACCTAAAAGCGAGAAGTAAACAATTGTTTTATAATTTACCTAATGTGGTTTCGATTCGTAATTCAAGCTTCGAAACCACATTTTATCACCATTTGGTTCAAAATTCATTTTATATTTACAGCTATCCTATATTTGACATTATTTATAGCACAGAATAAGTAATAGTTTATAGGTACCTACCTATATAAAGCGGTAGAACAACAAAATTACTAATGCTATGTTTTCACATCAAGCGCCTGAGTAATAATTGTGAGCAGGAAATTGAAGATCTGTATAATAATTTTTGGTGCTTCATGAATTTAAATTCCTTGTCTCTTACGACAGCCACTGTATAAGGTAGATTCGATCTTTTACAGCCGCTACTAATGAACACATTCAATACAGACACTCTGGTCCTATTGGCAAGTACAAGATCCTGCTTAGTCTTCGCAAAAAATGTCCTGTTCCATATTTTTTCCTCCACTGACTATATTAAGCTGAACTATTAAAGGGATGGAGCTATACAACATACTTTTTTTTTTAGTTTATGTGAAACTTGAATACAACGTGTAACGTTAAATGCGCAAAACCTCAGACACCCCAAATGGTTTTTAACTCGATTGATCTAATTATGTGAGAAAAAACAACATTTAAAAAAGATTAACATTTTTATGGGCAGTTTTGGTTTGTTTAAAATTCTTGAACTTTTATTATGCAGTGTATGAGAAAATTTGATTGGATTACAACTATTTGTGTTTGTTTACCTATTTCAGCGGGTTTGCGCACGTGATGGCTGGACCTATTCATAAATAGATAGGTCGAAGTTTTTATGCAGATTTTTTTGAAAAATTTAACCTATATTAAAAAGTGGTTTAATTGATTCTGCTCGTTATTCTGATCAAACTAATTTCAAGTTTTGCGCATTTAACGTTACATCTTGTATAGTTTGTCCAGAATCATTAACTGAACGGATTCCAGTAGTTTTTACACCAGGCTATATTTTTTTCAAAAAGTATTTAAAAACGTTACCAGTTGGACACCACCGATAGTCGACACTAAGTACAACACAAGTTACGGTAGGTTATAACGGGTATCAAAACAACTGGGTGTAACAGCAAAACCACCCCTCAGTCGCCTAGGTGGCTCGGTGACTATGTTATTTGCTGACATAACCAGCTTATAACTTTGTGATTTTTCATGATACAGTTATGGAATTTTGTACATAGATTCTTTTCATAAAAATACTAGACACGTGTTTCGGGTTTGGCATATAGAAACTAATGTTGTATACAGTATAGGGTGTATTTCTCCATTCCTTTCTCTCTCGCACGCCTAACATTTTAACACAACAAAGTAAAGGTCCTAGGAATCTTTTTCCTGTAATGACGACACCCATCACACTAGGTGTTATTACCGAGCACATACCTCAAGGACTTCAGAACATCTACGCTAAGTATAAAGTCGTAATTGACATAACCATCGCATATTTTTATACCGACGTAGGTGTAAGTATAGCAAATTGTGGGGCATGGTAAATTGTAAAATTAGTAGAGCATCCAGCTGATAAGTTCCGGTCCGTCGCTGCCTCTCTGAGTTAGTTTGATGCAGGGCTGTCAGAATGTTAACCTATTATTTTAGTCAGTATCTACCTGTCTGTCTATTTAAATAACATGAAAGGAAATTAGTATACTTACTAATAATCTAAAGGTGAAAGTTTGTACTTGTGTGTGAGCGTAATGCGTTCCAAATAAGATTAGGATGGATAGCCATGTTTTGACGTCACGCCATACTGTCAAATCGTAGAAATAGAGCAAGTAAAACAAAAAAAAAATAATTACGAACTGAGAACAAAAAAAAATTTAAACAGAATCCAGTTGTTCAATTTGCTCATCGCTGAGTCCTTCAATTTTGCTTAATTTCTCGCGATTTGACAGTATAGCGTGACGTCACAACATGACAATCGATCCTATTCTTATTTGGAACGCATTGTATATTTGTAACTTCGTTACTCTCAAACGGCTGAACGGATTTGGTTAAAATTTGATACACAGCTAAATATCATGTCCTTTGGATAATTTGGGTTCCGGTACTTTCACGCACCCGAAGGTGAGGAACAATCAAAAATATTTATTTCAATTAAACAATTTACAGGCAATTTTGAATGGTCAAGAAGGCATCAGTAAAAAAAAAGATGCTAATTGCACATTCCAAAGCGTGGATCTCCATGGAGAAGAATGTACAAGAAACTCGATGGACACTCATGGAATGTACTTATGATGGCTGCCTCTATGATGTAGGTACATGGAACAGTTGACTCTAGTATTTCAATACATCTGCAATATCTTAGGGATTGCAGATGTTAAAAATATCCATAGGTGGCAGTGGCTATTTGCCAGAAGGTGAGCTGCCTGCATAGGTGCCACCTAATTTCACCTCAGAAAGAGTCTCTGAAATTCGACCTAGATTAGGACCATTTTACCGGAGATTTCCATACAACTGCGCAAATTTCCATACAAGCTTACCTGACAGATATAACTGTGGCGGCAAACCTGTCAGGTATCCTAGCGTGTAATGTTCGGAATTTTCATAGTTTACAAGTTGTAGATTATGGGTTTAAACTCATTCAGGTTTAATCACGGTGAAAATAGTGCTCTCAAAACGATGCAGCGATAAAGGAAAACATCGTAAGGAAATGGAGCATTTCCTAGAACAAAATTCAAGCTTAAGTCTTTATAATTATATTAAAAAAGCTTTAAGCTTGGATGCGCTCCCTTCAGATTTTTCTTAAAATTTATATAAACTAGAGCCTCACGATCCCACCAGATGGCAATTATGGAATCTTACACTACATTTTCCACGTACCTACACTTGACTGGTCCGTCCGCTTGGCGGAGGTCCCCCCAAGTCTTTTCAATCTTCTCAATTTGGCCTAAAACTTCGTTAACTTTAATACAAGAGGTGTAGCCGCGTGTGAGCGCTAGTCGCTAGGTGCAACAACATTTCCGCGGGGGCGAGTGTCCGCGTGGAGACGAGCTGATGGCTGATGGCCGCCAATCTTCGTTATTGCACCGCATACAATGTTAACTAGCGAGGAGATTGTTATGGTGACTATTTTTTGTCGCTGTCATCGGGAGACGCTTGTTAGATGCACGTGCTTCGTATTACGAGTATGTTGTAATCATAGATATCCGTGGTTTTTTTTTTAGCGACGGGGAAGTCATCTTATGACAAAACCCGCTCTTGGGTGGAGCAGGAGATATTGTCAGACTCTTACTGACTAAAAACCCCGCGCCGTTCCTTCTAGCCTTCATACCGGGGCACGAGCTCCCTTTCGGACAACCCTGTCCCCAGTAGGCTTCGACCCAGCTGGGACCTTCCTGCTGCTGACAAATCCTTGAGGCGCGCGGGAACAGTGCGCGCCGTCACACTGATCGACCGACAAATAAATAAATGTCCTACTTACATACTGCTTACTTTATTACTAATTATGTATGCCTTGCGTCTCAACCGGCGCTCTAAACCTCTGCACTGAACGGGTCGTCAGGTAATGAAAAACGCCCATTCTTAAAAGGTGATTACTGATCTGGTTCTTGAAGCCTATTCTCAGGGGTGCTCGGCACCCACGGAGTCGGCGCCTCTGCTGCAGGGTGCTTATATGCCTTGCGTAACTTTTCCCTCAAATCTTGAATGTGGGGAAGAATTTCGTCCAGATTTGTATTAGGGAGTAATTGCGACGTTTTAGCACTTTAATGATTTAATCTATAGCATTACTTTTAGTATATGAGAAACCCGAAACACGGCGCGACGACGATCGGTCAAGCACGATCCTATTAGCAAAAAAAAAAACGAGCGGTTTTAGTCAGTATAAGTTTGACATGCCCTCGCGTTCCGCCCTAAAGCAGAAGAAGCCATTAGCTGATTTCCCACCCACCACACAAAAAAAAGCATCTTCGTGTAAAAATACGTAAATACCGCCAATTCAGGGTGCGCTACGATAAGGCTAATAAACTGGAAGGTTTGGGAGCATAATCAGAGATTGAATGAAGTATAACGTCAATTTATCAGTAGGAGATAGTGGCGCCGCGTGGCCCCACTGTTGCGCAACTGACCTGAAAACTAGACGTGACCAGGTTATGCAGATAGTTAAAAATAACGAGCAGGTTGTATATTGACTATGGTGTTTGATTAACTTAGATTCTTTTTCCTATTTTGGGAAAGCAAGTTTGGGCTGCTTTACAAAAAAAAGGCCTAATTTCTACCACATTATGGCCTCAATTAAGTTGTGACATTTCGTTTCACATTTGACGTTGAATTCATTTTCATTTTCAAATATCTTTATTAAACATAAAAATTTACAAAAATGTTCTTACCCTAAGACACATTACCACTTATATCTAAACACTTTCTCAGGCCACTAAATCGCCTTTCAAAGTTTATTTTATAAAAGATTATTTTTGAGCACTGATGAAAACATAAAATTAGCTAGAAATAACAATACTTCTTATAATTTTGCTAACTAATTGCGGGTATGACAAAAACAATTATAATAATATCTACAGAGTTAACTGATCGCACGGCAATGAATCAACGGCGTGAGCCTTCCTGCCTGACATTTGCACATTCGAATGGGTAGGTAGTTTTCCTAAAAAATAATGCCTGTCTTTTTTAGACCATTGATCTAGATGTCTATTTAAAACGGCTGATGGTGCGTGTTGTTTCAAGATTTTAGAATAGTCTGACTGATTAATTACAACCCTCATATTTACCTGAACTTATTGGGGAGGGCACATTGATTGCAAAACAGATGATCGATGGGGACGAAAGGTTCTGGAAGACGCAGCGTTGGAAGATAGCCTACAAGATGGACGGATAATCTAGTGAGGATCGCAGGAATCTGATGGATCCGAGACGCATAGGATTGGTCTTTATAGCGACACTTGGGGGAGGCTTATGTCCAAAAGTGGACGTCTTTCGGATGAAATGATGATGATAATCACCGTAGCCGCGGGCTCGCGGACGGCGAGCGATGTCCGACCGTCCGGTAACTGTCCAGACCGAGCCCAAGATGTCGACGGCGTGCACTGTATACGCGCGTCTCAAGGAGTTGTCAGCAACAGGAGGGCCAAGCTGGGTCGAAGCCTACTGTGGCCAGGGTTATCCGAAACGAAGCTCGAGGCCCGGTATGAAGAGGCTAGAAGGAACGGGGTGGGTTTTAAGTCAGTAAGAGTCTGACACTATCTCCCGCTCCACCCAAGAGCGGGGGTTGTCATTGGATGATTTTTGCCCACAGTAAAAAAAAAATGATAATGATGAACAGTATCTATCTAGTCATTGATTAACATTGACTGACTACTTCCTTCCTCTGATCCTCTTTACAAGGTCTTGATAAGCCTTTAGCAAAACTAAAGCCTTCTTACTTGTTAGTTGTATCAAGATTAAAAGTATAGGCACACCATCTGTTGGTACCTAATTAATTACAAGAAGGAACAAACAAAGATAGCGTTACTCGATGTTGCATAGTGGGATGTTTGCAAACGTAATGTGGGACAAAAAATGCGAAAATATTTGCGCAACGTTCGCTGCAGCAGAGCAAACACAGTTTGAGGTCGCATACCAATCGTGTGAGTTATCTTGCGTGTGTGCATCGAGTGATAAGCGAGGCTTGCTAACTTATTTATTACACTTTCATTATTTTCAGGAGAAGTTGGAGAAATATATCGACTTATTATCTAGTAAGTCTACCAATAAAATGTAAGTCGATGAGTACATAGAAATTAAGTGTCAAGATACTGAAAAGTTAAAACAAAAGTTCTCTTCAGCGCTACGTCGTCTAAAATAACTATTAAAACATACAGCGTTAAAATAGCCTTTAGGGGATACTTTTTTCGCGACCAAGATGCCAGGAATTTCGTGACACTTACGCATTTCGTTCAACATGTTATAGTGTTATAATAAGTGTACGGACTACATTACACCTGAGTCGAAGTGAGTCTTCGGTACGCGTAATCTAGTACGTAGTAGACATATATCGATGGAGAAACATAGATATCTTAGCTCATCGGAAAAATTGAGGCTAGAGATGCATCCACTCCACTCATTTTTATGATAAGTCGTTCGCAGTTCAAGCAGTGCGGCTCTAGAATGTTTTTCCCCGTGTCGGTAAAAAAATAGTACACCACGAATTAGGTACCTCTTTTTCTCTTTCTCTGTCGAATCCATTCCAAGGTTGTCTTTATAAATCGCTTTTAGCTATAAGACCACCCATTGTGATACTAGTGCTTGACTGCGATCCCAGCTGATGGTAGCTGTTAAAATATTTTAAGTTCCTACTGTTATTTAGTTATGATGTACAGTGAAGAGTATATCTATCTATTTATCTCATGTTTCAGGTGAACTAAGACACTATTGGCGTCCTTTACTCTCGCTGTCCTGTTCACCATCGAGGTAGAGGTTATTCTTGTTTAGCTCCAATTGAGACCAGAGATGAGAAAATCTGACCACGTGGAAGCCTTTCCTGGAGCTCTCTTGTAAACTTACCTGAACTTATTACTTATCAACCTGCCTAATATTATGATCTCTGAAAGTTTTCCGAAATTATTTTATTACTATGAAGTTGAAGTCCAGTGGTAACGACCCCACCTTACCAGTTGTTACTCGTGGGTTTGAACACAGCCAGGCGCATTACTCTGTGTACTTGTAATTTATTTCATCACCACTGCTCTCAAAACGGGAAAATAAAACATCGTGAGAAAACCAGCATGTCCTAGAACAAAAATTTGAAGACATGTGACAGACACCAATCCGCACTGTCCCCACGTTGTGGATTAAAGCCATTCCTTCTTCTTCTGCCGGAGCCTCAGCAGTGGGAACATTATAAGGTTGATTAAGCTATGTTCTGTTATATTTTAATGTTTATCCGCTTCTGAAATCCGTATCGTCGCCCAAAGAATCGCCAAACTAAATTGGCAGTGGACAAGATACATTGCTCGTAGAACGGATGATCGATGGGGCCGACAGGTTTCTAGAGTGGCGACCGCGAACCGGAAAATGCAGCGTTGGAAAGACTACTAGGTGAGAGTTGTGGGACTGCGGTGGATGCGAGACGCACAGGATCGGTCGTTGTAGCGACGCTTGGGGAAGGCCTGTGTCCAGCAGTGGACGTCTGCATCTTTCGGCTGAAATGATGATGATGATGATGAAATTCATATAGTAATTTATTATATGTTTAGGTATGAAGCGACGAACAGAAGTCTGCAGCCATGTGGCCCTGACGTCACGCAGTAGGTACTCCTACCTACAAGATACAAGTTTCACATAAAACAAATATTATCTCAGCGAGTACCACGCCGACTGTAATGTTTTACTTTGCGTTACATAACGCACCCTACTGTTTGCTGATTTGCGATCTAGTTCCTTGATATGTTGATATAAGCACTGAAATGGGAATAAATAATGTAATTGTAATAGTTCACTCAGTTTTCCTCAACACAACATGTTTTGTTAGAAGTCCTTTATCAGTTGACTAGCTTTTGCTCGCAGCTTCGCCTGCATACATTAAATATAGCCTATGTCACTCAGGAATAAAGCAGTTTTATATGTGTAAAAAAGTTTTCCCCATCGGACCAGTACTTCCAGAGATTACCTCCTGCAAACAAAAAAACATAAAAACAAACTTTACCTCCAATCTACACTACTAACTAACTAACTATGTTTTATAAGTTGGACGGTTCAATATGAATAGGTACTAATGTATTGTAAATTAGTCGGAATGTCGAAATATAGAGTGCCTAAGTATCTACAACGAAACCAATAGTTTCAAGATATCGGGTGCAATCTAAGCGTATCGCTTCGTCGTCTATACCGCGTCGCATACGTCTAAGCACTGGAAGAATTTGCCTGCTGCGGTCTTCCTGATTATAATTTGGGTGCCTTAAAGGGAAAAGTGAGCAGGCTCTTAATAAACTAGTGCGCTTCAACATCAGAGATTGCATCACTGCTTACCATCAGGTAGGATCGCGGTCAAGCACTAGTTTGTATCAATAAAACAAAACTCATATTGCATCACAGAAAACTGTTCTAATAAGGTTAGTAAAAGATACTCCTAGAATGCCATAAAAAAAAGAATTAGGAATAAATAACGATAAAGATGAAAATGTGATCCTAACACATGCTATAAATGCTAAAGTTCGTTTGTACATACGTTTGCTTGTTACCATTTCACAAACATCATCATCATCATTTCAGCCAAAAGACTGTTGGTTGGATATAGACCCAAGAATAACGTGGCCCGATCGATCATGTCGCCATAACGATCGGTCCCGTGCGTCTCACATCCATTGGATTGCAGCGACTGAACCTGTCTATGAAATTTTGTTAAAGAACAAGAACTTTCGCCGGTCACATTATTGCCTTAGGTCTCTATATGGGTCTTTATGTCTTTTAAATTATGATTGAACTATTTTGGTACTGTTAAAAATGTTACTAGTGTGTTATAAAAAGTTAATTTGGGAAAGTGCTGCTTCCACACGGGTGAAGCCAATGGCAGAAGCTAGTAATCCTAGATATTCGATTGACGACTGGTCAATAAACTACATCATTTGCATTAGACCATTAGACAGACACGCGAGATATTGTGTGACATAAGTGCTAAGCTTCTGTTGTATTTTACATCATTCAATATTGAACCAGTATGACTAAGGTAGATCTCGTTTTCTTAACCCATTAGTAGGCGATAATGTTCAGTTTAAAGTATGGTAAAGTGGATTATCCAGACCCTAAGGAGTGCCTCAGTACAAGTTGGTACCATTGGGATCATTTTTGCCTGCATTTAAAAAAAAAATTCGCTTCAATCCTGCGGCAGCGCGGCGCCAAACCAAATCCTTTGAATCCGTTTTCGTTTCGAGTGCAAGCAAAAATGAACTTAGCTGTGGTCACGTGAAAGTGTCTTTGGTGGTAGACTGGTGACACTGTGTCTGTTGATGGAGCCATATAACCAAAACGCCACAATCATAAATACATTTCCCTAGCCTTTTCCCAATTAGCTTGGGGTTAGCGTTAGCGCAGACTAACCGGAAGCAGCTAAATACCCGTGTTTTACTTAGAGCGAACTGCTTATTAGACCTCCACAACCCAGTTACTGGGCAACACGACACTTCTTAGATACCTACACAGCACAATAATTGCTAAGAATACAATAAAATCAAAGTTGCCGTAAATTAATTGTGTGTAAAATGATTATGGCTGGAAATATGTGATGTCGTGGTCACACAATGATCCATCATGGACTAAGTGTAGAAACGCAACACCAGTGATAAGATGGTAGGAAAGAAGGAGACTTCTGGTTTGATGGCACATAGATAGATACATAGACCATCATCATCATCATCATCATCTTCTTGCCCTTATCCCGTTTTATTTGGGGTCGGCGCAACACGTTTTTTTCTTCCATTCTGTCCTGTTGCTCGTCACGCTATCACTAACTCCCTTTTCATTCATATCACTTCTCACAGCATCCATCCATCTTTTCTTTGGCCTCCCTCTTCCTCTCCATCCATCCACATGTAAATTCATAACTCTTTTAGCAACATGCGTTTCATCTCTCCTCTTTACATGACCATACCAAGACAAACGATTTCCTTTCAACTTAAAACCACCACCACCACCACCATTGAACATAATTTATATTCCCTTTTTTTAACTGACCCCTAAAAAAATTGAGGTGCCTAAAGGCAGAGACGAAGTTTTTTTTATTTTTTTTTTTGTCGACGCGGAAAATCATCTTTGACGAAACCCGCTCTTGGGTGGAGCGGGAGACAGTGTCAGAGTCTTACTGACTAAAAACCCCGCGCCGTTCCTTCTAGCCTTCATACCGGGGCACGAGCTGCAGAGACGAAGTTGATCACGGAGTTGCTGAATGCTGCTAAAGTCAATCAATCAATTAATCCCCTGGCTTGTTCCCCATTTGGGGTCAGTCCTTCTGGTACTGTGTGGTGGTTCATTCTAAGCGATTTTGCGTAATTTCTGGCGATAAGCCCATTGTCAGCAGGGCGTCCTGGATGGTTCGCCTCCAGGTAGTCGGTGGCCGACGTCTACCTCTTTTACTCTCTTCTATGGCTAAAACGCGCCGGGTCATGTGGTCTTCGTTTCTGTGCATTACATGCCCATACCATCACAAGCCGTTCTGGCAATGTTGTGAAAGAGTTTCTATGAATAAAATAATAAATCTTAAGAAGATGTTACGTATAAACTTAAATTATCATCAGAAGACAGCTAATATTGACTCAGATTCTTGAAGATCTTTGCAAATGTATTAAATTAATCGCTAATAGTTATAACACGTTTGATAACGCTCATAGCAATAGTTAAAAACCAGTCAAGGTTGCAGATAACGTAATAAGTTAATGTATAGTCGAGATAACTGCAAATTGGCTCCAGCCATTAATTTGTACCGTTTTGTATCGTTTTAGACGTTTCGCAATACTGTATGCCTATGGGATTCCGAGGATCTTGAACATCGTAAGCTTCTTTAAGGCCTTTTGTACCAGATTTTCGTAATTTATCAACCGATGTCGTAGTCTAATTTATGTGAGACAAGAAAATTAGATGCCGCCCGCGGTTTTGTCCACGTGAAATTAATACCTGCTTTCAAACTTCATAAAATATAGCGTATGTGTAAATTTAGCTTTCCTGGTACAAGACACCTAGACTATAGAACGTAAAGGAGTAACCAACAAACACGCTTAGAAATTGTATATAGGTACAAACTTTTATCTTTATTATATTAAGTATGATTTAAAATCAAATTGGATAAACAATATTTATTCTAACAATATTTTTTATAAATATGTCCATCCTATAGGCGGGAGAATAGCAGACTCTGTTATAAACAGAAGGTTCTATTTCGCGGCTCTCTTCAGGCATCATGTAAATGATAAATGATTTTACGTAGACAAACTCTCGAAGTCTGAGACTAGGTGTGAGTGAAAAAGGTTCATAATAATGCAATACTCATCGAAGTTTGGATATTTACTAAGCCGTCATTCATTAGATTAAGAGGTTACAGATATAAAAAGAAGAAAACAAGGAGTTCATACTGGTAATTAGTTGCCTCTAGAGTGGAAGCCAAACCTATCAATGCTGGGAAAAGGCTAGGCAGCTTTCATATAATTATACCAGAGATGTAACGAAAGTAGTTTTTTCGAAATCGAATTCGGAACCTTAGTTTTTGGTTTATCGGAATCAGAACCGAAATCGGAAGCGGAGGTGAAGCCGGAAGCGTCTGATGAAAACTAATCAAAAACTCAGATCAGTATAAATGAAGAGCAAATTCACAATGTTCCAAATAGGAAACAAAACAATTAAGTGAAAGGTTAAAAGACAGAGAGCGCGGGAAGAGGGAGGTTCTCTGCGTGTAGTATAAACTTGTTTGTAGCTCTCCGATATACGTTCCGATTAAAATTTATCAGAACCGAACATCTAAGTATGATCAGATCCAAAATCGTAATTGGTGGTGTAAAATCAATTGGAAGTTTCGAACGTTCGGAACCTCCGTATAAAATCTTAACAATTTCACATAATCACATGAAAATGTCTTTACCGCGTTTTCGAAAACATTCGAAGTCCAGAAATTGGGTCAGGTTAGCAAGGAGGCTGCGGTAAACAGAGATTAGATAGCGTTCACAAACACGAGATAAGAGCAACCTGCTACGAGCTCACTTGTTATAATTAGCTAACCGATCGCATCCATTGAACCGATCTGGGGTAAGTAGCCTTGTAGGTAGACTGGAGATTATGCTAATAGATGGAGAGCTATTGAATGATTTGGAATTCCTTCATCTGTCTGTGACTACAGCTCCGGATTTAGATTACGGCGGCCCATAGGATGAGTATGAGGTGAAGGCCCTCAAATCGTTTGTGGTGCTATTGGCTTAGCGCGGCGCGTTTTAGAATGCGCGAAAGGCGTCATTGGTGTTCTATGTCGTGCTGCGAGATCAATCGCAGATTTTTAAATGTTAACTTTTCCCGCTCAAAGAAAAAAATAAAGTTGAAACAAAAACATAATAAAAGCCTTTATCGATAAAGGGAGAAATGAGTATATTAGGGGAGTTTGAAAGTGGCGCCAGCAAAGATTTTATATATCCTACTGGGGATATATAAAATCTTTGGGCGCCAGTGACTGAAAAGTTGAAAGAGAATCGTTTGTCTTGGTATGGAAATGTGAAAAGGAGAGATGAACCACATATTGCTAGAAAAGTTATGTGGATAGAGGGAGGCCAAAGAAAAGATTGTGTCAGAAGTGATATGAAAGAAAAGGGAGTTGATGATATCGTGCCGAGTGATAGGACCAGAATGGAAGAAAAAACGTGTTGCACCGACCCCAAATAAAACGGGATAAGGCCAGGAAGAAAAAGACTGAGCCTTTATCGATTTAATTTTTTTTTTGTGGTGTGGTGGCGGCCCATATGCAACTGCCTATATTGCCTATACTTAAATCCGGCACTGTGTGCACATCTAGCTTTGTGAGTTAGGGTTCTTTAGAAGTTAGCGAAGGCTAGTTATACTGGTGGTGTCCATCCAGTTATATTTAAAACCTGAACAAATCTATTTTACTGTGAAACAAGATGAGTTTGTCAAAAGATCGAATTATAAATATGGGTGCACATAAAATTGCATTTTAGAAATTTTATTTGCACCCGCTGTACAAGCAAAGAGATAAATGTGTATTATTTAATGCAATGTTTGTCACAAAACGTTTATAAAACAGGAAAAAAAGTCATTAGGTAACTGCTTTTTCAAAGTATGCGTTTGGGTTAGCTCTATTTCCATTTAAACAGACGTTGACACTAGGAATAACTCCTGTGTCATGGATGCGGTCACAAAAATGTAAACTTATAAGCACAAGATAGATACCTATCTATAAGTCACACCACTATCTGTTCCGTACAGGAATCGAACCCGAGACTCACAGAGCAGCAGCGAATCACACGACCACTGCGCCAACCTGGCCGTCAAACGTAACAAGACAAGTCTAACCAGATGTAGAGGAATACCAGTAGGTATCTTACACGGAGCTTACTTACTTATATTACTTACTTATTTGATTACCCAGTAATTGGGTAGCACGATACCCTTTGCCATAGGCTCGCGCTTGACCACTATCTCACCTGATAGTTAGTGATGATAACGCCGATGGTGGAGCACGCTTGCTTAGAAGTAACCTGTTCATTCTTGACCTAAAGTACTCCGGCAGGGAATTCCACTCCATAGCTGTACCCACAATGAATGTATTCCCAAAACGCTTTGTGCGTGTACCACGCTTTGGGTAGCGTATAGCCGTACGTCTGGTGGTTCGATAATGTAACGGGCTTTTTTTTTTTTTGACGTGGAAAATCATCTTATGACAAAACCGCTCTTGGGTGGAGCGGGAGATAGTGTCAGACTCTTACTGACTAAAAACCCCGCGCCGTTCCTTCTAGCCTTCATACCGGGGCACGAGCTCCTTTTCGGACAACCCTGTCCCCAGTAGGCTTCGACCCAGCTGGGCCCCTCCTGCTGCTGACAACTCCTTGAGGCGCGCGGCAACAGTGCGCGCCGTTGACGTCTTGGGCTCGGTCCATTACCGGACGATCGGACAGCGAGCTACCCATGGCTCGTCGTCCTCGAGCCCGCGTCTACGGCCGGAAATCGGGATCGGAATCCCGACGACGGCGGGGAGGGCGCCATAGCCTGATGCGGTCGGCCTCCTCCTTTGCAAGCATTACTGCTTCGCAGAAGGAGGCGACCGCCTGCCATTCTTCCTCGCTCCGGACCATGGCCTCGACCAGGGCCCGGCGCGAGAGGTCTCCGCCGCCGATCGCCCCCACGAGGGCACGGCGTTGCTTCGCCCAGGCAGGGCACACCTCGACGGTGTTCTCCACCGTGTCTTCCGGGCGATTCTCTGATTGGTTGGAGCGGGCCAATCGGAGCGCCGAACGTCATAAACGTGTCGATCGCGTTAGCGTAAAACAAATTCTCACTAGGCCTTCTGTACCCCATACACAATTGAACTTGTATTTGATAAAGTTTGAAAATAAAATAAAAGTTGAAGAGTAGTTTGTTCCGGCGTGAAGTACTATCTAACATTTGCTAGGATTTTCTATCTACTTCCAACTATCCGTAACTACTGTCAAGGATCTAGAAATGACAACTCTAGAAATGTGACGTGCTAGGGTGCCGTTTTACCCTTTGGGTACGGACGTAACCCTAAAAAAGAAACAAGAGTTATTACACAACCACCACAAAGTACAACAATTGACACCAAACTTAATTAAATAAAAGACAAACATTATATAACAGCCTCTAAGAAATCCTAATCAAAGTTGATGAGTCATGATCTAGTATTTGGCCTGGAATGTGATCCGCAAACTGTCCAAGATACTGTCGGCAGGAATTCGGACGTATTCGGCGTCTAAAACAAACGAAGCCTCTGTTTGTTTTGCTTTTGATAATACCTAATTAAAATTTTTGCTAAGATAATGTTGTATCTCTGTTACAGTTCAAGTATTTTTAACTGCCATGTGATGATCAATCTGTAAAGTTTATCACTGTATCAGGACTTACTGCTTCTAAGTCCCTTTCACTGTGGACTATGGTGGTTTTCTTACTGTTAGATATTTTGCAATTATCACAACAGTATGAAAAACTACTGAGTGTCGTCTCTAAACTGCGAGCTAAGCTAAACTTACTAAGGAATAAGTTTGGAATGGATTGACGTCATGAGACTTTTATTGTGCGTAAAAGCGAAGCAGTAATGCTAGCAAAGGAGGAGGCCGCACGCCCTCTGGCCACCGTAGGCGCGGACTTGCAACCGGTAACCGTCCCGACCGAGCCCAATTCTTCGACGGTGCGGACTGTTTCAAGCGCGCCTCAAGGAGATGTCGGCAAACCGTACGGGTCCAGCAGGGTCGAAGTCTACTGGGGCCAAGGATCTGCTTTTGAAATGAAGACCCGGCCCTGGTATGAAAGGCAACGAAGGAACAGGAGTGAGTTTTTAGTCAGTTAAAAGTCTGACACACCCTGGCGCTTCGCTCAAGAGTAGGGGATGTCATTGGATGATTTTCCCACCTGCAATAAAAAAATGTGCGTAAGACCAGCTTTCACGAGCTTTGATAGCCACGGTTTGAAAAAGAACCATCATCCTTAAAAAGTAGTTTCAATACAATTTTCCATAGCAACAAGACATTTCGCAATCTTATCTCACAGCTCTCAAGTTAATCCATATGATGACGAGCGAATACCTGGTCTAGTACGTAACCACAGAAACATGAGCGGCTGAAAACAAATGTATCAGTTTGGTCCGCTTTATCTTGCTTCTAAACAAATAGCAGTTGTGTTATGGCACTGGCTTACTGTCAACATTAGATGGTGTCGAATTGAGACGAATATGGAGCTGCCACGGGTGCTAAGCATGCGGCAGGTTATATTACTTTTCATTCAACGTGTAGTGGAATGTAGATATTTGTTGATGAATTAAGAGCGTCCAACTCGAGATACATATCCGTACACGTCTCTTACGTGATTCTAACGTTATTATACATCTTTCTCTGGATATTTTGGGACCACATTAAACACAGATATCTTGTAGATATTATCTTGGTTTATTAAATAGTTTTATTTAAATCTTGTATTAATTCATGAATCCCCAAGCGACCACCGGTGGCCGCGCATCTATTGTCTTACTATTGTGTCTCTAATTGACGGTATCTGAAGGGTTAAACGCACACTATGTAGGCAGGCATATTATAAGTTGGAGGATTATATTCAAGATAAAAATGCTTGGCTCAATGTTGGTCCAGCTCCACTACCACTAGGGTGTACTAATTAATTGATTAGCTCGAAAACTAATATTATTTTTATTTTATTTTTTTGTAATTTGAAAGACATAATAGCATTGTATAATGTAGAAGCACTTTTTTCAAATTTGTAAATGTGAAGTACCATGGAGCATTTTTATTAGGTTACAACTTTTTATTTTTTATTTTGACATTACGAGCATGGCAGTTGAGAGTTTGTCATGCTCTCTCAAATTTCTCGATGGTTGATGACGCGTGTTATTGGGTCATTCAGTTCCCTTCAAAATGGTTGAGCTGAGTGGGGCCGATGCACGCGTCATGCTCGTGAACGGGTGCCGTCAGATGAGACGGATCATCTCTTAGCTGCTAGTGGCTTAATTCAGTGTCTATCTTTTAATTATTATTTTTAATTTTTATTTAATATCTACATTGTGCTCACATAAGAGAAGCATCAAGAAATATGTAACCAAACACTATATGTAACACATGATTTAAAAGAATGTCCATGGAGTTTCTTGCACATTCCAATTAGCTTCACTTTTCTTGGACTGACCGACATTTGACTATTCAAAAGTGCCTGCAAATGGTTTATTTCAAATAAATGCTTCGATTTTGATTTTTGATTTCTTGACTTGTAGTGAAATCATATCATAGTGAAATCAAATCTGTGTTTTTTTTTTTATTCGTGTAAACTAGTGCTTGACTGCGATCCCACCTGATGGTAAGCAGTGATGCAATTTCTAATGGTGAGGCGCACTAGTTTATTAAAATCCTATTCACTCTAGCCTTGAAGATACCCAAATTATATTCGGACGGGAAGACCACAGCAGGCAAATTGTTCCATTTCTTCGATGTACGTGGTAGAAACGACGAGGCGAAACGCTTAGTCCGGACCGTAGAGGTTTCAACAACTAATCCAGTATTAGTTACGCTCCTTCATAACGAACTCGTAAATTAAAAAAGTAAACAAAACAAGTTACCATTCCTTTGGACAAGCGATCCAAGATACCGGAAGACGGTAAATAAGTTGTTCAGCTTTAGACGGCAAAGGTTTTAATATTGCCTTCTAAAAGAAAAAAAAATACAAGAATGGTCACGCAATGAGGCATTTATTGGTTCGGTTAATTCTGTTGGTACGTGCGGCGACTAGAAACGAAATTCAAGATTAAATGGGTTTAATTTTTAATATGAAAATTAAACAAGAATAAGTCGAAAAATTAGCTTAAACAAAACAGTGTAATGTGTCACTGATAAACGTGATTTTAAAAGAAGGTGAACGTACTGTCCTGGCGGAATTTGTTGCACCTTAAGACTACAGATATCACGGAGATGGCCCTGAGACAAACAGTCAATATTTGATAAAGAACACGTTTTTTTTTGGTGGGTAAAAATCATCCAAATGACAGCCCTTGAGCGGAGCGGGAGATAGTGTTAGACTCTTACTGACTAAAAAACCCACCCTGTTCCTTCTTGCCTCGAAATTCCGGCGGCAGCTGCGGCGCTGTGAGCGCCGTTGCCTGATGCGGTCGGCCTCCTTCTTTGCTAGCATTACTGCTTCGCAGAAGGAGGCGACCGCCTGCCACTCCTCCTGTACCAAGGCCCAACGCGAGAGATCACCGCTCGAGCTTACCATCAATTCAGATCGCTGTCATGCACTAGTTTTTACAGTATAAAAAATATTGTTCACCATTTTGGAGCATTTTAAGTAGAGCATTTCTTGACCGACTTTAACAGCTTACTGCACCAAAAATGGCGTTCCAATCAAAATTGTGGCGCCACAGTTAAAATTACTACTTCCTAACAATCAATCAAGTTAGCGATATAATTCAAAGACAATTACAAGACCAAATACAGCCAGTTGTATCCATATACTCTCAAATAATTTGTCTGCTAATAAATCCCGAGCCTACACGATATTGTTCAAACTAACGCCTCCGTAATATAATGTTTTAGGCAGTTTATAATCTATCTATTAGCGTAAGCCTTAATGGCATGGACTATGTTTGGATAAATGTGTTATCATGTATGTAGGTATTTTAGAGCTATTCTGCAAACTATGTTTTTTTTTTAGGGTGTGAAGTTATCATATAACTTCTCCCATTCTAGGTGGAGTGAGAGGAAGTGTTAGATTTTTACTGACTATAACTCACCCATGTGTCCTCAGTTACCCTTCGTGTTTTAGGGTCAATCCCATCCTTCCTGCAAACCCGCAAGTTATAATCCTAATAGAGCTTTCAGGCATTGGAGGTGAATTACCTAAATCAGTTAAGAAAAGTCCTTTCTCGCTGAAACTAAATGATTACTGAAAAGAAGCTATTGATTGGAAAACTCTGACGCAGTTGTGTGTATCTTTTACGTATTCCTATTGATTTGAGGTCGTTTCACTATATTTTATTTACTGTTTCCATATTTTTACCAATAACATTCAGTATACTTGTGTCGCCACAACGGCCGGTCCTCTGCGTCACGCATCCATCGTCGTTACGGCGACGTTTGGGGGAGGCCTATGTCCAACAGCGGACGTCTTTCGGTTGATATGATAATGATGACGATACTTAGTGTTACCTAATCAATAAGGCGTTTAATAGATACGAACATGTTTATTCTAACTACAGAGCATTAGAGCTCATAAATCTCATAAATGCACCGATGACCTAATATCAGCGATAAGAAAAAACAAATTCTGCTCATGAAGCAAACTATGTCAAAGTTAAGACTATTTATAGCTCCAGGATAGTCGAGTCATAAATATCTTCTTCAGTTTTCATATTCTTTACTTTGTCATATAAAACTAGGTATTCTAATAACTTGAATACGTATCTAACATATTAAGTTAGCAATTTTGTAACTATATGTGTCATTCATTAGGATGATACACAGCCTCATAATGCATGGACATAATCATTAACAATATAATATCTGCAATGATAATTTGTAAACCATAGGGAATTTAAATTAAAAATATTTTTTACTTAACCACTTCATCAATCAAACAGAAATTGAATAAAAATTGGCAGAAAAGAAAACGAGATATAACAATATATTCTATCTCTCGCCAAGACGCCGTTTTGATGGCGGCTGTATGGGTGTCATGGCCTTTGATGTCAAAGACCATGTCGAGCTTCTCTTTCTTAATGAAGCTTTATAACTTCTTTGTTAATAAATATATTTAAAAAAAAAATGTGTATTTACTAGAGCTAAAAATGATTAAATTTAGTAAATAAAATTTTAGATGTATACTCCGTATTGAAGGAGGAAACCAAAATAGACATAAAATTAACAAACGTATTTCACAGTGACTGTACATCACGGAGTAACATATAATTCAGTGCAGCCGCTAATCTGTGTGACAGTTTAAAGGCCAGATTTGAGTAAAACAATGATCACACATGACGCCTTCAAGCATGTACCAGAGCACATGGTCATATTTCAAGGTCTTGCCATAATGAGTAAGACCATGCGTGTATTACATCAGGTAATAATAATAACTATATTGGTTAATAATAATATATTAATAGACGGTCAAGAGATGATAGAAGATATGCAGAAGAAAATAATTAAAAACTGACCTGATCATAGCAAAAGGTGATCTTATGCCTGCCATACGCATTGGTTTTGCCTTAATAAATAAATAAATACACGTTAGGGGATACCTGTACAGGTGACCTGTACAGGTAAACGGGAGTGTGTCACACTGAGATAGTGGTCAAACGCGAGACTATAAATAATAATTAAAAAACTGTGCAGGTTTTCATACAAGCTTACCTGACAGGTATAACTGTGCAGGCAAACCTGTCAGATATACCCTAACGTGTTTAGCTTTAAGTATTTTTGGAGAGAAGTACGCCAAAGCAAAGCCGTGAATATGACGAATTTTGAGAAGAAAATTAGTAAGTAACCAGGCTAACTTTTTTGGCGATAGCGCTGATGGTACTTCTAACCTTATTGATATTTTTGGGAGTTCGATATGTATTAAGATGATTTGAATGAAATTCTATGAGAAAAGCTTTATCATAAAAGCTCTGCGCCGCGTAGGGTCACCCATTCTAAGTTGTGACTTAGGAGTCCCGTTAGTTTTCTGAAGACTCGTTTAGTACTAAGACAATTGTCATTAAACACAAGGAATATAATTATGTCATTTCTCGCGGTACCTTTGATTTTATCTTGGTACAAGACGATGTGACTTCATTGTTACCTTCAAAGGCTGTAATAAAATAAATTGACGTAAATATAAAATTTAATTGACGTGAATATTTAGTGATTAAATGGTCTTGTTAGTTCAACTTGGATTTATAGAGATTGTCAGACAGATATAATGCATCAACATTGTAAATACAGATACGAAATTTTATATCCTTAATTTATATTAAGGTGGTGCATCACGACTCACATTTTCACTGTTTTTCATACAACCGCTCATAACTGATTATGACGTTATCATACATTTTTCATTAGATATTTTGGAAACACAGTATTTTGTGGATATTATCTAGGTTTCTAAAGTAACCAATTTCTAAATTTGTGTAAAACTAATCCAGTAAAAACCTCTGAAAATGTCCTATTTTGTATGAACTTTGACACTTCATAATTTGCCTAAAAATTAAAAAAAGTCAAAAAAGTAATTCTCTAGAGACCTTGCAAATTTTATTAAGATTCTAAATGATGACAACTTTTTCCAAAAACTTTTAAGGGTTTAAAAAAAACAGCTATTTCCTGGAGCAAGTTTTGTGAAATTTTCGAGTAAATCTTGGAATTACCGAATACTAACAGACTTTCAAGGCGTTATCTTTTTTTTTGCGTTGCCTTTTCGTCAAACATCGCGTTGGATTGCATTAAATGAAGTAATAAGCTTTTAAACCATTTTCGATGTTTACGATAAGCGAGTGGAGAAGGACCCTCTTAAGGATAAAATTTCGGATCCATATCTGTATATACAGATACAGACACACATCCGAAATTTCATATCCATGAATCCATTCATTGGAATAATACCGGTTTCAGATACGGTTATAGATATGAAATTATTTCGTACCCATTGCGGTTACGGATATTGGAATTTTTTAAATATAAAGTACAAATAGCAAGATTAGACTTTTGTTTGTAGTCTAGATTGTCATTTGTTTCTTTTTCTTGCTTCTGATTCGAGATAAATCTATTTAAACTTGAATATATTGAATTGAAGTTCTATTTTTAGTTTTGGGCACGACAGATTCAGTCAGCAAGTTGTTTGCGACTAAAGTTAAATATTTATTTAAAACAAATCCAACCTTATATTTGGTTAACAGCTCTTCGCAACTATATCACTACCATCAAACATTATACCAAACTAACGACGCCCACGCACTCCAAATTGAGTGTGGTCAAACAGAACTGGCCACTAACTCTAAAATGGAGGTGTTGTATCGGCGAGGAAATCAAAGGCAGCGATCAATCTCTTGTCAAACTAATAACACGTATGAATAGCACGTTAAATGTGAGTAATTGTTGTCTATCAACACGATGATGTAACGAACAGGAGTATACTATGTACTGTCCAAAATTTAAGGCCGGATGCCGTTTGTTTCGATACTACTTTTCAAGCAGCAGATTTTAGAAGAGGTTGCAGTTCAAGCTCATAAGAAAACATATGATGAACGAAGCTTCTAAAGGAAGTGTTCGCATTAGAAGTATATAATTATCACATCCATTGTAATAGTTTTCATCCGTAGTTTATGACGGCTTTATAACTCTTTTTTAAGGTGTCCCACAAGGGTCTGTCACCCATTTTATGATTTCCGTACAATTGTTAATCATCATCATTTCAGCCGATACACGTCCACTGTTGGACATAGGCCTTCCCCAAGCGTCGCCACAACAACGTTCTTGTGCGTCTTGCATCCATCGGTTTCCCGCAACCTTTACTAGGTCATCAGTCCACCTTGTTGTAGGCCTTCCAACGCTGAGTCTTCCAGTACGCGTTGCCCCTCTAGAACCTTTCGGCCCCAATGGCCATCGGTTTTGCGAGCAATGTGCCCTGCCCATGGCCACTTGTTAATGCGCACATTGAAAACTTTTAAAAAGTTTTTAAGAGTTTCTGATATCGTTTTTTGACACCGTCTGCTCAAAGTCAAAACCATTTATTTGCATTAAAAGCGGTACAAGAGATGGTAACTTATAATTTAAAGAGATGGTAACTTATACCTGCTGAAATTGGAAGTTATTTTGCAATCCTTTTTTTGAACTTAGCTATCTTTTTGTAAGAAAACTTTTTTTATTATTCACTTACCTGTTAGTTGAAATTAGCCAAAATTTAACGGTGAGCAAGTTCTCTGGCGAGTTACCAAAAATTCAGATAACTTGAGAAACTTTTGACTTTTTTGGAAGTCGGTAAAAAAACACATGAAGTAGAATTTAACAGCACCAATCGGGTGGTCCAATTTGTAACCAGAAGTGCAAACGGGAATAAATCCTACGATACCTAGTTTTATGAGAAGCTTTGCATTTTACATACGAACAAGATGCTAAGAAGGTACTAAGTAACAAGTGTCGAACTAACTTGCAATAATAATGTATGTTAGCGGAGTCAAGGAGACGTTGAGTTGTTTGAATATGTCCGTTTACAACTTGCTACTATTGACTCTTGGACTATTAAAATCAAAGGCTTGCAAAACGTAGTTGTTATGCAGCTGGCTTCTGCGTTACGTATACTGGGTTCAACTCTTGATTGGGGTAGTAATTTCTAGGAACTTCCAATCCGGTGAGTGTTTTTTGTTTTTTGGGAGGAGGATAATCGTCTAATGACTCTCTAGGGTAGAGCGAGAGGGTTTGTCAGACTTTTACTGAGTAAAACCCACCTCTGTTCCGTTAGTTGCCCTTTGTGTTTTAGAAATTTCCCATCTCTCACTCTAGCGGGCATCGGCGCTGCAGGTCCCCTACGGTTTTAGTGACATCTCTTTGAGGTGCTTGTGAAACACTACGCCACCGACTCGACGACTGGAGTTCGGTCCTTTCAGGCCGGCTGGACTAAGAGCTACCCTTTGCTCGTCATCAGCAAGACTTGGTGGTCGGAGATTGCGATTACCGAAACGACGCCCAGGGTCTTAGTCCTGCTTGCCTGTACAAATGAGGTCCGGTAACGGATCGCCCGTTTTGTAAAGTGCCTATTTACTCGTAGTATAGGCAATTCTAAGAATTTTTTTTTTCACATCTATCTCACAACGCCTTCTAGCCCAGAGCTTGTGTTATGGGTACTTGACATCTGATAAACATAACGTACTTGTATATTTCTAAATACATATCTACATATTATAGATAAATTACACCCAGACATAGAACAAATTATCATGCTCATCACATAGACATTTGTCCTGAGTGGGAATCGAACCTACGACCTCCGGCATAGCAGTCAGGGCCACTAACCACTAGACCAACAGGCCAGTCGAAATATTAGGAAGAATTTTTTACTTCTTCCTCAAACAGAACGATTGATAGCTAAGTTCGTAACAGGACCTCATATAATTTTGTCAACAAGGGGCAAAAAACCCAAATTTTCTATTTGATGTTGGTAGGTATACTATTGTTATCTTTATAGCTAAAGCTTTTTGCAGTTTCATTAGTCATCGATATTAGTATGCTAGAAACCTCCTCCTAAATGGTCACAGGATTTTATTACACCTATTAGAATTATTCAGATTGACATTTGTTTATAGAGACCATGTTGTGGATATTAATCGTTGTTTTATTGATTTGGTTTTCTATTTATAAGCATTGGATTGTTGTAGGGAAATCCACAGTTTGAAGTGCCATCTCATCATGCAACAAAAATATCTTAGCTATTGCTAAGAAATAAATATGGAACTAGAAGATTTTTGGTTAAAAATCTGCTATATACCATCTCATTTCTACCATCGACAAACTGACGGACGGCGAGAATTGAGAAGCCACCCTTACGTTGTTGGAACCTCTACGGTCCGAATACGAGCGGGTACGGGACTGGAACAATTTGCCTGCTGCGGTCTTCCCATCCGATTATAATCTAGGTGTCTTCAAGTTTAGAGTGAAGGGCTTTTAATAAACTAGTGCGCCTCACCATCAACGATTGCATTACTACTTACTATCAGTTTTTTTTTTTGTCGACGGGGAAAATCTTATGACAAAACCCGCTCTTGGGTGGAGCGAGAGATAGTGTCAGACTCTTACTGACTAAAAACCTCGCGCCGTTCCTTCTAGCCTTCATCAGGTCAAGCACTAGTTTATATCATTTTTTTTAAAGCGAAACTTTCATTTTTTTCCAGGTTTATCGACATTACATTAGAATATGTTATGATTTATTATCAAAATCACTTTAACGCGGTGTCAAAATTCGCTAAAAGTTACCATTAGAAACCTATTGATACCTCGTACTTCGATTTAACATAGCCTAACAAAACATAAACAATTAAACTAATCGAGAATGCGTATCATCGGCCATTAGACACTAATTAATTTAGGCTTTATGTAAATGAAGGCTATTTAATGAACAGTGGGATATCATAGGAGCACTCGGAGTTCGATTAGTTGGCGCCGGTAAACTAAACTGTGGGCTCATAAGTTACAATAATGACCTAATTTATCTGAACACTAGTGGAATTTCTGGTTACCCGATTTTAAGAGCATTAGAATGCTTATATGCTTTTATGTTAATATTTATTTACGCGCCCTGTCACTCTAAATGTAGATATGTACAAATATAGTACTGCAATTGTATCGATTAAAAATATTATACACATTGTCATGAGGTTCATATATTAAAGTATAGATACTAATGTACCACCATGTAACCACTAAAATATACAAGTGACACAATGAACGATAATAAGATGATACTATAAATTTATTCAATGGTTTATTAGAATAGTTTTAATTTATTACAATTTTATCTTTATGAGTCAGCCATACACCAGTGAGAAGTCGCATCACGTAAGTTGCAACAGAGCTTCGAAGAGCAGAACTTCCGAGCTCCAATACTCGTACTAGAAATTAATTAAGTACACAAATTAAGAGTGTTAGAAAGTATAGCAACAAGCATGTTGGTATTGTCTTCACCAGTATGTTTGTACTAATAGCGTAACGGAAGCCTCACAGATCTAAGTGGTTGGGTAAACGTGCGCGCGCGCGCATTGTATGGTCGATGATAAAGCTCGCAATTTTAGTTGCCAGTCGGGAGCGTGCCGTGGATCGAGTCGGTCCTCCCTTTCGGTCGGCGCGGGAACCCGTGCGCGTTTATCATCCATCCGGTCGTATCATCATCTACACACGAACCACTCTTGAACATCGAACAGTTTTCTGGTTGCCCTCCATAGAGGAATCCAGTGGCATGGTAATTTGTGATCATATTCCATCAGGATAATGTTGATTTAATTTTGTTACGGACGGATCCTGGGTGTTTGCCGCCTATTGTCTCTTGAATAGAGCTAGAGATTGGTATTGTATTACGTAATGTGTATTAAAAAACATTTTATTTTTTATATCTTCTAAATTCGTATTAAATTTAATTTAATTTGTTCTGAAAATTTTAAAGCATGCAGTGTTGTAACGTACCAGTTTTGAAAACTTTTTGAATTGGAAATGAATTAGATTACACTTTAGAGATTTTTTCCGCCTAAACTTTTTGAATACTTGTCCAAGTAATCTGAAAGCTCGCTCCAGTTCGCGCGGCGAACAATTTAAATCTTTGTTGAACTTTTAAGTGAGTTACGATGACTTTCGCAGTTACAACATAATTTTGCCATTACAAACGGCATTATGCCTACATCCTCAGTTAATAGGGCCAGGGTTAAACATTGGTCAGCGATGAGTCCCTTATCAGAGTAGGAACCGGCCGAAGGCTAGCCGATTTGCGCAATCGGCGGGAGCATATCACGTCCGACGCTAAATTCACTGGTGTGGGAATATCGCTCTCCATTTAATTGTCATATTTATTAACTACTTCTTCTGTGTTGTACAAAGTACAGTTCATCATATATTTGCCCTTGTTTTGTGTTGTTCTGCCAAGTCCTTATTGACTCTTGTTTAAAAAAAGCGCGACAAAATTGCAGATTCACGCCAAACAGCTGTTCTGTGTAAATTCTCTTAAAGGTCTTTATTTATTCGTTTAAGAAACTTTCAGCTACTATGTTAGTCTCGATCTCTGGCTTGTTAGTTGATTGCATGTTCTTTTTTGATGATGATCAATAGAATGTTGACTTCATAGGTAAGTTTTGAATCGACTGAATAGTTTTCTTTTATGGTCGTTGCTCTAGAACAAAACTAAAACATAAAAATGGTCATTTGAAAGTTAAAGTTCGAAGGACCAATAAACATGTGCATCATCCTAATTTGTTCATAATGCTTATTTAGCAAAATTGGTGATCACAGAATGACGTTGTCCGTAGCCGTACACATGCTTCCACAGCCTGATGTCGGATTTCACGCCTTTTACGTGTTGTAAAGTCAATGTAAATTTACACCTCAATTCAGCATTATACAGTATGATCCGTGTTTAGCTGTAATGATTGTCATTTGCATAGCATCTCTGCTGGGTCCCAGGACCGGTCGGCATTGGCCCTATATTTAACAGTTAATTCCCCATTGTGTTTGCTATTTTACAACTTGTCGTTATGAATTACAACTAGTACTTATCTGTCACTTTAAACGGTATTGTCGCCAGCGATAAAACGTTACGAGTTCTGTACCTTGTGTTATGTTATTATCATTACTTTGTCGATTCTGGATTTGTCTTTATATTGTTGGCAATGTCTTAAGGAAGTCTATGGATGAAGCATTTAGACAATGTTATTGCAAAAATGCAAAAACATAAAAAGTTGCTTCATTAATTTTTGGCATACTGTTACTTCGTAATATAGAAAACTCATGTAGTTTTTTTTTTGTTTTAAGTATAGGTACATGAGTTTTTAAATAACATCGTGCAGATTGATCTCATAGGACTGTATTCCCTGTAATTTTGTTTGGCAAAATATGTAATACGAAACTGTTTTTCTCAACTTTGATTTTCTTGCACATTTCTTTGAAAGGTCAAAAATTTAAGTGAAGTCTTAATCCTTCTCAATAAGTGTAACCTACATTTGCACTGTAAGTGGTGTCTTCATGAGAATTGTCTGCACAGCTGCAGTGCTGTTGCTTTGACACAGTTTTAACATATGCCTCCGTTGGTTTTGTTTATTTTTTGAATACTCCCATTATATGGCGTATATTCGTTCATTAGTTGGTCAGATTTCGAAGCATATGTTCGTATTTATTATTTTCTAATGTGAATTAATATGGCTGTGAACTTATACGGTTGGAGATGATGTCATCTTGCTGAAGTTTCTTTTTACTAAATAGAGCGTCGTTATAAAGAACTACACACACTTGATGTCTGTTTGGGGATAGCAGAGGCTTGTAATTATTTATTTATTTTGGATCTTTAGCAAAGGATTATCTTCTAAAGGAGCACTCGTCAAGGAAGATAATTGTTATTATTGGAATGTTTGCGCGTCATTTGAAATAGTTTTTGATCGAAATATGCAACTAGCATTTGTTCGCAGCTTCACCTACGTACATAAAATATAGCCTGTGTCCCTCAGAAATAAATCTGCTTTATATCGGTGAAAAAATGTTTGCAACCGGACCAGTACTTTCAGAGAATACCTTCTACAAACAAAAAAATAAACTTTATCTCTTTATAATATTAGTGTAGATTATATTACCTGCTATTTTAATTTTCAAAAATTCGTGAAATTTTCGTGAAAATTACTGGCAAACTTATCTAATGTGATCCAAAATGACATAATTAGACTGACATATTAGGCTTTTTGTTTATTTAAGGCATTCCACAGTCACGTACTTGTGTTATCTTTTATCAGAACTCGTAATAATTATTTGAACTACTTTTAATTCATGCTTTAGATAGATTAGATCATGGGAGTGAAATTGCAAAAGATTTTTGGAAACAGATTTTTCAAAGTGAGACACATGATTGCAGACTATTTTAGATTTCTGATGCAAAACGCAACATTTAAAAAAAACTAAAATTCAAAACCCAAGGATAGCAAAGCATTATGTATGTATTCAGATTCCAAATGTGAACACAATACATTATTATCGTAGTTTACTTATTCGTTCTGATTCGGGTTTGTTTCAAAATTATTTACATATTTTGGTTTTACTTCGTGTTCCGATTTTCAAGGATCCCTTCAAAATTTATTGATCCGCTTAGAATCTAGATCAATATTTGATCGAAATAGGCCCTGAATTTACTCGCTACGCGAGATATTTAATATAATATAAATATCTCACTCTTTTTTACTGTTTCAAACACCTAATTTATTAAAATCAAAACTTTTTGAAAGAAAATCGAAGTAAAAATTAATGTGAAAACACTACCCAAAATTAATGTAAGCGTTGATGGGAAAATTCAACTTATCCCGGCTGTTCGGCACTTAGGACTAAAGTTTCCTCAAGTGGTCTCTCAAGTGTGCTTTCGCCTTTAGAGTCAATTAGGCTCCATAGATTACAAACTATATCTGCATGTATGCAGGCGAGGCCACGATCTGTCATCACGCACTATTTGCGACGTTACATGTCAATACACTGAAACTAATGTCTTTGTTAGTCTTGGTGTCTTTTTATAATTGGTATGCACTATTTTATTGTTACGATCAAACTTAAACTCTTAAAAATATTTCATAACTCGGCTATATTAAATTATATTTAGATCTGTTTTGTCAGCTTGATTTCTGACTTTATCATTTTCTATCAATTACTGGAGCTAGATCTCTCTAATTGTACGTCATTAATCCCAATTTTCAGTAACACTCATTCAGCTGTTACCAGCTACCCTGCAAAAATCGTCGCTCATCTCTAAGGACTTCCTAATCATGCTGTCTATGCTGGACAGATATTTATCCATTACGACTACGAGCAGGCTTTATTTCCAAGCTAGTTTTTCCTTACCTTCCCTCTTCAACTAACAAACACTATATTGACACAAGAGCACATTTATCTCCAAACAAGCTCTCTCAAGCTATCTCCATTTCGCGAGTGCATCAGTAAGTGGCTCTTTGATCGTCCTGAAACGTACACCGGCGCCTGCGCTTCCTCGTCGACACATGAATGGCCTCCTTATGATCGAAATAGGCTGATTTGTACTGTGTAGCCATTGCTTACAAGTTACGTGGCTGTCAGAGCATCGGGATTAGTATGATGATGCTGTTTAGATAGTGGCACAGTTTTATGTTTATTGATTTTAGTATGTGGATCTTTAGTTTTAGTATCTTTGAAGACGTATAAAGTTTTATGACTTGCTTAATTAGAACATTTAACACTTTTAATGTTATTAGTTACTATGATGTTGTTACTATTACTAATTATGTCTTGGTTACTGATTATTATTTTTTGTCACATAATATATTCTCTCTAAAAATGTAAGCTTTTTGATTCGAATGCAGTTTACCGCAATACTTTTAATCTTTGTTTAAAACAATTTCTCTACAATCTCATACGGAATAACAATATTGTGCGAAGTAAAGCCACTAATCATACAAGTATGTTTAACCTAATCCATGGGCTCGTCCTATTTCTAAATATAGAGCAAATGTTCGCATCATAACATAATCGCATGATCGATATTGAACACGCCGTTCAAGTGAATCCCTACAAACTAATCTGTACAAAACTTAAGTGAGGCTATTTCACGCTTTACAGCTATTATTTTCTGTTGCCAAGCAGTTATTTTAATGGTCTTTATGAAGAATTTTAGACCCTCCAATGCATTTGAAATTTCATCGGGACCGAAGGACTGAACTTTCTGGAATGTACAAATGGATTTTGGTACCTTATCCTTTAATAGGTCTTGACGATTGAACCAAGATAATTACCTTTGTATGATGAGAAATATACCTATCTATTAATTAAATGCCAGTTTTAACCTCTATTTTTACTATGCTGCCCTAGTACCTACGTGTGGTGTGCCATGTGAAATGAAACAGATTTATCCTACGTATATTTTGGTGATTTAGGTCAAATCAAAATATTTATAATTCCTTTTTTGTTATTTCTGATAAGACAAAATGTTTGATCACAAACTTTGAACAACGTAAAATATCCGGAATTTAGGTCTCATTTTTTTTTAATTGTTGATAGGTTTGCGCTTGACCGCTGTCTCACCTGATGGATAGCGACGTTGCGGTCGACGATGGAGCGTGCTTACCTAGAAGTAACCTATTCACTGTTGACTTAAAAGATTCCCGTGTAGTAGCCATCAGGAAACACAGACTCCGGCAGGGAATTCCACTCCTTAGCTGTAGGTACGCACAATTAATGTGTTTCCAAAACCTTTTGTGCGTGTAGGCTTCATCCTATACGCACAAAATGTTTTAGGACTATCTACCGGTGGCGCTTCGCCGTATGCCTGGTGGAATTAGGCTATGCAATTCCGATACACACTCCCCGAAATGCAACTGGTAGAAAACCGTCAAGTTAGCGACTCGGCGTCGATGTTAAATACTTTGAAACCTCAACTCGACAAGTGTATCATTGCCAATGATCCTCTTGGCTCGCCTCTTAATTGTATCAAGTGCATCAAGCTGGTATCGGGCAGATCCGTCCCAAGGTGAGAGCAGTACTCCATACACGATCGAACCTTCGCTGATAAAGTTTGAGCAGCTGTTCTGGCGTAAAGTACTGTCTGGCCTTTGCGAGGGCTTGGGTTTTGGCAGTCAGTTGAGCCTTTGCTTCGATGTATAGCCCAAAGTTGAGAGTTGACGTCAACTTAACACCAAGAAGGTCAAGATGATCGGTTATCGGCTCGGTTACACCCCGGAAAGTTGAAGCAGGGCTGAATTGACTCCTTTTAGCGGAAAATAGACACGCCTGGGTTTTCGCAGCATTGAACATGACCAAATTGGCATCGCTCCATTTTTTTCTATGAAAAGTGTCTGGGATTAGCATTTGTTTGGAATTTGTTCTATTGCTGCAACAGGAAAACCCAGCGTCATTAAAATGTAGAAAATGTAATAAATATGTAGATCTAATGGATGAAAATCTAAATGTTATTAGACTATTCTAAGAACTTTGAAATGAACAAATGTCAAAGTTTCTGGGATCGGCAATTTGTTTGGAATTTGTTTTATTGTTGCAATTCAGGGTTTTTTTTTAATGTATGTCTCTCATACATTTTTAACATTCGTTTAACATATTTTTAGCTTTCCAAACTTTATAGTTTGATGGCGAGCAACGCTCGTTATATACAATCATTTTTGTGATATCATAAAAAAAAAAAAAAAATATGAGCGGATTTGCTGTCTCAGGATGCAAACATTAGATCATGTAAACTTAATACTTAATTTATACATCTAGGTTGGTTAGGTGCTCCTTGAATTTTATTTCACGACAACGGCAGACCTGGCGGTCATTCTACTTCGAAACTCATTCCTTATGTAGTAAGCAATGAGTCTCCAACCAAAACACCCGATGCAGTGCCACCGCTCTCGAGAAACAGATTCCTTAGTCTCGACTTAAGACAGCTTTACTCAACTTAGGGTTATTTCTTAAAAAGCCTATTTCATTAAAAACCAGTGGCACTAAATATTTGGACGTTCTCTTTCCATAGTAATTTGTTACTTTTGGCAGAATAAGTTTTCTCTCTCTTGTATTTTTATTCTTCTCATTCATTTTGTTCAAATCGCTATAATAGTCTTCTAAACACGTTCTAAACCTAACAAGTAGTCAACCTTCATATCTACAGGCAAGATTTTACAAACTGAAAATAACTTGTCATAATCTTTTTTGCACTTAATCTTAACCTGCTTGCTAACTATTTAGGAACTTAATCAGTCTTATCTGGATATTTTTGATCTCTTGTAAATATGTTTTAAAAGTTCTTCAGTACACAATAAGCCTGTAATTGAGTATTGAGTCAGCTAGAGAATTAATTATTCTAAGAACGTTTACATTTTCATCTATTGGATATGCATATTTATTTTTAAATGGCCAATGTCAAAGCTGCGGGAAACGTTTGAAAGAGTTATCGTCTAAGAACGCAAATGGTGACGGAACGTAGTTGGGTTTTAGTCAGTAAAAGTCTGACTCACCTTTCGCTTCACCCTAGAGCAGAAGTCATTTGATGATTACCGGTCTCAAAAAAAAAATACCTATATCAGAACTGTAAGTAGTGCAACTTCTCTGAATCTACATCTAATTTAAACTAATAATTATTTATAATAATCATAATCATTTATTTCGATTGTAAAACATAGGTATTACAAAAAGTGATATAGAAGTATAGTGCGCTACGTTTTGCCAAATGTTGCCATACAAACTTATATCAAATCACAGCATGCATAGTTACAATTATTTAAAATTATAATGTCAACAAAAATTTAATTAAAATTTAAAAAGAAATACACGCAGTATACCTTTATAAATTAAGATTCACCTCTTCAATTTATTGTAACTGTGTAAGTACTCGTATGTTGTACTATTCTTGAGGAAATTCGAAGAAGACGAGAAGATAACTATTAACAGTAAAATTGACTCACGTCACAAAACAACAACAGTCAGTTTCAAGAATATTGAGAAAAACAAATTAATTAAAAGAGTAGATAAAAAAACATTACCAAAAATATTAGCTTAATTCAGTATTCACACAATATTTTCTTTATATAGGTTACTAGCTTCTGCCCGCGACTTCGTCCGCGGAAAATTTCTTGTTTTAAAATAAGATTACACTCGATTAGACACTGCGCACGTTCAGCGCTAGATTCCTGAGCACGGGCCTGCTATGTTATGGCATTCTGCCTAGCGAGCCGCTGCGAGCGCTCAGCGCTAGTCTCCCTATCCCTTGTCTCAGAGACATGCTGCCTTAAATGAGATAGACGCTGCGCACGTTCAGCGCTAGATTCTCGAGCACGGGCCTGCGATGTTATGACATTTTGCCTACCAAGCCGCTGCGAGTGCTCAGCGCTAGTCTCCCTATCCCTTGTCTCAGAGACATGCTGCCTTAACTCAGATAGACGGTGCGCACGTTCAGCGCTAGTTTCTCGAGCACGGGCCCGCGACGTCCTCACATTTTGGCTAGCGAGGCGCTGTGAGCGCTCAGAGCTAGATTCTCTAGCGCGTGCTTGCGAAATATATTCTCTATTTCTCGAGAGGCGCTGCTCATTTTCAGGGGCAGATTCTTCCGTACGGCGTACTCGAGCGGCTCTTGTCTGTGATGACCGACGGGACAGTTGAGATTTCCTTTTAGACATGCTCTCAACAAACTACGCACAGACTTGAAAACAATTATGAACAAAGGGAGAGCGACTCGAACACCGTCCGCCTTTACAAAACAAAACAATCGTAATATCGAATAACTCGTATCGATTATTACGATAGAACGAAGTACGAAACTATGAACATACAAAACAAACGTACAACGAAATTACGATATTTTCGATTATGAGGTATCTATCAATAACAACAACCATACGAACGAAACAACCGAAACCAATAAGCAACTGACAGAAGAACTCCAACTAACGACAACGTGGGCATAATAATTCGAGAGGGTCATCAATCCACTTTCTGTGGATTACCACCGCGATTACCACTTAACACCGCGATTCAGAAAAATTACGTAATTGCAGAACGCCATCTACAGGCAAATAGGTAAAACGTTGGGCACGCCACAATTATGGCGGTAAGTCCCCTCTTTGAGGCGTGGCTGGAAAGGCCTCACGGCATCCTTACCTTCCGCATGACACAGGTCCTCACCGGACATGGCAAGTTCGGGAGGTTCCTGCACCGAATTAAAGCGGAAGAGAAGCCCGGGTGTCACCACTGTGCGGAACACCCGGAGGACACGGTGGAGCACACAGTCGAGGTGTGCCCTCCCTGGGCAGAGCATCGCCGTGCCCTCGTGGGGGCGATCGGCAGCGGAGACCTCTCGCGCCGGGCTCTGGTTGAGGCCATAGTCTTTAGCGAGGAGGAATGGCAGGCGGTCGCCTCCTTCTGCGAAGCAGTAATGCTAGCAAAGGAGGAGGCAGACCGCATCAGGTAACGGCGCCCCCGCCGCCGCCGCCGGGATTCCGATCCCGATTTCCGGCCACCGTAGACGCGGGCTCGCGGACGGCGAGCCATGGGTAGCTTGCTGTCCGATCGTCCGTTGTCAGCAACAGCAGTAGCCCAGCTGGGTCAAAGACTACCGGGTCCAGGGTTATCCGAAAGGGAACTCGTGCCCTGGTTTGAAGGCTAGAAGGAACGGGGTGGGTTTTTAGTCAGTAAGAGTCTGACACTATCTCCCGCTCCACCCAAGGGCGGGGGTTGTCATAAGATGATTTTTGCCCAGAATAAAAAAAAAAAAATTAAAAAAATAGGTAAAACGTCTGCACAATGAAAGTTATGCTATTTAGTATGCATTTTGCGTTTTAGTCATTTTAAATTATCTCCGAAACTGTATGACCAATTGATATGCTGTAAATGGCAAATCTTATCTATATGATGTTCTTGTGATACTGAAATAATTTAATGTCATAAGAATTAATATTTTGTTGCTCAAATAATCAGCCAAACGTAAGTATGCCGAAAAAAATTATTTTTAATGCAATAAAAGAAGTATAAAAGAAAAAATATAAAAGATAGAGATATGGTATCGCGGACTTTTTTGTAGAAATAATTAAGACGAACCAGGTAGCCATACATTGTTTTTAATTTTAAGCAACTGTTTAGGCAGCGCACGCAAATAATTCGGTTTTATGAGGTATTTTTTTCCGACTTGCTAGACAAAAGTTGTGATAGCTCGGTTAATATACATGCTATAGAAACAATTTATAGCCTATAGCACTCAGGAATAATGTAGCTTTCTGCCAGTTAAATTTTTTTTACAATTGGATTATGAGTTTCAGAGATTACCCCCTACATACAAACTTACAAACTTACAAACTTACAAATTTTACCTCTTTATAATATTAGTATAGACTTATAAGCAAGCGAGCTTCATCGTCGGCTACATCATCGCTAACCATCGGGCAAGATAGTGGTCAAACGTGAGCCTGTCCGAAATAATAAAAACAAAGTTTAGTGATTGTAGGGCAAATCATTGAACAATAAAGAAAATATTAGAGATGAGATAGTAAGTAGCTTTTAAAGACGCTGTATCTTGTACATATCAGGTATCTTGGTATATCTCATTTTTCGAAATTACGTACCATAAAAGTCGATGTTATAATGAATCACTAAAGGAAATGGCCTTGACCTAATTTTTTATCGCCCCAGCCAGCCCTAATGGGTCAGTTTCGTCATATTCGTGTACTCGTGGTGCCGACATGGGGCTGATAGGCGGCTTATCCGAACATGACCCCAGGGACCTCCCAGATATCGGTCAGAGAAAAAACTTTTTTGTGTAAAATTCACTTGCTATCCTAAATTAGAATACCGTTGCATGCATTGTATTCGGTTGTAACCGTTATATCGTTTCTCATTGATAAAGGCCAGTTCGAGATAGTTGCTGCAATGTATCTGAAATTCTGATTGAGTATTTCGTCTTATTCATTCACAATATATTACGTACTTATCTACTTAAGATTTTCACTGTTAGGTAGATTCGTTTAGCGATTCATTCTTTTTCCAATATCTTCAGTAAACTGTCTGCATTATTATACAGGTCAAAGCCACTAAACTATGGAACACCAAAACCGCTGTATCGGCGGAATTCAGACACCTTAAATTAATTAGTCCACGCGTTCTAATTAAGATTAGTGTCACGCATTCTTGTTCCAATAGTGTGGTGCCGTCGCTCGCGCTGTTTACCTGACCGATCAATCATCATGATTGATACTCGCCGTGCTCTCTAAACCTTTATTTTGCAACATAATGAGGTTAATCTTATCGAGTTTGTGTTAGTTTTTGTGAGGTGCTACAGTGTTTCCTTTAAGGTCGGTTACGTCATGCAGATTTATTTTTCTTTTGTGTGTTTTCCAACATTTTTCATTTTAATATTATTACACGTCAATTGTAAAGTAAGGATTAAGAATGATTCTTCACAATTATCTTGGTCTTGTGTATGAAACAAGAATGTTAAAGTTAAAGGACCAGCGTTTTGCAGACAGAAACCTGTCACAGATGTGGCATTATAGGTAATAGTATCGCATATTGTGCGAAAGAAAAAGACAGACAAAGTTAACAGTTTTAATTATTTATGGCTGAGTAATTTTTAATGTTTGTATAAGTTGTCATTGTGTGCAGACATATGCTTGAATGTAAATAATTTATTTTTTAAATGAATTAATCCATTTTCGAAACATGATGCTTGCGCTATTAATATGGATTTCGAAACACTACAAGAATGATATCCATATTTTAAATGATTTTTAAGGAATTTAACATTTCTAAAATTTGTATGAGTATTATTATTAAATATAGTATAGCGGTATTCATTTATTTATTGCATTAAGTACCTGCTATAATAAGCTTAAAAGCTAAATGCATGTTACATCACAACTACTTAAACTAAGCACAGGAACAGTTACTCCAAGCTGCGCAGTGCGTAACATCAAGTGATTCGATAGATCATCGATTATGTATCGATCAATCACTCGATTCAATGTCAAATGTTTTGGCGCCTAGCTGTCTACATGCAAGCGAGGTCGATGAACTCACTTTGTGGCTAGGAAACTAACGATCACGCTTTATTGTGAACATTCTGGATTATTTATTATTTTGGACACGTCACGTCATTATTGATGATGTTAATGTCAATTTTATGATGACATTCAGTTACGGTACCAGATAAGGCGATAAAGTAAGGTAAGAAATTGCGTTCAGCGTCATCAAGGACCAACAAAATGATTAACAATAAAAATTTTCTCCGGAGCATAGGACCGCGATGTTTGTGTCTACCTTATAATAGTAAAACTAAGAGTCAAGTCTACATGTTCGGTTCAGTAACTATGTATTACAATTTTTGATCCATAACTTATCAACCACAAAAGGATACTTAGGAGCGTTTATTACCGCATTCCATAAACAACCAATAAATTATTGAGTACAATCAATTTACTAAACTTACCATTATAGTATACGGGTTATAATTAATTATTGTTCTCTCGAAGCTGGTATAATTAAGAATTTTAATTAATGGCTAGACTCTGTATGGCCGGACCACCCTCTTGATGTAAAAATGCCGACGAATAAGCTGTTACACAATTTTGTTGCTCTTTGAATGGTATAAAATGGTAAATATTTTTTTTAGTTCTTTATAAAGTTGACTCTCAAAACAATAGAATAGAATAAACTTTATTGTTCACCAAAACAGTTACAAAACTTTTAAAATAACTTACTTACACTTTACTTTAGACTTTATAGTCCTCACATTGTTTTGTAGACTTTACTATGTATATCGTTACGAGTTACAGTATCGTCTTTTAATTAATTTATTATTACAACTACTACAATAAATGAAAACAGTGACAATCCTAATTTTCTCATATTTTATTCTTCAAATTGTAAAAAAAAACAGTTTTTATCATGGATAATGATAAATTCAGTTAGTGCAGCTGATGTTTCAATCAATGACTGTGAGTTTTTCAAAGAAATCGTAGGATTGAGCGTAGGCTTCAGTAGAACGTGACATAAACGGCTTATAGAAAAGTCGTCCTTCACGGTTTATTACGTAAATTGAAAGACAGCGTTTAAATTCTCTATACATAATTGAACTAAAGTTATCGAGATATTGATGTATTATTTTACTTCCATCTCAATATTTATTCACTCATCTAGAATCCCCTTTTTTTTCGTAACTTTACTGGAATATTTTTTAATTTGCCAGTACTGCAGCTTCCTACAACTGAGATATTACTGCATATCTCTGTCATTACCGCTACCCGTGGTTTTCAAATAATGCACTTTGCCTGAGAGCAAAACTTTGCTTTTTTTCTACTTAAAAACAATTGTTTTGGAAAAATATAGTAGTGACCTATATATCAGTGAACTACTGTGTTGTTTCGGTATTTCACAGGGAAGCATTCTGGGTCCTACTCTGTTTTTTCTTGTTACAATATAGCTATCGATCTTTCTGTTGATTCCCGCAATCAATCAATAACTGTTAAGCAACACTTTAAAGTTCATACGAGCTTTACTTAAACAATCTAACTGCATCGTCGCCGTCAGTTGAGTTTGTTTGTTGCATCGGATCGTTAGAAGTCGGCGCGGGCGCAGTCAGTGGCGTGCGTTAATAACCCCTCAATTGGGGGCACTCGCTCGCCTTTAAGGAACGGTTACAAGGCATAGACGGAAGCGATTTTCTTCTTTATATGTTTGTAATGAAATTTTGTGTACTATACCAAATAAATTAAATAATCTTTTTACTAAAAGTGTCGTAAAGTTTTCTATGAAAGTTGTGTTTAGTCTTTTATTTATAACAAATAAGAGTAAACAACTAAGAGTAAAAGTTACTATATTTTAATTATTTATCACTTGGAAAATAAATTATTTAATTCTGCTATCAAATCAGCTTGATTTGTAGACTACCAATTGCTGAAACCGCTGTCACTCCTACTTTATTCCTCCCTCCCCTCTATATTGATCTAAGCGCGTGCCGACGTTTCCTCCGACCGTAGCGCGACGCATCATCGTTGATCATCGCGTTTGTTGACCGACCACACTATTTGCGTGACACTTGACACTGATTCGGCGATGCTTTGATTCCAATCTGGTCAAGGACGAAGGTTAATGATGGGAAAGGTAAAGTTTAATGAATATATATTCATAAAGACTAATGGATGCGTTTACTTTGGTCGTTTAATTACGGTGAGAAATTGAGAATGAGGCCATTTTATATAGTAGACAATTACCCCTAGGAACAACCAGGGAATTGTACTACCGGGATAAAAATACCCTATATATTATTCCGGGACTGGAATATATGTAACTGCTTTACCTGTGTGTCAAATTTTATTCAAATCCGTTGAGCTGTTTCAGCGTGAGGAAATAATAAAAAACATACATTATTTTCATTGTAACAAATATGATCCTTACTTATTTTATGGTAGCACGGAACCGAAAACTGTCTTCAGCTCTGTGCTACCAAACAGTACTTTGGCGAACCATCATTTCATAGAAGAAAAGGGCCCGACGTATATACAAAACATAAATTAATCTGTAGTAAAACACGTATTTAACCCGGTCAGCGGTCAAAATTAGTTCTGTCTCCATTGATATTAATTATGGTCATAATTTTAGACGCTATTCAGCATATCAAGGTGCGGTTAGGCATTGTCATACATTGGTGCTAACAGCCAATTGTGATCAGAATCAGCATAAATCGGTCGTGCTAATAAGTGAACCTAATAACGTTATAACGGACGCGATTCTTAGAAATTTGAAGAACATGTAAGTTTGATGTTGCACAATATCTGTGTGTGGTCTAAGAAAAGCTGGTCTCACACCTGTTCTATGTCTAGGGTTAAAAATGTTGGTAAAAAAAAAAATGTACAAATTAACATGATCTTGATAAAGATCTGTATGCAAAAGGACCTGGATCTAGAACAGTGTGAAATGATTTTATGTGAATGTATGCAAGCTGCGTAGTAAGAAGCATTGCTGTGTGTAGATTATTACGATTTACAATAACTCTGTCTCACCTTCTGTATCCCAGTATAAATCAGACTTAAAAGAAGTAGTACCAGTAGTACCTGCTAGCATTTATTTGAATCGGATATAACGAAACAGTTTTAGATCTTCCCAATCCACACACTTACCAAGTTTTATTTATTTTAATCACAATGTAATGTGAAAGTTCATTTGTGTCCATTCAGGATATATTGAAAAGATACGTGTTTGCTTAGGATACGATTGATTTGACGGGAGAGTATGTGCGTCAGCTAACGGTACTCAACAAGGATCGGTAAATCACGAGATTGAATCGGAGAGTAATTTGATACGGCGGGCCTAATTGAAATGGTACATAATTAGATGCTATAGAAGTAATATATGTATGTTTGATATAATTAACGAATAATATTTTTAGTTTTGATAATATTTTCTTGAAATATTATTCTTGTGGAAACTTAACCTACTATCCCATTCTTAATCCATGATCCAGGAAGACCATCACTAGTTTTCCTTTAAGGAGCCAATTTTGGCATCTTGACTACCGAGGAGCTATATCACGGGTTTACGCAAGTATCTGCTTTTTAGGATTCCGTGCCTTAAAAGGAAAAAAACGGAACCCTTATATGTAAGATCACTTTGTTGTCCGTCCGTCATTCATAGGGACTGCCCGTTGACCCAGATTCCTGAAATTTTGCAAAAAGCAAGGTCTTATAGCATAAGTATAGAAATAAATCTGAAAACAGTAAATTTGTTGTTCCCTACGTCACAAAATTTTTTGTTTGCCGTTCGGAAAAATCTTCGAGACCCCATTCGGGAATTGTAGTTTGCACGGAACCCTCAGTGCGTGAGTCCGACTCGCACTTGCCTAGTAAATTTTTGTATTTTTGATTCGTTCTAATAAACCACATCCGAATACCGCGTAAAATTCGTCACATTAGATTAGTATGATATCCAGTGTGTGGCCGTCGAATGGCCATGTAGTAAGTAAGGAAGCCGGAGTCGTGGGCGGCGGCATTCACTCCGCGTGACTCATCCATTGATGGGCGCCCAACTTCGACTCGTTCCTTTCCGCTCACTATAATGCCACCTAAAACTAACCGGGATCACGATGCTAATGATATGAAAAAATCCTATGATTTTGTTAGTCAATTTCCGGTCATAGCAAACGAAGAAGAATGTAATATTGTTTTATACTTCAAACCTCTTTTAAAAAGTCAATGATGCTATTTGCTACATCAATGTGATTTATTACATAAGTATTATACCTATAGATATAGTAAGTAGTATAACCGATAAGAGTCACGCGTAGGAGAACAGTGACAGAGAGTCTGCCAACTTTCAAACGTCTTCTATTAACACAGGCTCAACCGACGTAGATGTCGGGACCAGTTTTGTTGCAAGTTGGTCATATGGTTATTGTGAAAACAAATGAGGAAAATAGAGAAACATTATCGGTACTTAAAATAAGTAATTTGCCCACAAAAGGTCCTTTTGTAAACATCAATAGATGTGGAGCATCGGACAATGTTGATACTGAGTAACTGGCCACCGTTCCATTCATTGCTGGTATAACTACAATTTAGTCCACAACTAACGTAAGGTTGTTGCTTTAACTAACAAGTGACGTCATTTGTAGAACAAAGCTGGTGAAGAATTTTTACTAATTATAGCAACAGATTGTGATTGTGATGCGCGCGCGGTCGTCGGCCCGCGTTATCATTTCGGCACAGATTGCTTGATCCCGCCCCGCTGCTCCTGCGCTTCCCGCCATCTATGTGCTGTGTGTGTGCTTGCTCCTCTTTCGTTGTGAGTGCTGTCTTTTTCTATCCAAAAAGGTTTTAGTGTTGTCAAATTTTGGTCTTGTTTCGATGGTTTTTTGGAAACTGCTTTTGGATTATTTAGATCTATTTTGTGAGGTCGAGAATTCCTAATAATGAGTATTTTTTTTTTAAATTAGTGATTGTTTCAAATTTATACAAATCTCATGCCATTTTGTATGATGATGATGAAAGTTGTAGTCAGTAGTCCTAAGTAGTGAGAATTTTGAAATTTAAAAATTTAATTGCTTTAAATTTTGTAATGATGAAGGTTTTTATAATGGTAAAAGAACATTTGAATAGTAATTAAATTGAATGTGTCAGGCACAATGACCGACATTAAATTTACTGAAATCTGTTTAAATTAATTTAATGTTCAATATTTTATTTCAAGTACATGTTTGTAGATAACGAAGCTAACCTACATCATTGAGATTGTTTTTATAATGTCAGTTCCTAATCAACTAAATTCTCATTCAGTAACTCAGTAGTGATGACGTAACGTCACATTTAACTGTCTATTCAAAAGCTATTCTGTCTCTTCTTTTAATAATTCAATGGTCTTCTTTACCCGATAACAGCAATTATAGAGATGGATGTGTGGTATAAAGAATATGGTTAAAGTGACAAATGAGTATATTAAAGGTAGTTTGAAAATGACACTAGTGACTAAAAAGTTGAAAGGGGATTGTGTGTCTTTGTATGGTTATGACCATCTCTTTTAGCATGCGTTTCACATGAAACGCATGTTACTAAAAGAGTTACGTGTATACATGTGGATGGATGGATTGATGGAGTATGTGAGAAGGGATACACGAGACAAGAGCAGGAAGAATAAGAAGATTAATAAAAATCCTCTTGGAAACAATTTTTTATTATTTAAAGTAATTTTCCTTTCAAAATACATTATCTAATATTGCAGCTTTTGTATTTTAAAATACCGCAACGTTTTTGCACAAAGTGTGATAATTTTTCTTGACACTTACACAAAGACTACAAGACATATTGTCTGAAAGCTTTGACATCTACTATTCGAAACTCTTCAGATAGCACAAGTGTATCTAAAAATGTTTTTGGCACTGACATCAGTATGTGCTTTTAGTGTGTAAACATTTAATTATTTATCAATGCAGTTGCGATAAGAGTGTACCGCTTAATCTTTGTCCCAATTACTATTTGTTTATTAAGATTTTATAAGGTTACTATTGAAGGCTTGGACTGCGTGACACTTTATTGATTTTATTATAATATATTATCTAATTAATTTATTTTTAAAAGTTGCTAAGTATGTATGTTATTTTTAAACGTTTGGCAATATCTTATCCGGTGTTAGGAGTTATCTTACTTTTTTACTCGTGCGGTATTACGTGGCGATAGAATAACTTTGTTTTTTTTTTTGTACGAATAGTTCGATGTTAACGAACGTTCATTCATAACCTTCTTTTAATTGATAGCTTATATAAAACAAAAGTTAGATATTTTTATAACAGTTTTCTATCTGAAATCAATTTTTTATTATTATTATTTATTTGATCTCAAACATTGGCATAATGGGTTCCAGGATCCAAATTTAAGAGATTTGAATTTCTTATTTGTAAACTGTTATACTTACTGTAATACATTTAGATATTTTCGAATACACAGCGTATTAATCTTGATACTTACTGTCTGTACATTGAGTGTCGATTTTGCTTCATCGTATCAGCTGTAGCATGTCAGGGGCAAGGCCCTCCTGAAAAACAAACCCTGATTACGTCAATGAAACTATTCAGAGTGACTTCTTTTCATAAAGCAGTAATACTAAGTGCGCAGGATTCGTTCGTAAACAAGTAAAAATAAACAAAGAAAATAATGTCATACATACGCAAATGGAACTAATAATAATCCATTTTCTTGGCTCTATTGACAGTGAGTGAATGGATTCAAGTACCCAATAATAAATCAAGTAAAAGTCTGCAAGTGACTCCACCGATGAACCGAACATCACGATGTTATGCTATATCTAGCTTATCGAAGCTGGATATAGCATAGCCATTTGTGATTCAAGAGATTCATGTCGTGGTCTTGGTCCTGTTTTAGCCACTATAACTTTTAAGCAATGTTAATTTTCCATTGTTCCAGGGTGATGGTTCCAAGATGACAATGTGGCGGCTGGTGGCGGCGGCGGCGGTGCTGTGCGCGTGCGCGCACGTGGTGGCGGGCGAAGCGCGCGGCCCGCAGCCCACACGACCGCCGCGCCTGTGGCCGCGCGCGCCTCGCACGCTCTCTGAGCGCAAACCTAACCAGTTCGTAGGGTAAGTTGGAACAGGAGACTGTATGAGTTTGTTTAGAAAAAGTTATAGCACCAAAGATAATTCGGTTAAATCACTCTGTATTTCGCTATTAGAAATGGTAGTAGAAGCTTTGGTAGGGAACAGACAGAGGAGTGACAATCATTCAAACTAGTTTAAAACCCTGAAGCCTGAATCAAAATTTATTATTATGTATTTTGATTTAAAATTTTAAAGGCATCTGTGCTGATTGTTTAGATATCTGATCTAAATAATGAGCTCAGTAGAAACGGAAGCTCTACTTACTTCATACTATTTTTTTAACATGTGTTAAAATATATATTCGCAGTCGTTCAAGTGGTCTCTGATGATTTACTGGTCGACTTATTGGAAAACGGCGTAGTAAATTATCATTGAATTAAACGCATCTGCCCTAACATATAGTTAATGGGAAACTCAATCGCGCTAACCATCAAAGTAAAAGAATGTAATGTTAATACATTTTAATCGGAGGTGCATCGTTCTCCGGTCCTAGGAACCGTACGTGAAGCGCATGCGGCGGCCGCAGTGATACAAATCTCGGTACTTCACACTGTACGGTTTTATAATCGTATGCTCTATTGCATCTTCAAGCCGTACACGTTTTACATACATTTATTCTTTACCGTCATTTGTTGAAAGCTTCGCTACTGACTAATCGGGCGCAAGGTCCAGGTAGAGAACATTTTAGGGTTCTTTTTGACATTTGGACGAAGCCTTAGATGTTGGCAGGAAAGGTTCAACCAGGTCCAAAGTTATTGCAGTAGGTAACGCTTGAGCTCCTACACAGTTTGTGTACTGAAATCAATTAATTTCTTCTTCACTAACAAATTCGAATATGTCAAAGACCACAGCAAAAACTTTAATGAGTAAAGCTTTAAATTAAAAAAATTACAAATCGGATTTCAACTCTCTAAAAAATGTTGTGCAAACTACGACTTTTTCTTACTCAGTTTGCTATAAAGAGTTCAGTAACATAATACATGACGAATGTGTAGTACACTTACCGTGGGCGGCGGTGCGTAGGTGATTTTCACGCTTATAATTTCGGGAGTCGGGCAGAGGGCAATAGCGGAACCAACGGCGAGTTCACTGGGACAGGCTGTGACAAAGCTGGTTTATATACCAAGGTCACAGATGCAATCAACGAATGCAAGGATGATAGTAACCGAAGCGAATTTAGGTAATTTTCAGAGGTCGAAGAAGATGCAAAGCTAAATGACGGTACTCAAGATATAGCTAGGGCAAAGAAAAAAGTAATATAAAATAAGTTGACTGTTACTTAAAACTATTGCAAAAGATGTTGATAAAAATAACAGAATATTTAATGAACACTATAGAAATGTTGTTATAGAAACAGGAAAGACATTAGCAGAGGTTAGTTGCAGCACGATTAAAGTGCTGAGATTATAAATTGCTAATCAATGGATAGTACTGCTCATATTAGTATTGCTGTGATAATATTATGACATAACGATGAGATCACTATCACTTACTATGTTGAACACGCAAATAATATTTAAATTAAATTCTATTTTATGCAACCAAAGCGTATTTATTACACCATTGTTATTAAGAACAAACCACTACTTAACCGAATTAAGTTAGATGTAAGTAAATCTATTAACAAAAATGAATTGTTTAAATGACCGCAATGCTCTTGAATGATAAGCTCATATGTAGCAAAACAGTGATAATATATAATTAAGTGCAGTGCTGCACTAAATCTCAATTTTGATACAAGGTTTTCAGTGTAAGGACTTGCGATACTCTTTGACCCTAGAACAAATTAGTCTAGTTTAACAAGGCGGGGAGAATCTATTCGGTACAACTTAGATACGGTCGTACATTGAGCAAGGTTATTGGGATCATCGCTCATAAGCTCCTCTGTATTAAGTATTGCGTAATTTGTTGCTAAGACGTTTTCGCTGCTTGAAAGTGTTAATTGACCAACGGCAATGAATTTGACATTCAATAGAGCTACTGTTTCATCTAAATTGTTGTACATATTGTTGGTTGTAATTATTATTTGTTATAATTGTCATTATCATGTTACGGACAAAGTGATCATTCCAAGTCCTTTGGTAGGCATCTTCAGTGGGTAGGTTTCTATGTTTTTTGTAAAATTTTAGTGTTCGATTCGAGTTCGGTTTTGTATATAATACTAGCTTTTGCCCGCACGGCTTCGCTCCCGCTCTGCCCTACTCTACCCTACTATACCCTACTCTACCCTACTCTATCCTACTCTACCCTACTCAACCCTGCTATACCCTACTCTACCCTACTCTACCCTACTCTACCCTACTCTACCCTACTCTACCCTACTCTACCCTACTCTACCCTACTCTACCCTACTCTACCCTACTCTACCCTACTCTACCCTACTCTACCCTACTCTACCCTACTCTACCCTACTCTACCCTACCCTACTCTACCCTACTCTACCCTACTCTACCCTACTCTACCCTACTCTACCCTACTCTACCCTACTCCACCCTACTCTACCCTATTCTACTTTACTCTACCCCACTCTACCCTACACTACTCTACACAACTCTACCCTACTCTACCCTACTCTGCCCTACTCCACCCTACTCTACCCTACTATACCCTACTCTACCCTACCAAACTTCACATAAACTATCTACTAAATAGTCCGAATAAAGCCTATAAATTTGATTTGGATAGGTGAGCCCGTTCTTGAGTTATAAAATAACAACGAAAAGTGGCATTGATTTTTATATATATAGATAGATAATAAAATCAATGAGTGTGTCAATAACAAGTTTAAAAATTAAAAAAAAAAATTATCTAATGCAGCGAATACTCTAAGATATTACACAAATTGGTTACCCACTTTGATTTTTGGTAAGATGTCACAAAACCTGAACAACACGAACAGTAGCATCAACAAAACTTGAGAATTTCCGTATATCGTCGAAGTAGTGGACGTGTTTACAATGGCTTAGATAATAAATCAGAGTTAAACAACACCTGTCTGACTTTAATGAGCGCTTCGTACAAAAGCTACAAAAGCAACTGAAATCTGCATTGTTAATCCGAAGGTAACATTTTACGAGCTTCTAGGTGGCCTGAATGCTACGGGTATATTGTAGGAAGTTTTTGTTGAAGAGCTTGCAAAGAAAACCTTGTTGTTGGGCTTGGATTCTCGTTGAGAATAAATAGGTCACCTTTTCTTGCTTCATGGTCATTCGTGGCAAGTGACACAAGAATTGTTTTAGAAACGTGTGCATTTCACACCCCTTTCTGGGTTGCCTTAAAAACTTGTGAACACAGACTGTCTTTTGCTCAGTGAGGGACACTTTTAGCTTAGATAGATAATATCATGCTTCTGCTGTCAGAATAAATAGTTTTTAATATTATGTTTGTTGCAGTCCTCACGTATGCCGGTCTCGCAACAGCACGCATTGCTGTCCCGGATGGACGTCCCGGCCGAATTCCTTACTTTGTATAGTCCGTAAGTTTATTTTCTATTTCTATTTTATTGACTCTGATTCTATTTACTTTTCCTATGATATGAACAGACTGGGCAGGGAGAGATGATTTTTTCTCCCTGATCTTTACTCTATAGTACGAGTAGTATTCATTTGTTTGCTCCTCACTATGATGTTTAATTGGATATATTATTTCCAGCTTTATGCCGTCCTGACTGCGGTTCCCCGGGAGCTTGTGTAGCTCCCAACATGTGTCGATGTGCTAGCGGAGTCGAAGCGCCATCTTGTGGCGGTGGTGGACTCTATCCGTATCCAGGTAAGAACCTAAATAACCGACTAAGTTAATTTACAAAAACTTAATCAACCTTTTACCCGTATTCTATTTTTTTTTTATATAAGGCTGAAATTATGGTGGGTAGCGATGTACCTTTTTCTTAATTTTGTGTCTTATTCGTTTGCAGTGCGAACGCCGGGTGGTTGTCGTCGAATATGTATGAACGGTGGTACTTGTTCAAACGGTACCTGCTCTTGCGCACCCGGTTGGAGCGGTGAATTTTGTACTGAACGTAAGTAAAACAGAAATAAAGGTTCTGACTGCACGTAATTGAGAACAAGATCAGTTATTAGTCTCTGATTGAAAAGCTCTCTCATTAGGAAGACATTTTAAGATGATTAGTAACTTATATCTTGATTTATTTGTAAAGTCTTTATAAGAAAGTATGTTATTATTTCCAGCAATTTGTCGGGAGCCTTGTCTACACGGTGGTCGATGTATAGCTCCGGACAGATGCGTGTGTTTCCACGGACTCTCTGGCACCAGGTGCGAGATTGACAGACGAACTGGTAAGTTTTAAGTTTTTCATGATAAGAATTAACTCGGAACTTATTTCAAGTGAACATAAGAACATAGTGAACTTATTAGGAAGATACGATGAGCGAGAAACCTCACACTCTTTGCTTAGTCTATGAAGGTGTTTGTTTAAGAAGGTTTTGATCTGCTCAGCTCAAGGTTGTAGTTACAAAATAAAAACTCTTTCGATTTCTTTCAAAAAATAAAGAGTTATCAATAAAGATGACGCACGATTTATAGATTTAATATATTTCTAAAGTGAGAGAATCCAGGGCTACAACTACTGCTACGTTACTATTTTGGTATACGTTTCCAGGTCCATGTTACACGGACACCAGAGGCGCCCTCTGCACGGGGGCTTTGGAAGGCGTGGTGTGCACGAAGCAGCTGTGCTGTGCCACCGTCGGCGTGGCTTGGGGTCATCCCTGCGAGCGCTGCGGGGACCTCGACTGTCCTACTGGACATCTGAGGAACTTGGCTACTAAGGAGTGTCAGGTAAGACGATGGCAAAGGTTTTTGTTTGTTGTGTTTATTGATTCCTTGAATCTGCTTGTCACGGTCAAGAATAATAGTTGCAAAACATTTATTTGTCCTTAGTTTTTTGTTATCAATAGAAAACTTTCAAAATTCGTATTTTTATTTAATTTGTATACTGAAATCTTGCTGAAGATAATGAAGTTTTCAATAATAGTCCGCCTTTGTTCCTTTGTGTTGCATGAAGTTTTAATAAATAAATAATTTTCTACTTACAACTTCCATATTACTAAACAAAAGTATATAGTTATATCAGTTCCATCTAATTCAACAATCATGGCTGAATTTGTGCTTAAAACTTTTCTTTCTATCTACAGGACATAGACGAATGCGCAGCAGTTCCAGGCCTCTGCCAAGGAGGTCGGTGTATCAACTCCATCGGTTCGTTCTCCTGCGAGTGTCCACCTGGACAGAGACGACACAGAGTCACCAATAACTGTGAGGACATCGACGAATGTGAGGACCCTGATATTTGTCCTGTAAGTAACATTGGTTTAGTCAGTAGTTTTTAGCTTTAGCCGATACAAAAGTGAATCGAAAACTTATCAGTATTATACTTTTATTTGCAAGTCGCTATTATTTTTAAACAATATTTTTCTTTTACAGAACGGCAAATGTGTAAACACAGAAGGCGACTACTACTGTCTCTGCAACCCACACTTCATTCCCAGTCCAGACAAGAAATTCTGTATAGGTAATTTTCTACACTCATTATCATTTTGATTAGATTCTACGACTACCGTTAATAGTTTGTAAACATGACTCATACATTATTCCATGTGTCCATTAAAATAGTGATGTTTCTTCATATTCTGCATATCATCATCTTCGTCTACTGTTAGACAGGCACCTCCAAGTGTCGCCACAATGACCGGTCTTGTTGCATCTTGCATCCATCGGATTCCAGCGATTATAACCAGGTCATCGGTCTGCCTTGGGGAGGCTTTTCCAATGTTCTCAATGGATTTGTAATTTCTTTGTGTTTGTTGCAGATGGCCGAGTGGGCAGTTGCTTCACATACATGAGCGAGACTGGCGAGTGTGCCGACCGGCTGCCGATGCCGCTGTCTAACCGCGACTGTTGCTGCGGATACAACATGGGGCGAGCTTGGGGGGACATGTGTACACCCTGCCCTCCTAGGGGATCTAGTGAGTGAACCTCATAAATTATAAGATGAATTTGTTAATAATATAGAATGATCAGCTCTGGGTGTTTACCGTCCAGCACATTTAATATATGAGGACATACTGAGTTGGCAACCATTTCTGTATTATCATGCTCAGTGTAATGTCTATTTACATTTTGTTATTGTTTACTTATACTTATTTTTTAAATAAATATTTTTCCATTCATGCTGATGCTGATAGATGGTTAAAGACACTGGGGTCAGTATGAAAATATGGAAAAATGAATCATCTTGAAAATATTTTGTAGTACTTTTGTGGTTTGCCAAGAATTTATTTATTTATTTATTTAATCTTCATGCAACACAAAGTACATAGGCGGACTTAATGCCTAAGAATAGCAAGGTTTTTAGTATACCTATACAATATTTTTACCGCTGTATGTTGTTTACAGCTGAATGGACTCATCTCTGTGGTGGAGGTGTGATACCACCGAACTGGCGCCGCAACGTAACCGGTGGCAATGGCGACGACGATGGAGGTGGAGGTGGCTCGTACGAACCACCAGCGATAGCCAAGATCAACGAGTGCATGCTAAGGAATGGCATCTGCGGACTTGGTACCTGTGTGGATAAAGATAAAGGGTAAGCTTGTCAGTAAAATAAATATATAGGATCAATCGAATCTTTTTTTATTTAAACAAGTCTGTCTTTGATAATCCACAAAAACATATGTAGTATATTTATATAATGTTGATAAATAGATTTTTCTTTGACCCAGGTACCAGTGTGATTGTTGGGATGGCGCTGAACCAGTAGTGCAGGATGGCAATCCGACTTGTATCGACATTGATGAATGTGCTCTCGAATATTGTAAAGGAGGTTCTTGCATTAACAGACCAGGTGGATTTGACTGCAGGTAATTACAAATTGGTTTTTGTAAAGTTGATTTATGGTGTTAAATATGGCATAATCATTGAAATCTTTTTCAGAACTCGGAAGGTAAAATAAAAAAATGATTTATTATTTTTTATTTATTTACTAGATGTCCACCTGGTTTCGACCCGATCGAAGGAGGATTGAGGTGCAGTGACAAAAACGAATGTGAATCGACGCACGGAGGCATGTGCACGAACGGAGTTTGTAGAAACATTGATGGAGAGTAAGTGTAATGTAGATACATTCTATATATTTATAGTTCGTAAGACTATAAGAAAATATGAGAAGAGTTATAAATGATGATTTTTAGCTTGACATGAATCTGAAAGTAACCATTTTAATCATTAGATACGAATGCGTCTGCAACCCCGGCTACGAGTCAACAGAGACAGGCCATGCTTGTCGCGATGTGGATGAATGTCGCGACAACCCACGAGTTTGTCGCCGCGGTCGCTGTCGCAATACACCAGGCTCCTATGAATGCGAATGTGAACCAGGATTCTCGATCACCGCCGGTGGTTATTGTACGGATATCGATGAGTGTTCCGATAAAAGCGTTTGCCAGGTTTGTCTTTGGATATACCTTTGATTCTGTTGTACTCTGTGTTTGTTTGTCCTAAAGATTTTAAATTAATTCATGAATCCCCAAGCGACACCCGGTGGCCGCGCATCTATTGTCTTACTATTGTGTCTCTAATTGACGGTATCTGAAGGGTTAAGGTATTGGAATAACAGTAGAGAGTAATAAAATGCAACAAAAAAGTGAATTCAAACATGTGAAAATATTATACTTATCCTAAAAAAAAACTAGATCAACAATATTATAGGCGTTTTGCAAGGTCATATGTTCGGACCACATCTGTTTAAATATTCTTTTTCGTTTTTAGGGTGGTCGCTGCGTGAATAGCGAAGGTTCTTTCCAATGCGTTTGCGAGGCAGGTTACCGGCCCACACCCGACCGCGGCGCATGTATTGACGTCAACGAGTGTTCGGAACAACGCGTCTGCAGGAACGGACGTTGCCATAATACGCCTGGATCGTTCCGATGCGAGTGTTTGCCTGGTTTCTCCCTTAGCAATGATGGAAGGACTTGTCTTGGTAAGAAAAGAAACAACTATTTAACATTCGGCTACTTGATAAATTCAAGAACCAGTATTGTAGATGTTTATGTGGAGAAAATGGATTTGAGTTACTTAAAAATTCCATTTTTTTCCACCACTTACATAGTTGACTTACAAATAATGGAGTTAAGTACGCCTTTCTACCTTTGTGATCCAGGAAATTTTGATAAATTGATGCTTCCTTACAGACGAAGTTCAAGACTTGTGCTACGAAAAATACGAAGAAGGACATTGTACTTTACCAGGACAGAATCCAGTAACTAGATCTCAATGCTGTTGTAGTTCGAGCAAAGGTAAATGCCTTTTTCTTATAATATTGTACATAACGCTCCCAACCCAAAAATAATTTATAATTATCTATGGTAACGATGTTGACCTAGTATTACTATGTTTTGCATTTTAGGTCTCCACTTAGGCTGGGGTGTCGCTTGTAAGCCCTGTCCTGAACGTGGCAGCAAGGAGTACGACATTCTCTGCCCCGAAGGCGCGAGTAAAGACAACGGAGGAACTGATATCAATGAGTGTACCATGATTCCTGGCATCTGTCCTCACGGCACCTGTGAGAATTTAGAGCCAGGGTACAAGTGTATCTGTGACCCTGGGTTCCATCCTGATGATGATGGTATCTGCAGGGATATAGATGAATGTGATATGCATCAGTCTGTGAGTATTACAAGCTAATCGTTTGCAATATAATATTCACAAGCTTCAACCAAACTATGTCCTATTTCAGGACATGGTCTATCCGTATTCCGATTTTCCGCAAAATCACTTTAGATGTTTAAGCGTGAAAGAGTAACAGAAATACACACACATATAGTACCAGTGTAATATATGTCTAGATATGATATTTATTATAAAATATGTGTCTGATAAGAATTAGAAGATGAAGGCATTGTTTTCTTTCCAGTACTGTACCGGCGGTCAGTGCCGCAACACTCTGGGAAGCTTCACGTGCGTATGCCCACCAGGAACTCGTTACGAACCAGACGAACAAATCTGCCGAGACATAGACGAATGCGAGGGTGAGACTCTTTTCATCGTCAAGGAATACGATCGGGGAGACATTCCCCCTATGATCCCCATCGGAACAGGTTACCAACCTTTGTGTGACAAGCCTACACATCATAATGTTCCATCCATCGGGCATCCTAACCCTGGACTGGCATCATTTGACCAATATTCAAGCTTGGTCACCAACCATCCGTTGTATGGATACTGATATTTATAATTAAACATTAATTTCACGCAATTCAATCTCATTGCACTGCTTAACTTTATCATGTTATTAATTTTTGTAATTGATGATTTGTAATTTGATTTTATCCAAAAATTTTGTGACGGGTTTTTAAGAGAATTCTATTGGAATGTGCAATCATTTCTAAAATGCCTGTGCCTCTTTCGTTGCGTTTGAAAATAAATGGTTCTGGAAGTTAGGATCGTCCCATAGGATATACATTTTTGTTATTGAAAGTAGATTTATTTTTATTTAATTTGATTACAAATCGTTTAAGTTCCTCTTTTGCATGACCTGTAATAGTTTCTTTAACATTTGGAATGGTTTTGTAGAGCAATCGAACCCTTGTGACAACGGGCGCTGCATCAACTCTCACGGCAGCTACGAGTGTGAATGTGAAAATGGTTTCGTTCTTGACGCCACCGCTCAGCATTGTATTGGTAAGATAATATTTTAAATCTTAGTTCACTATCGACGTGATTTCGTATGTTCACCATTTTGTAGACTCATTATATGTTTTTAATACGATTATATTAATAAGAGAGTATTAAACTATAAAATCTTTTTGAAGTCTGCATTATAAAAATGTCCACAAAAGCTTTCAGCTTCATCCATTTATTTAGTGTATGATATTTTTATTATTTAACTCTCGTCATCCGAAGTGAATTTGTAAATCGAGATAATTTGGCAGGCATCAACTCCGATATCGACTTTTGCAACGTGTATTTGAAAAATATTTTCCTATTTTATATAGCGCGTGTTTTTATAAAAACTTTTTATAGTCGAGTTTTCATTTTAAACTTTTATTTATATTGTTTTAGAAAAGTATTATAATGTTTAATTGCTATAAGTAGTTTAGAAGTTATGATAGAACAAATGAACATATTGTATACATAACATATCTACATACTGGTCAAAATCATATCCTCTTTTGGGCTTCATTGTAGTCGGTTAAATGTAGTTTATTGTCGGCATAACCAACTGGTATGTTGCAGACAACCGTCGCGGCTCGTGCTGGCGGCGCGTGGTGGACGGGCAGTGCGAGGCGGCCGCGCGCCAGCCGCTGCTGCGCCAGGAGTGCTGCTGCAGCGTGGGGCTGGCGTGGGGATCTCCCTGCGAACCTTGCGAGACCGAACACTGCCCGTGCCCGAAAGGATTCGCCAAGGTCTGATATTGGATCAGTTAATTCTTTTAGTTGTATATGCATGAAAGAGGTTTTTTTGGAATACTTCTAAAGTGCATATTTTGATTTTTAACCATTTGTTCGTTTGATTATGTAATGTCCCTTTGTACAGTAAAATTCTTGCAGAAGCATGATTTTGCATTACTGGACACATGCTGCCAGTAACATGTTTCATTTAACACTTTTTATTATTATTGATACGCTTGCGCTTGTCCACTATCACATCTGATGGTAATGATGTGGACGGCAATGGAGCATGCTTGCCTAGAAGGGCTAGAAGTATCCTATTCACTCTTGGATTAAAAACTTAAATATCATTAACCATGCTACATGAATGAAGAAATGAATAAAAACTATATATTCCCTCTCCAAGAGAGGAGGCCTGAGTCTCAGCAGTAGGAACATTAAAAAGCTGATTATGCTATGCTTCAAAGGCGTGAATGAGAAGGCGAGGAACCGTGATCGTTGGAAGGAGTGGAGGGAGGCCTTTGCCCAGCAGTGGGACAATATAGGCTAATAATAATAATATTATAATATTAACTCATTGCCCCCAACAAGTTACGACTGATGGAACTACTGAAGGTAACTGAAACTTTTAGTAGTGCCATCAGGATGGAATTTGGTGTGGATAAATGTGCGGTCATGCATGTAAAGCGAGGGGAGATTATGGAATCTGAGGGGGTTCAACTTTCAGATTCCATACACCTTAGATCCCTCTCCTCGACCGAAACCTATAAGTATTTGGGTATGTCGGAAGCCTTAGGCATTAATGTTACTGACATGAAGCAATCGTTGAAGGAGCGCTTCTTTGGCCGCCTGAAAAAGGTATTAAACAGCCTCCTGTCAGGCGGAAATAAGGTGCGCGCTTTCAACGGTTGGGTCATGTTTTAATGTACTCTTTCGGCATACTCAAATAGACTCAGACTGAGTTAGACGCCCTGGATAGGCGGGTCCGTACATTGCTGACCGCAAATCGGATCCATCACCCACGATCTTCGGTGATGAGACTGTACATCCCGCGGAAGTGTGGAGGTCGTGGCTTTTTGAACGCAAAGGCTCTACACAACCGCGAGGTGTGCAGCCTCAGAGAATACTTTCTCAAAACCGACGTGGGTATGCACTGCGATGTGGTCGCAGTAGACAAGGGACTCACGCCGTTGTCCATGGCTAAAGAGAACTGGCACAAACCTGTGGTACTTACTACTGATGACCGCAAGGAAGTATGGAAAGGCAAGGAGCTCCACGGGCGCTTTTTTCGGGCTCTTCATGAGCCTGATGTAGATTTTCCAGCGTCCGTGGCCTGGTTACGATTCAGCAACCTCTTCGGAGAAACTGAAGGTTTTGTCTGTGCGATTATAGACGAAGTTATCTTGACGAACAACTACCGGAGACATTATGAAGGATGGGACGGTTGACGTGTGTCGGGCATGTCATCGTCCGGGTGAGTCTATCAGACATATTATCTCTGGTTGTTCTCGTCTGGCTAACGGCGAGTACTTGCACAGGCGTAACCAAGTAGCCAGGATTCTTCACCAGCAACTTGCTTTAAAATACAACCTAGTGGATTCTGAGGGTACCGTATTACAAGTATGTGCCCGACCCAGTTCTTGAAAATGACCATGTCACGTTGAACTGGGATCGGTCTATCATTACTGACCGGACTATTCTTGCCAATAAGCCGGACATAGTGGTGATAGACCGATTAGCGCGCCGCGCAATGATAGTCGATGTCACCATCCCGCATGACGAGAATCTCGTGAAAGCTGAGAAAGAGAAACAAATAAAATATCTCGACTTAGCACACGAGGTTGTCGACATGTGGAATGTGGACTCGGCTATCATTGTTCCGATTGTCGTGACCGCCAATTGCCTTATAGCTAAAAGCTTCGACGACCATCTGTCGAAGCTGTCGTTGCGCGGTTGGATCAAGGGCCTGATACAGAAGGCAGTACTCCTCGATACGGCACGCATTGTGAGGAGGTTCCTGTCTCTGGAGCCCTAACCACCGGTAGCTTGGACCCTGCTCCCGACATCGGTGGACCACTATTTTTTGTATTTTTAAATGTTTTTTTTTTATATTTGTTTTAAGAAATATTTAAAAATATCAAAAATATGTATAATGGAGAAATAAAGGAAATAATAATAATAATGCTATGCTAATATATTCACAGTTGGACGGTGCAACCTGTCGAGACGTGGATGAGTGTCAGCTGGATTCCGAACTGTGCGTCGGAGGCACGTGCGTCAATACGGACGGCTCCTATAGATGCGAATGTCCACCTGGACTTGCACTTGATACTACTGGTATATACTGTTCCAAATTTTATCAGATCCTACGTTATAATTAATTTTGAAAATGAATATTTACTTTGTCAGAGGCAGTTAAAGCCATCATTGTTCAAGTGTGAGAGATTGTTGAAGACGAATGAATGAGTGATGAATCGAAAGAATGTAGCTTGCAGTTTGACGCATGGCCCCCGATAAAAAAAAAAAACTGTTAAATAAAGTCGGCTTGGACATGATCCATCGTACCACCGTACACCACAATATACCAGTGTTGAACAAAGAAACAAAAGAGGGCGGCAAATGAACGGGTCTAGTTCATCCCAGTTTCATAACTCCTCCGAAAGGGAACCCCGGGGTGCTGGGATGCAAGGCAAAGATGGAACATAGGAGTGGGTTTTAATCAGTAAAAGTCTGATATGCCCTCCTGTTCCACCCTAGAAAAGTTATTGGATGATTTTCCATTTAAAAAAAGCCTGGCCCAGTTAGTAACTTAAAAAAAAAAAACTATTTTCTATCGTGGTTTACAGGTAACCGTTGCGTGGATACTCGTCGCGAGTATTGCTATACAGACTTCATCGGAGGTCGGTGCTCCAGTCCGCTGCAGACCGAAGTCCTGAGGGCTGTGTGCTGCTGCTCCTCTCTTGGAAAAGCCTGGGGTGATCACAGATGTGAGCCTTGTCCTAAGAAGGGTAAGTTCTTTTACGTCACACATTCAATATTTGCTGAAGAAAATCTTTGTCAACTGGAAGTATAGAATTATGCGATTTTTTTTATAGAACGAGGGCTTCATGACAAGTGGGCGTTCATGCGGTTTTAAAAAACAGAGATTTTTTTTTTCGATAGTTTAAACTAGATGAGGCCGGTGTGCCTAGCTGACTACCAAGAGAAGAAACACAATATGTATGCCCATTTGCTGAAGTCCCTGAGAATATGTTTCAACTTATCCTCTTTATTCTTCAATATCTACGTGATATAATAAATTTTTAAAATCACTTCCATATTGCCTTAGGAACCGACTCCTACCGCAACCTCTGCATCGCAGAAGGCACTGGTCCTCACGGTCCTACCATTTGGGACCGTCCTGGAGACTTAGGCAATGGAACCGTCATCTGGGGCGGCGACAACCATGGCGGTGGTGGTACCCATGGTGGTGGCAACGGTGATAATGGGGGAGGCGTTGGTGGCGACTACGACTGGAATGAAGGAGATGGAGACAACTGGGGCAACACGACTGGAGATAACTGGCATAAGGTTCCTGGAGGACCTGATCTAGTGCCTGGACAAATGGAGGTCAATGAGTGTGCTGCTTTCCCAGGGTTGTGTGGGCATGGAAGATGCAGGAATCAGGTTGGAACTTTCACTTGTGACTGTTTCCCTGGTTATGAAAAGGTTTGTGTTCTCTTTGAATTTGTTTGTTTTCACTATAATCTGCCTTTTTGTTTACTTGACTAATTGATGTTAAAACTACCTTTATTGCTTCTTTCTTAGGATTCTAAGAACCACACCTGTGTTGACGTAAATGAGTGCGAGATTGTGGATGGCGTGTGCGGTTCTGGCGAGTGTCGCAACACTGAAGGTAGCTTCACCTGCCACTGTCACCCTGGGCATAAGTCTGATGACTTCTCCAAAGTTTGTGTTGGTAAGTGAAATCTTCTTATACCATCGGAGTTTCTTCTTACTCTAATCCATACTTGCTCACTTTTTAATTGGTATATTACAGCTATTGATAATTTTGTGCTCAGATATCGACGAGTGCGCCGAAACCCGAGGGTTATGCCGTGGTGGTCGATGCGTCAATACTCCTGGATCTTTCCGCTGTGAATGTGGACCTGGCATGGAGCTGTCACCTGATAGACTGTCGTGCAAGGACGTGGATGAATGCTCGATTACATCTGGTGAGTACGTGGTGTGGTTCTTCTTCACATATTTAAAATGAAAATGTGTATTCTTAGTTACAATTCATGCGGAGCTTTCAGCCCGTAAATAAGGAGAGGTATTGTCAGTAGATAAGTATCAGCATATTAAGATATAAAGATTTGAAGACTATTTTAACCACGGCTATTCGCATACATGCAAAACCTAGATGAGGTGTTTGTCTGTATGACTACCCCCAGCCTTCCATCACATTTAGATGCTTTTAGAAGTGTTCGTCACAAATGCATTTTTAGACACACTATTTAGTAAATAATCAAGACAAGAGGATCCTTTGTTCATAAGGCAAATAAACTCCAGGTATCTGCAGTAACGGCGCTTGCGAGAATCTTATGGGCACATACCAGTGCGTCTGCGATGAAGGTTACGCGCAGTCTACCGTCAAGTCCCACTGCGAGGACATCGACGAGTGCACGGAGGACCCCACCAGGTGCCAGCACGAGTGTGTCAACACGCCGGGCTCTTATCACTGTACTTGTAGGTGAGTGTGTAAAGGAAGGCTTTAACCTTTTATCCGCGTTTACATCGGATATATTCGCGAACACTCTTGCACTTATTCCGCCAGGATCGCACATTCACAATCAAATACTCCATCTCGTCAGCTCTTCTGTCACGTATGGGGATTGAAGGACTGAACATGATGGAGTACCCAGTCACAAAACACGACCATGGCGAAAGGATACGAAAACACTCGTCAGACCATTCTGACGCAAGCGGTTAAAGAGTCAATGTTCTCTAATGTTTTTTTTTTATCGTCTTGATATTTTATTTCTCAAGTTAGCGCTCTTGACAGACTTATTTCAAGGAATATTAACTTAAGATATTGTTATAAACAAAGCAGTTTCTCGGAAAGCTTTGCCAACAGTTAAACACCAATTTCTTCCCTTTTTCCCACCAACTCGAAAAACAGGAAGAAAAACTTTTGAGTTTCTTCCGTATGATATGGATCATTTTCTTTAATTAAAGTGGTTATAAACAATACAACTTGTGTTAACCACAATCTATGTTTGAGTATAATGGGGTTTCTTGCACGTTCTTCTCCATAGAGGTCTACGTTTTGTGACATGCAATTTAGCTTCACTCCAAAAGTCACTCAAAAAGTGAAGCTAAATTGCATGTCACACTGGACATTTGACTATTCAAAAGTGCCTGTAAATGGTCAATTTGAAATAAATGGTTTAGATTTGATTTGATGGTGTGTGTGTGTGTGGGTTGGCGACCCTTTCGGTTCGGGCATGCTTAGTCAGCAACTGTGTTGCATTTCTTATTTTATTATTATTATTTTGTGTTTCTATTGTATTGCTTGTGTCGAATAAATCCTTTTCTATTTAATTCACCAGAGATGGGTGGCACCTCCGCGCAGACGGGCGCACGTGCCGCGACATCGACGAGTGCGGCAAGGGCGCGCGGCCGTGCGGCGGCGGCGAGTGCCGCAACACGCCCGGCTCGTACGTGTGCACGTGCGCCGACGGCCTGCTGCCCTCGCCGGACGGCGCCAAGCCCACGTGCCAGGATATCGACGAGTGTGCTGATGTGAGTGTCATATAATGTGTGCGGCATTTTGGGCGACAGTGGGTTGTATATGCGCTAAAGGTCGGGAGATTCCTGATTTTCGATGCTTATAAGGGCTGTTGTTGCTTGGGTATCGCTTTGGGCTGATGTCTTCTCAGTCCTGAAATTCAGACGGAATTTATCGTGATCATGGAAAGGTGCTCTGGAGTGACGCCACTTGCATGAGGGGTTGCCCAGAAGCAAATAGTGTAAAACTATCAAACAAGAAAAACAATTCATCACCACTGCTCTCAAAACGGTGAAGGAAAATATCGTAAAGAAACCAACTTGGTTCTAGGAACCAAAAATTCGAAGACATGTGACATCCACTAACATGCGCTGGGCACGCGCGGTGGATAACGGCCTATTCCTTCTCGTAGAGAAGAGGCCTGAGACTCAATAATGGGAACATTAAAAAAGGCCGACTATGGTATGTCATTAAACAAGGGACGGACCACAGACGTGATCTAATAATGTGGATTCCTATCGATTCATACATGTATATTATTGAAAGTTTTTAAACATTATTCTGCCTAATGAAATATCAGAGAAAAAAAGTAGAAGGATAAAAAATTGCGTACAACCTATTCTTAGACCTATCAAATGTACACAAAAAAAAAATCTCGGTTAAGCCGTTTCGGAGGAGTCCTAGGAGGCCCACAGCCCTATTTTTCCTTTGTTAATTTATATGGAAGACCAACTTTAGTCAAGTTAGTTAGTTGAATATAGAGTCGCTTATACTATTTCGCCAACGCTACGGTTTTGCCACAGTATTCGGCCTTACAACAACAGCATTAAAGCCATTCCATATTTCCAGGTGCCTGACCTATGCGGTGCTGGTGAGTGCCGCAACACGATCGGCAGCTTCGTGTGCCGCTGCCCCGACGGGTACAGCGTGAAGCCGGAGCAGGGCCCCGCCTGCACTGATGACGACGAGTGCGAGCTGGGGACTTGCGACTGTCATCCTGCTGCTGACTGTATCAACTTACCTGTAAGTATTGGGCTGGAGGGCTGCTCGAAAGAGGCCCCGTAGCCCTGGAACGCTAAGGGCCGACGCTGAGCTACGCGATCGCCCGCGCAGTACCATATGAAAATGCACTGTCTCGAGCAGTCGTGCCCCGCGCCCGTTTTGCTACGTAATAATAGATTAAATTTCTACATCGACACGACTACACGCACACCGTTAAAGTTGAATTACCGACATTGCGCAGGTAATAAACCGGTTTCCGCTATGGAGACCACCGCATACAACACGCCCATATTCACGCAACGCCCATATTCACGACCGCGCCTGCGATGATGCTATGGACGAAGATGGTCATCGTTAGTTTTAGACTTCAGTCTTTCGGTGCCAAATATAATAATAATAATAATATAATAATAATAATTTATTTATCCATAAAAATTGTACAATACTTGAGCAATGAATTCAACTTAGTAACAAATGCATAATAAATATAAATGTGCAACTGCGCCTGAGCTAGGCCGAGCCTGTATTTCAGGACGCAGTTCTCTTCCCAGAAAAGAAGTTAGACAATATAACAGCATTTGCGTGTTACGTTTAATTAATTTATCACTTAACAAAAAATAAAATATATATGTGATTACAAGATTGCTCTTAGTGCTGTTAAAGGCTCTTAATTACTGTGAGACAACAATTACACAACTGCAATTAAAAATGTCTTCTTAAAAAATATTAATTTAAATTTATTCCTTTGACCAGGGTTCGTTCCAATGCCGTTGCCGTGACGGATGGAGAGGTGACGGCACCGAATGTGAGGACATCGACGAGTGCCTCACCAACAACGGAGGCTGCCACCCTCGCGCCACCTGCACCAACACCGATGGATCCTTCATGTGTCTGTGCGACACCGGATATAAGGGAGATGGGTAAGATATACTAATATTTAATTTTATGAAGACGTGTCAACAGTCCAGAATCGATTATCGGGCAGTTGATAGGATACTCGTCTGATAAGCAGATCCTCCCATTTTCATTGGAGGTTTGCGATACTTTTACACCGTTCTCCATAATAATTTTTTTGAGGCCTTACGTCTTTTTTGAGGCTCTAGATCTTAAAATATCTTGGTATTTACGATTATTTCGAAACTATTTCAACAAAACTGAAGAAGTTGGACGATATTTTAGAATGTCTAAAAAAAAACAATGTCTTTTTTATAAGGCTAGATTCTGATCCTGCATATAAAACTGTCCTCTCAATCGCTTTTAATTTTTTCACATATTCTTAAGTTGATACTATAATTGATCTTGTGTACCTAGTTACTCTTGCGTGGACATCGACGAGTGCGCCAACGACCCGACCCTGTGCGAGAACGGGCACTGCACCAACACGCCCGGCGGGTACGAATGCGACTGTGACGTCGGCTTCACTAAGTCGCCGGATGGCAGGTCGTGTCTTGGTAAGTCTTCTAGGAAACTAGCTGCTGCCAGCGGTTTCACCTGCATTAAAGAAAAAAATATATACCTGTGTTATTCAGTAGTAAAGTAGCATTTTAATGGTGAAAGAATTTTTAAAATCGGTTCAGTAGTTTTCCAGTTTATTCGTTACAAACAAAAATCCAAAACTACAAATGTCCCCTCGTTTAGTCAGTTGTAATATTATAGAATATATAATAATTATTAAAAAAGTATTAGTATAGAAGTATAGTCTTTATGAATAGAACAGACTGGAAGAAAAAAAACGTGTTACACCGACCCCGCAAGACCAAAAAGATGATGATGATAATGATTATAGAAGTATGGACTAGCCCACCGGTTCCGAACGGATCCAAAATATATCCTTTATCACTCTTTTCATTATTGAAATAAGTATCAAAATCCGTTGCTAGGTTTAGTAAGAGTTCGTAAAAAAATAGACACAGGCGGTCAGTTTCAATAGTGAGTATTTTAGGCTCTACTGTTTTTTTGTTATTGTAAATCTTGTGCCTTTTTCAATTCCTAGATATGGACGAGTGCGCAACGTTCGACAACGTGTGCGTGTTCGGGCGCTGCGTGAACACGTACGGCATGTTCAAGTGTATCTGCGACAAGGGCTACCAGTCTGACAGCATCGATGACTGTAAGTATACTGACTGTAGCTTCTTCTGCGACCGCAACATTATTTACACCTATTGCAAGTGACTTAAGACATATATTTGGTTTAAAAAGGTGGTTGGCATATGAGTCGCAAAAACTAAAGCACTAAATTGACATTGATCCCCCGTCGGAGATGTCGGTAGTCGTCCTACGTCCATATGGCGGCCGTCTGGTAAGGTCCAAACACGAATAGACACCGATTTTCGACAGCTTATTTATCTGATTCCAGTGATGCCCGGCTTCAACTGCACGGACGTGGACGAGTGCAAATCCCCGCAGTCGTGCCAGTACGGACAGTGCATGAACACGCAGGGCTCCTACCTCTGCCGCTGTCCGCCCAACTACGAGCTCGTCTCCGATGGCACGGCTTGTTACGGTAAGCTTCTGGACTGTAGAAATTGTCTTAGATTTTTTTGATACGTCTGTTTGCAAAAGTAGAGGAATATTTGCTGCAAGCCTAACAACTTTTAAATTATAAAAAAAAAAACATTTTTCAAACAAATTCAACACTTATTTAACTCTTTGAATGCTTTAAGTTCCACAGTGCGTTAAGTTAAGTCTAACTGTTGTTGCAACAAATCTAACAAATGTTGTTGTACTTGACTCAAGTTTTTTCAATTGTTTATATCAAAAAGCAAATGAAGGTAGAAAGAACTTTTCAAATTCGTTCAATATATGTCAATTTATAAACCTTTCTAATCCGGTGGTAGGGGAAACAGTTAAATAACTGTACAAGAACACAGTACATAAGTACATTAGGGGTGTGGTGATATTCCCACCACACCCCCACTTTTTCTCAAACCAACATTTTAAATTCTAATTGCTGCTTTATTTAATGACCAATTTTGATGAGGTTTTCAGAAAAAGATATTTTTTTTTAAATATTATTTGTTTTTTTAGTATGAAATATTGTACAAAAATAACCACAGGCACATACCCAATTGTTGAAAAAGATCTAGATTTTTTTGAAATTTGGATAAAATAAGTTTCTCATAATTGTTTTATCTATCATAAATGTCATTTTTTTCGTCGGCATCACGTCATTCAGATCTAAAGCTACCAAATTCTGTTTTAGACTCAAGAAAGGCACGTTGTTACGGCAAAGTTGACTTGAAATCTGGAGCTGAACATTGTCGCGACAGTGACGAGCTGTCCGAAGACGGTACCATGGCGGCTTGCTGTTGTTCAGTCGGTAAGTAGCACAGAAGAAGCTGGAAGAAAATCTCGATGGTTTATATTTGGTAATGCTGACGATATTTTGGTTGATTGTAGGTGCTGCGTGGGGCAATTACTGTGATTTGTGTCCGGAGCCTGGCTCAGAAGCTTATAGGCAACTTTGTCCGGGTGGTCCTGGATACCAACCCGTTCTTGAACCTGTAAGTATCTCCAAATTGCTACATTAAACTACTGTAGGATCAGAAAAAAAGGTATAAAGGCCTACGTAGCAGGATAGCCTAGCAAAGGCCGACAGTCAGCACATATTAGACGCTTAGATACCGTGGCATTCCACCGCTTTGCTATGACACGCCGCGTTGCTGCCACGGTAGCCTCTGCTGTGCAGTACACATTTTAGTCATAAGTAGCGTTTGATAGTGTTGGCAGAGTTCTTCGGCATGCCGTTGTTTATCGCAGCACGCCACGGCATCCCGCCGCGTGAGCCCGTGACACGTCTTTCAATGCCGTGCATTTATGTATATCTCTTTCGGTAGTTTCAATCATATCATTTTTAAGCATAGGAATCAAGTTGCCATGGTCCACCGAAGTTAAATATCTAGGGGTAACTCTTGATAAGGAGCTCAGGTGGAAAACTCATGTGGAAAACATAACGACAAAGGCCCTGCGGGTGTTCGGTATGTGTCGCTCCACATATGGTAGAACTTGGGGGCTAAAACCTAAAGTGCTACGATGGCTGTACCAAACAATGATATTACCAATTATCACTTACGGCAGCATAGTGTGGTGGACAAGAACGAAACTTGCCACGTGCAAAGCGCCACTGACCAAGCTACAAAGAACAGTATGCCTTGGAATAACGGGTGCTTTTAGGACAACACCTACGGCAGCAATAGAGAGATACCTCAACATCCCTCCCCTGCATATGATGGTAGAACTCGAGGCAAGGAAGGCAATGCATCGTCTTGCTGTTGCTGGACTATGGGATGCCTCTAAGCCAAAGACTAACCATACAAGATTCGATAGGAATGAGGACCTGGATCGGGTAACAAGCATGATATCTGATAAAATGCAAACCATGTTTGTATTCGAAAGGTCCTTTAAGGTCCAGATCCCAACAATGGAAGACTGGACTAAGGGACTTGAACCACCAGAAAAAGATAGTCTGGTATGGTACACTGATGGATCCAAAATGGAATCCGGTACAGGAGCGGGAATATACGCAAAAGGCTACAAATGTAGTAGAAGCTTAGGGAAGATGGCAACAGTATTCCAAGCAGAAACATATGCCATAATAACCTGTGCTCAAGAGAATATAGAAAGACAAACCAAAGATAAATCTATTTATATTCTAAGTGACAGTCAAGCTGCAATCAAGGCCATGGCGTCCTACAAGGTGGACTCCAAACTTATTCTGGACGCCATCCGGGCCCTGAACAGGCTTGGGAGGCGTAACAGGGTAAAGTTGATGTGGGTCCCAGGGCATAAGGGAATCCATGGTAATGAAATGGCGGATGAACTGGCAAGAGAGGGCTCCGCAAATGACTTTGTGGGACCAGAACCATGTGTAGGCCTCTCGACGTGCCTCGTGAAGGCCGCATTCAGGGAGTATGCAGATCATAGCCAAAAAACACACTGGCTGTCTATCACGGGTCTGGGACACTCCAAGAAATTCCTGGGCTCTACGTTCAAGGCACGGGAATGTATCTGGAATATGAGCAGGGGGCAAATCCGCTACCTGATGGGTGCCTTTACAGGGCACTTTGGAACCAACGACATGCTCATGAAAATGGGTCTAGCCGCGACTTCCATGTGCAGGTTGTGTGAGGAACATACAGAACGCATGGAGCACCTGCTGTGCACATGCGATGCTTTGGCTAACAAGCGAATGAGTCTTCTAGGGGTAGGATATCCAAGACCAGAGGATTACAGGCTCTTATCCCCGCATCTCGTTGTGAAACTTATGAAGGAGATTTTCAGCGAGGGTGGGGAGGAGTAAGCTATCTAGGGGACCACAAAAGATCCACATGGGTCGAAGTGTCCGAGCTGTATCTCGGCCCCTTAACAGGATAAGGATAAGATAAGCATAGGAATCTGTGTCATATTTCTATTCCGACAGGTGATAATTCGTAAAAAATTAAAGTCTTTGCCATGCCGTCGCGGCCTGTGAAGGCTTTAAATCATAATACTCGTAGTTACAGTATGATTAAGGGATTGAGTTATTGGTACGTTCTGTATGTCCATCTTTCGTGAAGTGGAATAATGCTTTGATGATATCGAACAGTTGCAAGACCCAGCTAGCTGGGTAGCCCCCGGCCACGGGGAATTTCTGGATAGGAAGCCTGTGGTTCTGTAATGTAAAGGGTAACTGTGGTAACCCGGGTGTGATTTTAGTCAGTAAAATTCTGAAATGTCCTTCCATTCCACCCTAAAGCGGGAGAAGTAATTTGACGATTTCTCACCACAAAAAAAAAATGCCAGTTACCCCAGATATCACCATAACTCTCTCTCTTTTCAGCCTTCCTACGTAGTAACCCTGGCGGACATCGACGAGTGCGCGCAGCACCCGGCGCTTTGCGAGCACGGCACGTGCACCAACACGTTCGGCTCGTTCGTGTGCACGTGCGGCGACGGCTGGCAGCTCACGGCCGACGAGCAGCGCTGCGAGGACATCGACGAGTGCGCGCGCCCCGACATCTGCGGCCCTGGCATCTGCAGGAACATGCAGGGCTCCTATGTCTGTCTCTGTCCCGAGGGCTATGTGGCTATGCCTAATGGAAGTGAGTATCAGTTAATTTGAATTTTAATTGAAGTTATCGGTTTTTTTACCGATCAGATCCTTTGACTTTTTATTTTTTTATTAGCCTATGTTATCCCACTGCTGGGCAAAGGCTTCTCCCAACTTCTTTTAGGTATTCTTTTCTTGAGCTACTTCCACCAGCCTTTGCGGTAGGGATCAAAAGACGTTTTGCCATCTCCTCCTCCATTGATTACCTTAATTGCAAAAAGTAAAACATGATTCTACTGCCCTAACTTTAGTAGCGTTGATAACGATTTTTATAAGAAAACTTGTTGTCTTTTTACTCATGCTCACTGTAAAGTTGCAGTTCTTCTTGTGGTTTATTAAATTAGTGGACTACCTGTAGCCTAATCGCTTTAAAAAATTAGTGACCAATCAGATCATAGAACAATAAATTGACCAGTAGAAGTAAACATGTTTACCACACATCAACTCAATGTTGTTTTCCCATCTCCAGAGGAATGTGTGGACGTTCGCCAGCGCCAATGCTACATGGACTGGGAGCCCGACACAGGGCGCTGCACGGGCGCCGCCGGCGTGCCGCAGACCAAGTACCTGTGCTGCTGCTCCGTGGGCAAGGCCTGGGGCGCGCCCTGCGAGCCCTGCCCCGACAAGGGCTCGCACGAGCAATTGGCTTTGTGTGGAGAGAAGCCTGGGGAGTACATCAACCCTATGACCAATGAGACGAAGCCGATTAATGAGTGTGACATTATGCCGCAGCTGTGCAAGCCTGGTACTTGTCACGATACGCCGACTGGCTTCCAGTGTGGATGTGATCATGGGTAAGATGTTTTTTTTTATTGTTGATCCCTGATAGCAATGAGGTGATCGGCGGTAGTGGAGCACACTTGCCTATAAGTAACATATTCGTTCTTGACAAAAGACCCCTAAATTCTAGACTAATAGGACCATGTCTTATTCGATTGGTTTTATAGTGGCTTCATGATAAGATTTCTGAGTCTAAGCGATTATTTATAATATATATCAAGATTTAGAAATAGACTAATAACTGATGTCAAAGTCACACTCTTTCCAAAAGTACATCCGTATTAAAGAATGTATTCCACTATACCATATTTTTTGAATTTCCAACTTTTTTTCTACCTCTTTTTTTATAATGGATAGGCTCGCGTTTGACCACTGTCTCTCCTCATGACGCACTATATCTAACTAGCTGCTTCGTCCTCAGTTACGAGCACGACAACACGTCGCACCTGTGCCGCGACATCGACGAGTGCGCGCTGCACCGCACGCCGTGCCGCGGCCTGGCGCAGTGCGTCAACCTGCCCGGCGCCTACGAGTGCCGCTGTCCGCCCGGCTACCGCCTCACCGCCTCGCTCGACGAGTGCGAGGACGTCGACGAGTGCGCCGACGAGAGGCTCTGCGAGCACGGAGAATGTAGGAACACTATTGGATCATACAGGTACGTTCATCATCCGAGTACCATTGCGGGGTGCCAGCTGGAATTTATCTGTTCTGCGTTCAAAGTGCCAACCTTGATTCTCCTGCAGCAGTTACACGCAGAACAGATGGTTGATGGAAACGAAAGGTTTCTGAAAACGCAGCGTTGGAAGGCCTCCAACAAGTTGACCTGGTCAGGGTAGCGAGAATCCGGTGACCCTTTCGGTCCGGGTACGCTCAACGCAACTGTATTATATTCCAGTAGTTTATTATTATTATTATTTTATGTTGTTTTATTTTCTGCTCTGAATAAATACTAATCTATCCTATTCAATAACGACATTTGGGTCTTCTCCGTCGTACACTTCTGGCGAAGCAGTCGCGGTCTTGGATTGTCTGGTACTTTGGTTGCGGCTTTTGCGAGACTTTTCCATCTCTCAAGATGATGATCATCGAGTTATGCAGTTACTAGTCAATAAAACATACTGACATTCAGCCGCATCTGGTTAGACTGGAAGCCAATTCAGAAATAGTTGACACGAGCCCATGTTGATGGTAGAATGACTATTCAACTTGTCATTGCAAATAGTCACGACGTAACAAGAACGGCGAGGGACAAACAGGATCAATAAATTAGTTGAGTCAACCCGCATAGCTTAGTGACTCTTCCAAGACGATTGTATCAGCATGTAATTGGCAAATAAGTACCGGCAAATACATGTATGACACTACAAAGATACTATTTAAAACTCTGCATCGCGTAATAGAGTTTTCCGCACGGTTAGAACATAATATATAAAACAAACTAAAATCATCTATCGGGCAGTTGGCCAAACCTGTCACAACATCCACATCTGGATGGAGGATCATCCTTTTTCAACGGAGGTTTACGGAAATTTACACCCTGTTCCTCTAAAAATGTAATGGTGTTTGTTCCAGATGCGACTGCAAGCCCGGCTACACGCTCCGTGACAGCGTGTGTCGCGACGTGGACGAGTGCTCGCGGCCGCGCCCGATGTGCCGCAACGGCACGTGCGAGAACCTGCCCGGCTCCTACACGTGCCACTGCGATGAAGGCTTCAAGCCTGGTGCCAATAATGATTGTATCGGTGAGTGTATTATATCATGTATACGACTAATATTATTTCTAGTAGTTTTTTTGGCACAGCAAGAGGTTTGAATAATTTGTTTGAAAGCATATTTTAATTAACTGCCTCGATTGTATACGGTGTATATCGCGTGATCATGGCCCAGGCCTGGGTTCGATTCCCCAGTTCAAACAGTCGCCAGAAGTCCGGGCACTATAGTCTATTCACGTTAAGAAAATAGTGACTCATCAGTGCAACTGCAAAGAAAAATTAAAACTAATAATCAATAGAATGTTCGCTTTTAAATTTTATAAATAGGACAGGTATTCATTTTTGAAATTGACAAAGGCGCGTTTGTTACTATTATAGTATGATCTAATTGGTCAAGAGGCGTAGGTAAGCTAACAGGCAACTATGAGTTACTATTTTCTACATGAACTATAGCCTAGCTCCTAAGACGTGGGACTTAAACATACTGAAAATGTGTTTGTATAGAATCTGTTCGAACCTTCAGGGAACAGAAGCGAAATGTTAGGTAGTTTAATCAATAGTTGTTTTATAGAAATTTAAAGGTGATATTATTATTTTTTGTAACTGACTTTATATCTTTTTCCACAGATATAAACGAGTGTCGCGAAGGCGGTATGGTGTGCCGCAACGGTCGCTGCCGCAACACGGTGGGCTCGTTCCGCTGCGAGTGCGCGCCCGGCTACGCGCTGACGGCCGACGCGCGCCACTGCCGCGACGTGGACGAGTGCTCCGAGCTGCCGCACCCCTGCGGCCGCGACGGATCGCCCTCCTGTACCAACACTAATGGCGGGTGAGATACGATTTTGTTTAGTTTGGGTCCTAGAGCAGTGGTGGCCGAGTGGTAACGGCCCCGACTTACGAGTTGTAGTTTGCGGGTTCAAACCCAACCAGGCGCTTTACTTTGTGTAATTTATTTCATCACCACTGCTCTCAAAACGGTGAAGGAAAACATTGTGAGGAAACCGGGATGTCCTAGAACCAAACGAATGACTAAAACAATGATGGCTACTAATGAAGGCAGCTTTAGACTAACTTGCAGTTTATGAACTTCTATTTGTTTTCTAGATACGAGTGTTCATGTGGTGCCGGTTGGAGGCTCGTAGGCCGCCGGTGCGTGGACCGCGACGAGTGCAAGGAGATCCAGTACGTGTGTGCTGGTGGCGAGTGCAGGAACTTTAACGGAGGGTAAGTTGTTGTGTTTTATTGATTGTGGAGGCTCAGAAAAAATAGGCAAACAGATCAAGACAGAAGCTGATACAATATTTCTGATCTGCGTGTGAGTGGTTTCTTATAAAAACTGTACTGTCCAGGTACGTGTGTGACTGTCCTACGGGCTGGCGGTTCGACAAGGCGGCCGCCATCTGTGTGGACGAGCGCAAGGAGCTCTGCTACGACGAGTGGGAGGCCGGCCGCTGCCACCGAGCGCGGCCGCTGCAGCTGGGCAGGCCCGAGTGCTGCTGCTCGGAAGGTACGTTATCATTTACTTAAACAGTCATACATTGGCTTGTTTTTGGGTGGGAAAATCATCCAATGACATCCAGATCCAGAGAGAAGAATGTCTAAAATGACTTGTGGGAGGCCTTTGCCCAGCAGTGGGAAAATAATATAAAGCACCAGAAATATAAAAGATTCCTTTGCTTTTGTCAATTTTTTTTTATAATGAGTAGGTGTCTCTTATATCACAAAATGTTGTAAATACAATTTCTGTCTCGAAGGACAAACGTGTTCTATGTTTTTTTTTACTCGAATCAATAGCCCAGCAAGTTCACTTTAATTAAGTGTTGACTACTTTGAATTGATTTCTGATTAAATATATTTCTTGATCACTAGGTGCTGCTTGGGGTAGATATTGTGAACGCTGTCCTGCTCCTGATTCTCCTGAATTCCTTCGAATCTGTCAAGGTGGAATGGGCCGACCGAATCTGACTCAGGTAAGCCCAACACTACATTTTTGGAGACTTTATTCAACTTGTTACATACATATTCAATCAGACTTGGATATTCATGTCTGTCATATTCACGTTAATTTGGAGGTATACGGAACAGAGTGTCCCACAAATCTGCGTTGAATAGGCAAGATCGTCTGAACACATGCACCCGTGACCTTATGTCTGGTCTGGGAAACTGTTGTATAAGTTGATTTTGGACTGTTTTATACGTTCTAATCGTGCGAAAAACTTACACCTTGTAAGATTTTGAATTTTAATTCCTATATGGCGTTATAGAGGTGCTGCATTAGCTTTTTAACTATAGCAAGTAGTCCCAACAGATGTTGTCTTGTATGAAAAATGGTTTTCGTCAGAAAAAAATGAGCGATTGCAGCGGCACCGGCAGCGGCAGTGGGTTCAATTGTATTTTCGAACCATCCAGGGGCCCAGTCAAATATACATACAAAATTACCTACATTCAAATCGGTTAAGCCGTTTAGAACAAGTCAGGTGAAAAACATGTACGAAAGAAATATTTATATAAATATAATCAATACCTTCAAGACGTTTCATTTCATTTCCACAAATATTTTTCAATTTCCCCAGGACTTAGACGAATGTAAGGTCCGCCCAGACGTGTGCAAGGGCGGTCGCTGCATCAACACGGACGGCTCGTTCCGCTGCGAGTGTCCCCCTGGGTATACGCTGAACCCCACGGGCCTGGTGTGCGTGGACGCCGACGAGTGCGCCGCCGACCCTAGGATCTGCGGCAACGGCACCTGTACCAACACCCCTGGAGGATACGAGTGCAGATGTAACTTCGGATTTACTCAAGGACCTGAGCAGGTAAGACTTGGCGAGATTCAATCCAAATCAATGTGATTTCCTATGCTAAGACATGAGCTAGTGGTTTCTTTTTATTATTAACTAGCCTTTGCTCGCAGCTTCGCCCGCGTAGATAAATTATAGCCTATGTCACTCAGAAATAAAGCAGTTTTCTGTCGGTGAAAATCTCTGGAAGTATTGGTCAGATTGCTAAATTTTTTTATCGATAGAAACCTGCTTTATTTCTGAGAAATATATTATAAGCTATATTTTATGTATGCGGGCAAAGCCGCGGGCAAAAACTGGCATATAAAATTTCGGTATCTACTCTCAGCCGAATGAACTAATAATGCGTAATCTTTCTACAAATTAAACACACTTGATAGATCTGAATCGTTTCGGTCATCGATATAGTTTTGAGTCTTTTGCATCTGGTTTAACATTCCTCGTCAGTTTTGAAGCTCACCCCCTTATTGCTTTTATCCAGACATGCGTGGACATAGACGAATGTGCGGAGGGGCGCGCGCTGTGCACGTTCCGCTGCCACAACACGGCGGGCTCGTTCCGCTGCACGTGCCCCTACGGGTACGCAGTCGCCGCCGACGGCGTGCACTGCAGGGACATCGACGAGTGCGCGCAGGACAACAAAGTGTGCCCGCACGCCTGCGAGAATGTTGTGGGCTCCTATATCTGCAAATGTCCTGAAGGTAACTTGATAATAGAACAGAGAAACAAGGCAGTCTCTGAATCACGATTTTTGAAAAAACAGTGTTACGAAACTTTAGGCCTACCCAAGCTTTAGTCCTGTCCATGGACGCGTAGCTTCACAGCCGCGTAGTCGTCACTACACGCTTGGTGTACGCCTGCTCACATCTTGCGTACAGAACTATGAAACTCTGTCGACGAACGACACGTCACGCTGTATCTATGGATGGATACTAGACCTAAAATAGCAATTTCATGTGTTACTTAAACTTGGGTTTTCTTAAAAGAATCTAATTATTAAAAACTCTATCCATTTCTCTCACTTGGTTTACGAACATAGGCTACCGGCTTGTCATATCTAGCTAGTTATATCCTCCACAGATTATTACATTTCTCTCAAGCGTCATGCAGCAATCTGAAACCAGAAAAACAAACTTTTCTTTAATCTCTAAACCTCTTCACCATGATCCAGGCTACAGAAGAACATCATCAGCTCACAATGCACCAGACGCTTGCGAGGACATCGACGAGTGTTCCGAGGACCCTGACCGCTGCTCTCCTGGCGTCTGCATCAACACAGAGGGAGGCTTCGCTTGCGACTGCGACGCGGGCTACGAGCCCAGTGACGACGGCATGGCTTGTATTGGTGAGAATGATGCGATGACCTATGACAAAACGACACTAAACTATTGGTAGGAAAGTGCAAAATAAGAACACAGAAATTATGTTCAACATTGAAGGTTGTGAAGAGGAGGGATAAAATGCGTGTTACTATAAGAGTTATGAGTATATATGTGGATGGATGGAGACGAAGAAGGAGGCCATAGAAAAGATGGATGCAATACACCCATCTTTTTAAGGAATGAGACGAAAGAAAAAGGACTTAGTGATGGCATGACGTGTGACAGGACGGAATGGAAGAAAAAAATATGTTGTGGTGACCCCAAATAACACGGAACAAGGGCAGCATGATGTGATGACGACTAACTAAGGTTAAGCAGTTAAATGTCTGCGTTCCGAACTGAAAAGGGTCTCGCGAAGAAAGCAATATGGATTAAGATTTCCAACAGAACGAGCACACAGTAATGCCTGTTCGCTTGCTTGGTTTGAAAGCTTTTACTGACGTGAACCAAACCTTCAGTTGCCCTTTGCGTTCTAGAAGCACGGCTTCTCTTTCAGAAATTCCTCGTGACCCGAGCGGGCGTCGGTTCTATTGGGCCATTGCGATTTCGCGTTGAACACTACGGGCTATTGACGATTTGGGTTTAGTACTTACCGAATAGTTGGACGGGGATCCATCACTTGTTGCCCGCAAACCGACATCATATAACATCTTGGATCGAGATCTTGGGTTTTAATTTTATTTTTAATGTTCTAGACCACCGAACGGGCATGTGCCACAGATCCCTGGTGTCAGGGCGCTGTATGCCGGAGCCCTGGCCGAGAGCCATCGCTTCCACCCCCGTTCCTCCCGCACATGTTACTAGGTATGTAAAGTCGGTTCCTAGTTGCTTTTAATTCCTCTTGAACAAATACCAAATTTGTACAATGGAAATAAAGTTGAACATTATCTAAACTACCACTTAGTTATAAAATCAACCCGTATTGCTTCTCTGACATGAAACACTGTAATCATAATAATAAATAGTCTACAAGTTCATACTATTTATTTTCACAACTGTAAATAACTTACTGTAAGTTGTTATTGTGTACTGTTTTCTAATTTCCAGAGCTCAATGTTGCTGTACCCTTGGCGTCGCCTGGGGTCCAGAATGCGAGTTGTGTCCACAACCAGGAACTCCTGAACGTCTTGAGCTCTGTTCCCCTATAAACTTGGGTCCCCACCCAGGCGGCTCTGGGGGTAATGTGCCGGGCATACCTGGGTTAACGGGAGAGAACCACGGCCTGAACGGGAACGGAATCGACATGTTTGATGTGGACGAGTGCGCTGCCATGCCGGGGCTCTGTGCGCCTGGCAGATGTATCAATACAATTGGCAGGTCAGATTTATTTGTATTTTGGACTGGTGCCCGCAGCTCCACGATCAAAGCGTATATTTTGATATGGATAAATGGGTCATTCGAGCTCCTTAAAGAAAAGCCAGCACCGCCTTGGTGTTACTGACCATTTTACGGAGGATACCTGGGTTTTCAAAGTATCTTTGCCCTGTATCCAGCGACTACTGGGCAGCTTAGCAGCAGATGAGCTGCGGTAAGCTCTGCTCTCATCTCTCTTTGTACAGCTAAGTGACAACGATGAGTCACTATTTTCCTAACGCGAATATAAAATTTTCCGATGGTTCTGCATCATCAAGTCGTTTTGTTTGAATATGAAAACTATTGATATGATATATGTAAATAATAATGTTTGTGGAACTCTTAGTAAGAAAACAAAAGTCTAAAATCAATCACCTAAAACTAACACCAATTTCTCTTCTTCAGTTTCCGCTGCGTATGCGGTCGTGGTTTTAAGGCAGCCGGCGACGTGTGCGCCGACGTCGACGAGTGCAGCGTGCGACCTCCTCCCTGCGAACAGCTCTGCAAGAACACGGAAGGCTCTTACGAGTGTCTCTGCAGAACTGGCTACGAGGTGGACGAAGATGGAGCTAACTGCCGTGATGTAGACGAATGTGAACGAGGCACGCACACCTGTCAGCAGATCTGTAGCAATACGGAGGGGTCTTATGAGTGTTCGTGCCAAGATGGGTACGAGAAGAGGGGTGACGCGTGTGTTGGTGAGTTTCTTTTTAATGTTGATCACTTCCTTTTGTGTTACTGTTTGCAAGCGCGGATCCAGCCCTCAAAAAAGGTTGTGGTCATAGCTGACAGCGACCGGAAAATCGATCAAGTGTGAGTCGAAGTATGAACTCGCTTGTGATTGAAACAGTGCATTTCTATAAAGATGTTCTCAAAAAGTATGACGCCCTGACCGAGATTTTGTACAGTGTATAGATTTTGTGGGCAAAGCTGTGGGGTGAACACTTTTAAATTAAAACCGGTAAAATTTTAGTTGTATACTCACGAAAAGTAAAAAAAAAGGTAATGTTACGTCACAAGACCTGTCAAAAATTTGTAGGCGTGTCCACCGGGCCCACAACGTTGGATCGACGTACTACCGCTACTAAGTAGGTATTCGCTGTTACTGCCTTAGTGTGCATTTAGTCTCCATATAAAGTTATGCTGCTAGGTGGTTGATGGAAATGGTGGTTTTATCTGTGTATGGTGACTCCGAGTATTGTAACATCCGATCATCACTGCGGAAGCGACCGTTGAACATCTTGTTACCGATCAGAACAGGCAGTATTGTTGACACTTGATGGATTATTCCTTTGTCCACCAGACGTGAACGAGTGCCACGAAGAAGGGCTGTGCCCTCCGCCGGGCAAGTGCGTGAACCTGCTAGGCTCGTACCGCTGCGTGTGCCCGCGCGGCTTCCGGCTGGACCTGGCGGGCGCGCGCTGCCTGGACCGCGACGAGTGCGAGGACGGCCGCTGCCAGTCGCCCTGCAGGAACTACGCCGGAGGGTACCGCTGCGACTGTCCCGCTGGTATGTTATGCTATAGTGCTGGAAACTTCATAAATGATATTTATTTTGTAAATATATAAAAAATAAAACTTTTATACGTCTATTTTTTCGTCAGTTTAAACTAGATTCTATCTCATTCCTACTGACGAAAAAAAAAACTGCCAGTGTTTCCTATCTGACTACCCTCAAAAGAAACATAGAAACAAACGCAAGGATCAAAGTCGCTTTTAAAGTCCATACAGTAAACATGTAATGGTCAAATCATATGAAAACCAAGCAGATTAGTGTTTGAGATAGTCTTTTGGAGAAAGAACCACACTGATTTGAGTGGACCTGTCCAGTCAGTGCAAGCATTTAATTCGCAGAGCTCAACTCAGAGGTAGGTACTAAGTGTGCATCATTGTATTTGATAACATATCAAATTAAAAAAAAACCACATTGACCATTTTCGTTTTTCCAAGCCGCACCGTTGGCAAAACATGGAACTAACCTACATATTTTGTATAAGCTAGAACTTCGTTGCTTTGGGCGTCTCCATCGCGTCACATAATTCAATGGTGAATACATAGATGGCGTTGTGTTTAAAACTGGGAGTTTTATTCTACATATTATTACAAAATATTATGAAATGCAATAATGCATATTATGTTTTCAAAATCGTAATGCATATTATACAATATAAAATAAAATATGTACATGGATTATTGCGCTACACATGGATTAGGCGCAATCAAGACGCAGGGGTCTTAAACAGATCGCAGCACCTAACTTCTCTTACATTGTATTTATCTCAGGTACAAGCCGATCTTCAAGTGGCGTGTGTGTCCCACAAGACGCGTGCTCGGGCGGCCCGTGCGGAACGTCGCCGTGCTTTGCAGTAGGAGGCGCGTACCGCTGCGGCTGTCCGTCCGGCTACGGCTGGGACGCCGGCCATGCTGTGTGTCTGCAGGTAAGGGACTAGTGCTCGGCGGCCCGTGCGGTGTTATCGAACTAGCACAGATGTACAGGCAATTCAATAACCACGCCAATATACTCTCTATGGCGTATAATCACGGCGTCATGAATTATACCGATGAGGTCGACTGGATTTAACATTTTTTGTCTCGAGTTTTAACGTCGTTTTTTTTTTAAAAGGCTTTTTTCTTTAGTTGGCAGGTGGTTGTGCAACCGCGAGCTGCCTCTACGGCTGCAACTCCTTCGGCGACTCGTACCAGTGCGGCTGCCCCGCGGGCTACCAGCTGGTCGGAGCAGGCCACTGTCTGACCGCGCTGGACGGAGCCCTACCTCCTGATGACATCGGAGATGCGCCGGTCTTCCCAGTGAGGGACCAGTACAAGATCGGTGGAGATAAAGACTTGATATCTACTGAAGGTTGCTTCAGTTGTAAGGTGAGTGAATAATTCGTTAGTATTTTTAGAAGTGGAAAAGATGTCTACGGTATACTCACTGACTCATCAACGCCCAGACGGGCAAGTAGAGGTTCCCTATCTGACCCTGGAGTTAGGACGGTGAAATTTTGCACAGAGATTCCTTCTATGATGTATACAAAGAAAAAGAAACAATTTTCCAATCTTATTATAACCAATTTTAGAGGCATGTCACTGTTACGCTTTTCAGAGCCATAACATCAATTGTCAGCTGTTACTGGGCCAGGTCTTACTTATCATTTTGTTAACAGCAACAATAATAATTACACGTTTTTTTTTTGTTTTAACAATTTTAGCAAATAAATATCTGAATCTGTTTTCAGGTGAACGGTAGAAGACGAAGGGCGCCGGACGAGGCAATAGTCTATGCTAATGGCACGATGATCGTCAGGAAACGCAAGAGGCGTAGTCGCCGTAAGTATCTCATGTTCTATTGGATTTAGATGACTTTTGGAAATTCTCCTAACTTCACGTCTTCTTTTAGCGGGGAATCCACTTACGTGGTGGTCCGTTCGTATGCCTGCAGAGGCGCTGACAAGTGCTTCTAGTTTACATGTCTGTGACCTTTTGAACGTTATTCCACGTGTTGCTCATCGCCAGGTCGTCGTTCCCTCCTGGAGCCCGAAGCAGAGCTGATCGTGGTGACGGCGCAGCCGCAGCAGACGTGGGGCCGCGCGCCGCTGCTGCGCCTGGTGCCCGCCGAGGGCGGCGCTCGCCCGCACTACCGCATCGCGTACGGCGACCACGACAAGGACTTCGTGCTGTCCAAGCGAGACGGCACGTGGGCGCTCCGGCTCAGGAGACATTTGAAGAGTCAGGTATGTTAACGCACTCGTATCATGTTGCTATTCTTGTCCCCTTATACACATTTATAAAATGAGGTTACCTTCAAAATGTTTGAACTGAATAGTGCTAACGTTTGCCCTTTTTTGGCATACTTGTCACTCGCCCCTACTTATCACATACCCATACCTGATAAACGATTTTACGCTTTATCCATAACCCGAATTTACCTCCAGCTAGACATGGGCTGCATTTTGCTTGTACTTATTTTGAGGCACAGAGTCAATCTTATCTGCTCAACGACTCCTTTACTCAGCACAATTTGAATGAACGATCTATTCTCAATACAGACGGTGATGGAGCGGCAGTTAGAGCTGGAGGCGCGGTTCGTGGCGCCGCCGGAGCCGGGACGGCGACGCTCGCGGCGCCACGCCGACGTGCCGGCGCCGCTGCGCCTCTACGTGTCCGTGCGCGTCGCGCCGCACAAGCGCTGACCTCCTTCAGCCCAGCTACAGAGAGCGCCACATCATTATTCGTCACGTTCACTGCTGGACATAGACCTTCCCCAAGCATCGCCGCATTAACCGGATCTGTACGTTTCGCATACAGCGCATTCACCAGTTCATCGGTCCACTTTGTGGGAGGTCTTCCAACGCTGTGTCTTCTCGTACGCGGTAGCCACTCTAGAACTTTAATGCGCCAGAAAATAGCTACATACAAATCTGTAACATTTCAACGGTCCATACTTGTGAATATTGCAAGCTATGCATTAGCTTACGAGGTGTTGTCTGTGTGTACTTCATAAGGTCTGGGAATGACACGCTGAGTGTGTTTATGTGATGCATATTTTGTAAAGTTTGCATGATAGGATGCAGGATTTTTGGAATTTCCTTTTAGTATTACTTTCTGGGCCAGCTTTTCTTTTGTGATACATATGTATGTACCTTCTGCTATCAATCTCGTTTTCGTAAAAAATTAGCTTATCAAGAAACATAGATAGGTACTCTTCTCTTCCTATTATGATATATTATATAGCCCTACTTTTTGGTCAAGTCCTGGTTTTTGTATTTCGTCCGGAGGCGGATTTCAAAAACATTAACTTACAAAAATTTGTAAATTTGCTATGTTCTTCTAGAGAGACTTTTCGATAGTTGGACGTTTGGTTGTTTAGAATTTTGAGGCGAAAAATCTATAGACATTGGTAGTACCTATAGGAATAGTAGGGTACAAATTTGTGAAACGTAGGACAAACATGCGTGACTCATACGAATACTTAGGTATCACTTAGCGAGCTATTCCCAGAACTCAGAGGTACTCTAGTCAACACTATCCCCGTTAGCTTACGCATTGCATGCCATTGTCATAAGTATGGATAGTTTGAGATGTTACAGATGTGTATGCAGCTTCTAACTGGCGTTTTTCCGAGGGTTACTTATTCGTGATGAGGAGGCGCTTTCTCTGTAAGTCTTCTTTAGTGTCCAGTAGTGAGACTTGTAAATATACTCCTTATTTATAAACACTGCCAGAACATTCAACGACTGCCAATTCGTATGTAAATTATAAAAGTAAAAATTTCTAAATCGACTCGTCGTATTAATCGCTAAGGTTTACCGATTGGAATGTATCGATGAAGTCTCACTACTTTATCGAAACTGATGTGTCATTGAAATGATAGACTGGTTCTGTTTAATGTGTGACTAAATATTGTGTGTTGACGGAATTGTTGTACTTTAATGTTTATGCAAGGGTCGATTCAATGACTGCGATTATTATGATCAGGTTTTTATTCATAATTGTTCCAAGATGGCCGTCCCCACAAAATATTAGCCGCATGTTCCCATCGGGCCGGCTCGTAGCGCGGCCTCGTCGGCAGTATTACATAATTTGTGTGAGATTGAATGCATAATACGTAGTTAGTAGACGATTATACTGATCAACGTAATATCAATGTTTGTTATGAAAATAGAATCGATTATTTTATAATATTAACGGTACACCACTAGTTAATTTGCCATTGATATGAATCCTGTGAGTTTATTCTCAATACGATATGGGAATTAATTTAAGTAAATTTTTCCTTCTTACCTATTTTCTATATTCTCCATGTCTTCTCCGGAACCCGTATGCCAAACGATCTTGAAATATTGATATTGTATTCGAACATAAAACTGGACTTGCTATATCGACTGATGTCATCGATAGTTAGAATATAAAATTGAAATATTCAAACTGCCCATTCCTAGCAAAAATAGAAGATAGGTCTTTAAATAATCAATTATTTATTTTTGTATTTCAGTTTTTAAGTTCTCAGTTACAATTATTGGTTATTCTAAGCTGCACTTTGTTGTGAAATATTTTTGTTTTTTTGGCTAATTATTTTATTAATAATCTTCTAAAAAGTACAAAAGCAATGCAATAGATTTGTTTGTAAATATGTGTATAAAAATATTAAAATTAATATAAAATATTTAGTTATTTTAATAAAGAATATTTTAAGAATTATTATTATTTTAACTTAGTTGTAAGGCGAAGTGGATCAAAATAAAAATTAATAAATTTTTAAATTCGATTATTTGTTTTCGTTCACTATTATTTTGAGGCAGTAACTCGTTATCTGGTGACAACGAGTTACTGTGAGTGATACGAGAGACGTATGTCCAGCCGTGGACTGCTGGAATGCGTTTCAAGGAACTTCATATTATGTGAAACGCATTACAGAACTACCGTAAAGACGCGCGTGACGCACGGCCGCTCGTGGCACTGTGGACGGCCTCGGGACCTTTTCATGCTTTTATAGCGATAGTGATCTTTTAAGTACCAATGTAGATAAAGTTTAAAATTATTTCACGCTAAAAGTGCTCGCTGCGTCGCCGCCGGCCGATGCCATTCCGGTGTGACCCGGACCTAAGAACTTGTTCACGTTAGACTGCCCGGAGGACACGGTGGAGTTAGTTTAGTGTAGATCAAACCGAGCCCCAGTTGCCGATAGCGATATGTTAGCAAACCAGCACTGATTTTCAGCTGGCATCCTGCACTGACGCACGTAGAGTATCAGTTGCTGGTCCTCTACGGTTTGCCGACATCTCTTTGGTGAGCGCGTAGATCACTACATGCTGTCGACGACTGGGGCTCGGTCTAGTAGATTACCGGATTGTCAGACAGCGAGCTAACCATTGCTCGACCTCTGTAAGCCCGTGTCTACCATGGCTGGTAGTCGGGCTCGACAGGGTCTCGACGGCTGGGGCGTCAAGATGTTTGTTCCCTCACGCGTGCGATGTTCATCTCAGTAGTGACACCTGGGCGTTTATGTGCAGTGATATGATGCATTTCCATTCCTATTATAGTCTGGCCAACGAAAGATGACACTGAATTATTTATTGAAGTACATAATATGGCAGCATTAAAAAAAAACATAGTCAAAAATGTGTCGTTGACGTTTCTTCAATCTTGTGTTTACAGTGCATTTCACTTAAGAAGTTCCTTCGGCGTAATGTTGGCTCCCCTGTCTGTCTACACTAAAAAGAAGGGAAAAAAGGAAAGAGTTGCCTACTCCACCAAACTTGTTTCCCGAAATGCGAAACGAAATCTGTTTAAAGGCAGTTACAACACTTTTTGGAGAATTATGAGGGGAGTGAGATTTTATTTAAAAAAAGCAGGTCTAAAAGGAAGTTCTTAATAGAGAGGTACGATATTGTGGCGTAGCGTTTTTGGTATTTGAAATAATTGCAGGACAGTCGGAATGGGGCCCAGCGTCTTATACTTTATTCAAAAATAGTTTAAAATAAAAAAAAGCAACTGTTAAAAGTAACGAAATATCAGTTAATCTCCCTAATATTAAGTAATTTAATTGCTAAAAATATTGCAACACTGTTTTTCCGTATTGCCGACATTCCGGCAAAGGAACTTCTTAAGTGAAACGCACTGTACATAGAGTCAGGGTGAACAGTTAAACAAAGTTTTTTAATTCGGCCTCCTAATTCGTTTTCCTTTTTGTGTCATCTTTCGATGGCCAAACTCTAGAGCCTGTCTGAAAATAGTTTGATCAGAATAACTAGCAGAATCAATTAAACCACTTTTTAGTATGGGTTACATTTAAAAAAAAATTCTTCATTAAAAATGTTGCCCTGTCTATTTATTAATAGGTCAAGACATCACGTGCGCAAACCCGCCCAAATAGGTAAACAAACCCAAATACTTAGTTGTACAGTGCGTTTCACTTAAGAAGTTCCTTCGGCGTAATGTTGGCTCCCCTGTCTGTCTACACAAAAAAGAAGGGAAAAAAGAAAAGAGTTGCCTACTCTACCAAAATTGTTCCTCGAAATGCAAAACGAAATCAATTTTAACAGTAGTTGCAACACTTTATGGATAACTATGACCCCTCATAATTCTCCAAAAAGTGTTGCAACTACCGTGCAATGGCATTTTGTTAATAGAGAGGTACGATATGATATTTGAAAGAATTGCAGGAAACCCGGAATGGAGCCCAGCGTCCTGTACTTTATTCAAAAATAGTTAAAAAAAAAGAAAAAAAGGCAATAGTTAAAATAATAATAATATAATAATAATAATATTCCACAACTATCACACAACGCCGTCTAGTCCCAAGCTAAGCAGAGCTTGTGTTATGGGTACTAGACAACTGATAAACATACTTATATATTTCTAAATACATACATATTATAGATAAATTACACCCAGACACAGAACAAATGATCATGCTCATCACATAAATATTTGTCCTGGGTGGGAATCGAACCCACGACCTCCGGCATAGCAGTCAGGGTCACTAACCACTAGACCAACAGGTCAGTAAAAGTAATGAAATATCAGTTAATCTCCCTAATATTCAGTAATTTAATTGCTAAAAGTATTGCAACACTGTTTTTCCGTATTGCCAACATTACGGCAAAGGAACTTCTTAAGTGAAACGCACTGTAATTTTCATTGGCATAATTCATTATAAAAAAGTCAAAATGCCAACGCCAACCTTTCTTTCGCGGAGTCTAGTTTCTGATTTCGGCCACGCGCCAACTTAACGTGCGCGCTCTCTACCACCGACAAACCTAGAAGAATGTCAGCCTGAAAAAAGTGCCAATTTGAACACTGTGACAAGTAATCCCAACATATCACGCCGTCGCCATGTATATGTTTTTTTGAAATCGCAAAAGTTACACCGGAGTAGGCGGGAGAATTCCTTCTTGTTGTTCTTAAAAATATCACAAAAAACAGAGACTAAGTAAACATAATGAGTGGAATAAAGTTACCACTGAGGGAAGAATTCTCGTGTAAGATCCACAGCAACAAGTTTTTTATCCTGTGCGCGGTGGGTGGCATGGTGGCTTGTGGCACCACACACACCTTCGTGACGCCGCTGGACCTGATCAAGTGCCGCATCCAGGTGGACCCCGGAAAGTACAAGTCCATTGCCACAGGCTTTGTGGTCTCCTATAAAGAAGGTGGCCTCGCCAACCTCGTTAAGGGATGGGCGCCCACATTCTTTGGGTATTCAATGCAAGGCGCTGCCAAGTTCAGTGGCTATGAATACTTTAAATATAGATACGCTAAAATGGTAAGCGAGGAAAACGCTTATATTTACAGAACAGGTCTGTACTTGGCTGCGGCCGCGTCCGCAGAGTTCGTCGCCGACATCTTCCTGGCGCCGCTGGAAGCAGTCAAAGTGAGGATGCAGACGACGCCGGGCTATACATCACAGATGAGAAAAGCGATGCCGCACATGCTCAGTACGGAAGGGTTTGGCACCTTCTATAAAGGACTCACACCGCTGTGGGGCCGACAGATTCCTTACACCATGATGAAGTTCGCTTCGTTCGAGAAGATTCTGGAGCTGCTGTATAAAACTGTATCACCAAAGCCGCGGGATCAGTGCACGAAGAACGAACAGCTGGTGCTGACGTTCACGGCGGGGTATGTCGCGGGCGTTCTCTGCGCCATTGTGTCGCACCCTTCGGACACGGTCGTGTCCAAGCTGAACAAGGAGCCGGGCTCCACCATAGGCGGCATTCTGAAGGACGTGGGCTTCGTGGGCATCTGGCGTGGACTGGTTCTGCGTATCATCATGATCGGCACGCTCACGGGGCTGCAGTGGTTTGTGTACGACGCCTTTAAGGTGTATACTAAGATGCCTCGCCCGCCTCCCGCAGAGATGCCGCTGTCGCTCAAAATTAAATTGGGAATTATCCCAGACCCGAAAAAGAAATAGTGACTAAGTAAACGATGGTTATGACCTGTTTCGTCCCTGGGATGGGTATGACTTGTATGACGCATCTTAGAACTATTTTTTTTTTCAAATTTGTAACGTATTTACTGATATAATATATTTTTAATTTAATCATAAACTTAGATTGTTGCCTGTCTGTGTCATGTGTCATGCTCCTCATCCTATACCTTAAGGTGTTTGGCGTGGATTTTATTTTAAGCCAGATGCTTAAAATAGCAATTATTAACTCGGAACTACTCCAACTTGCCCAGGAACAACGTTAGTTTTAGTGAGATTTCTAATTGCAATAGGTATTTATAATTTGCTTGAATTTACTTTTGAATTATGATCTGCTTCTTATTCATTTTATTTGAGATGAATATGTAATATTTTTGATATGTGAATAAAAGTAACACTGTTGGGTCGAATTTACGAATTTATCTTATAATTATTAAGATGAAAGTTTATTTATTTATGAAAGCTTTATGCACATATTAGGTACAGTACAAAGGCGGACTTAATGCCATGGACATAATCTGCCAGTTGACCTTAGGGTGGCTTTAAGTTTTTCTTTCTTTCTTTCAACTTAATAAATACACAAACCGAAAAGAGAGATACATGCATACATACAGTGACAACAATATACAACAAATGACAACAATAACAACAACAACACATGACAATGACAAATCCAACCAGTCAGTTGTGACGATTCTACCAACTTCTTGCGAATATGCTACGTGAGCGTATTCGCAAGAAGTTAGTAGGCTCACGTGCTTTCATCTTAAAGGAAAATCGGCTGGTCGTCATCCTGATATTCAGCGGGAGCGTATTCCACAGAGATATCGCCTGGACGAAAAAGGAGGAGTGGATAAGCCCAGAGCGGTGTGAGGGACATCGTAGAAGACGATTATTTGTAGACTGTAAAATTCTTTTTTTTTTTAACAAAAATGTTCACGATCGAATTCTGCTCAGTTTGTTAGGTAAGTTGTCTGCTTGTACTTCATCACGCCCACGCCGCACAGTAGGCAAGCAGCTGCTTACTTCATCATGCCCACGCCGCACAGTAGGCAAGCAGCTGCTTACTTCATCATGCCCACGCCGCACAGTAGGCAAGCAGCTGCTTACTTCATCACGCCCACGCAGCACAGTAGGATGATGATTAGGTGCTTGTTTAAAAAAACTTTTTACAAAAATATTACAATGTTTTTATAATAGTTCTCTTTTTTCCGACTTCCGAAATTAAAAGGTTTTTGGCACTTTTAATTATTTATTTTTTAACATTGAAGTCGGTTGTATTTTTGTGTAAAAAGTTTTATAATTTTACACTTTTTAGGGTTCCGTACCTCAAAAGGTAAAAACGGAACCCTTATAGGATCACTCTATTGTCCGTCCGTCTATCTGTTAAGACCCTTTATCTCGAGAACACGTGGAGGTATCGAGTTGAAATTAAAACTATATAGGTACCTGCTTAGGTCTACGGTCTCTTCAAACTGAAAAAATCAAACTTCTAAGTTAACGAATAAAAAAAATACGGTCGATTATGTCGCAAAAAACCGTATATTTTGATACTCTCAAAGTTCGAAATTCAAAGGATACTTCCCGTTGACCCAGAGTCCTGAAATTTGGCACAAAGCAAGTTCAGCACAGGTATAGGAAAAAATCTGAAAACAGAAGATTTGTTGTTACCTACGTCACAAAAAAAATTTGCTATTCGGAAAAATTTTCGAGATTCGATTCGGGAATTGTAGTTTGCACGAAACCCTCAGTGCGCGACTCCGGCTCGCACTTGCCCGTTTTTTCCTTTTGAGGTATGGAACCCTTTTCCCATAACTAAAACTATTAATTCATACAAGTGAAACGGGATACGCGTTTGGAATGGTTTTATAATAACCAATTACATAGTGCAAAGAAATATTTTTTCCCATTATTTTAGTGAAAACGGATATAAGTCTAGTAATATCTATCTGCTAACTTAACCATTTTTAAGGACTAAGTGTTGTTGTATTGATAAACACCAACCAGATTAAAAGTGGGTGATTTATATGAATTTAGATAAAAAACACAAAACAACATTCGTTTAAAAGGATATAAATGGACTTGTATAGTTTTGTTTGGTGTCAGATGAACCCTTTTACACAAGGTAACTTCCTTATTTTTAGAGATAGCTTAGATCCGTTTTTACTAAACGATAGAGCAATTTTTTCTGATCGTTTTGGTATACTTAACTCATTTTTGACAAAATCAGACTTATACCCCTTTTCACTAGGGCCACAGAAATATTAGTGTGATTTTTTAAATAAACGCACCAAAATACATAAAATATACATAAAATGTGATAATAATATTCTTAGATTTTTTTTAAAGTAGATTTTTTTAGACCAGTGATTTGACATCACCAGGGCTGATGAATGGACATGGGGAAGTTATTGAGTTATAGCACTGGCTTGAGCTTTAATTTCCATGACACTAAACCTTCTAATATTCCACCTAGTATATAGTATTAACAATAGTAGGTAGGTATCAGAAAGCAGGTCATGACGTCACGAGACGGCCGTATACAAAGGAGGGATCCTCTCCGCAATAACAATAATATGGGGATTTATTCGAGCACGGAGGCCCACTTACCGGATTTAACCGGCCCGATCCGGTTAGAGTGACCAGCGGGTAAATGGAGCTCGCTGCCGAACTATGTTTTATAAGTGGCCGGATCATGATCTCAAACACTGGCCGACCCATTTACCATAATCCAGGAGATACACGGCTCTGTTCACCAGATATTACTATTTGTTTTATGATTTACTAAACGGTTCTCCCCGATAGCCTGTTTTTGTTTTTATTTGGAGTTATTCTTGGTGTATGTGAGAGTATTCGACATAAATCTGGCAGGATTTGGATATAGAGAAAAGGTCTTTAGAGTCCTTTTATCATAATATCTTTGGAAGGTATTTTGTTGCTGTTTCATAGAAAATAAAGGTGCTTTGAGATGTATGTAGGTTGTAGTAGTTCTTCAACCATACATTTAGTTTTCTGATTTCAGTAAGCCCCTATGAATTATGGCGGCCAAAATGATGTCACACCACAATGTTCGTATTCACGTGCTCCATTATATGTACTGATTAAAACTAAGGAATAGTCCTTAGCTATGATCAGACGATCAGACCTTTGCTGGTATAGACCAGCCAGAGTTGCTGAATTGTTCGAAAGAGTTACTTTGGCTCTGGAACGCAAAGGGACACTCCCTCTCGTTCCACCCAGATCGGGAGATGTATTTTGATGTCTTTCCACCTAAAAAAACCTCGTTCCATGTGTGTGCGTGATACCGGGAGACGCAACGTTGAAAGGGCTCCCACAAGACCAATGAACTGATGACTTGTTGAGGGTAGCGGGAATCGCTGGATGTGAGGTGAGTAAAACCGGTCGTTGTGGCGACGCTTTGAGGAGACCCATGTCCAGCAGAGGACGTTTTTCGGTTCAAATGATAATGATGATGATGATGCTATTTGTCGTAATCGTTTACTGCACTTTAATTACTTTGCGGTTTTCTTATGTGTCAAAAATTTTGTGGAAGGTTGTTTAGTTGTTGGTCGTTTAGCCATCTCTCAGATCTAGCATCAGAACTGATTAAGATGAATCTAATAAGCCCAAACTCGATGGATTTATGTATGCGTCGCTAGTAGGTCCGACAATTTTGATCTTTTACTTCAAAATGATCGAAGCAATTGCCAATACACTGACATTACCGTTCACGTAAGCATAAAATCATGTTATTTCACATAGGCTTACATGGGGACTTAAAAAACATCAGAAGCAGAAGCTAGTGCGCGGTTGCAATTGGACGTTTCCTTTGGAGAAGGAAGAGAAGGAAATGATTGATTTCACATTATTTCCATAATATAATAAGTATGAAAAGACAGTGTAGACCGGGCAACTTTGTACCCAAAAGCACAATACAATATCCTATAGTACCTACCTACCTACTCAATGTTGTACAAAGTCAAAACCGCGCATAAATTTTATTACTGCCATCTTACGAATTCATCAAATGTAAATAGTATACAAATAAAGCTGTACATGTTGTATATGATTTCAAAGCAACAGAAATGTAAATATGAACGTCGGAAGCGACTGACTAAATATTTACATTGATGTTCATCACATCTTTCTTAATAATAAGGGGGTATGCGTGTGCGCCAATCGAAAATAGCCTTTATTGTAACTGAATAAAGTGTATAATAGCTGCGAACGTGTTGAGCATGTATTCTGCCCGCGATATGACGACAGTTCGGAACTTTGCTAAACTTTGGCACGTTTTACAAAAGTTACTAAATCGAATTTTTGTTGAGACTCGATTCGAAATACAGTTTTAATATTGGAAAATATTGTTTCATATACTTTTAGAAGCAAGGCGTTCTGCGGCAAACTTGAAAAAACTAGATCGTCTTAAAGTTTGCTTTTACGGATTATCCTCTATATTATTGACGAGCAGCCGGGGATACTAAACGGGGTTACCATTTTTTTAGGAAAAGGAACGGTCACTGACCCTCCTACATTTGTTGACATTCTTTATTTCAAAAACGGAAATAAGACATAAAGCTGTCTTGAATCGACATGTATCGTGATCCTTTACATGATCTAGTAATGAGAAGCAGTTCATTGTTTGTTTTTCGAGTACGTACGCAGAGGTATTAGGAAAAGGTCAATGTGCTTTATTCCACGGTTATCTGGCGCCTTTAAAGCAGGTGATATATTTTAGGTAATTTATTTTATCATGCATAGCTTGAAGCATGTTATGTGTTCTATAGTAACGTACCAATAGACAGGCATAGTTTCCTAACCATATTAGGTTAAAGGCAGAACTACACTCCGCACATGTATGCCACACACGCCGATCTAGGCGCGTCCGTCGGTCTCCGTACATTTTATATGAAAACTAGACTTGTAGAACTGCACTAGATCCACGCCACGCGACGTCGTTTTACGTACAAATCAGGCATGGTCCACGTGGACGTCGGTCTAATGAAGTTCTAGCTTACCTAATAGTTATTGTACATAAACACAAGAGAAACTAAATACGAAAATTTATTTTTTATTTAAACGCACAATATGTAGGCAAACATAATAAGGTAAGGAATTATATTGAAGATAAAATGTTTGGCTCAGTACTGGTGTTGTTCTACAACTAGGACGCACTAATTGGTTAGCGGAAACATTGTTGGATCCGATGCAGATTGTAACACAATATTTGCATTATATGTGTACTTTACACTATCATTTACTGGGTATGCCTTGGACCTGAATATGTCCGAAGGTTGGGAGTCATGCTCATTTAAATGTCTTGCTGATAACGCAAAATGATTGAGCTGAATGGTGTTAGCGCTTGCGTCATGTTCGGGAACATTGCTTAGGACTTGTCATCTCTCAACTGACAAGTTATACGAGTATTTCAATTATTTCTTCTTTGCACGTTAACGATGTAGTACCTATAACTTTGTAACTTATTATATTTATTGATTTAAATAGTGTTCATAATTTTTTTGCAGATTCTCCATATATGTCTATGCTTAGAGCTTGCAGCTTGAGAGAGTTTGAGTTTAAAGATACCACTAGAGTTATCAAGTAGATAAGCGTTGTTCATGTAAATAGAAGCTATTGTCAACGAGTACTATGATTTTGTTTAATGCCTCAATGTTATCGCATCAAACTCAGACATTACTCAAGCTCGACTCAGTCCGTATCCGCTTCTCAAGAATAAAAGATTTTTTCCCAGCAGCGACTGACTTTTGTTATGAGGTCTTTGTTAGCAGACAATCTCGGCATCTCTAGAAATTTTCCTCAATCTCTCTTCATAACTAGTTGTACAAGTTTTCAGCGGCATTGCAGGAACTTGCAAATCAAATAACTTGCTAGCTTCGAATCGAATCCAATAAACTACAAGAGGAATAATTGAAAAAGTTCCGTTTTAAACGGTCCCACTTCAGTGAACAACAGTTTAACGCAAGTTTATCGTCGGCAAATCGCAGCGGTGCCGCAGCGGTCGGCTGCGACAGCAGAACTGAATTAAGACAGCTAGACAGTAGCGAGTTTGTAAACTAGTTGACCCCGATCTAGAGCTGCAGCCAACGACACCACTAATGTAATAAGTCATTATATCGCGTAATGAGTTTCTAGATAGAAAATCTCATTTTGCTGAAGAAAATTGTAGTCTGAAGAGATAGCTGCGGGTTGATAGCGACACTCTTAATGTAATCATGCGAGAGGCAAGTAGCGGCTTATTACATGACAATATTTAGATGTGAGCCGTAAACATGCCTTATGCAAGCGTGCGTTTTATATCTACTGTATCTTTTGCAAACACATCTAGAGCTTCCTTAAATTAATCAAAATGTCTTATAATATTTCTAGAAGTTCCTGATCTCTAGCCGTTAGGATATTTTATACCATTATCGTTTTCTGAAATTCACACTAATACTTAAATATAAAATCTACCCAGATTTGTCTGTATCCAATCACTTTTTTTTAATTGATATAAACTAGTGCTTGACTGCGATCCCACCTGATGGTAAGCAGTGACGCAATCGTTGATGGTGAGGCACACTAGTTTATTAAGAGCCTATTCACTCTTGTCTTTAACCATCAGCATCTTGCATTATCATTCATCATCAGATCATGGCAATTCGTCCATCTTCGAAATATCAAACACCAAGAAACCTTACCAAACCATGAAAGCGTCAAAAATCACTATTTAGTACATCTAGCGTCGTTACATCGGTGTCGGCAACTTGTCCGGCGCGGGGTAACTTTCCTTTGTCAGTGGGTCTAACTGCGCACAATACACGTTCGAGGTAAACGCTCTACTGTTCCGTTCTGTTACTACTACTATAATCACTGTTACGACTGATATGTCAGGGGAATGGGAATGAAATCGGGTTTGCTGATAGGCAGGCAATTTCTGTAAAGCTTTCAAATGACTAACAAACTATGATTGTTTGGCTAAGAATATTCATTAATAAAAAACTTTTTACAAAAAAAATTAAACCGACTTCAAAAAGTACAAAATAACTTTAATTTCGGAAGTCGGTGTTTCTATAATAGATACCTAATCTTGTCTCTTCGTTATTTAACACCGACTTCCGAAATTAAAGTTATTTTGTACTTTTTGAAGTCGGTTTAATTTTTTTTGTAAAAAGTTTTTTTTTTTCCACTTTTTAGTTATGGTAGCACCACTAAAAAGTACCTACCCTTCAGCTAAACATAAATTATCTTATAGCCAGAGTGCATCTCATAACGATTCTTATAATCCCAAATACGGTTATATTACATGAATTTACCCCCTCCTCCTTTCCCCTCCCCCTTTTCTTTCAGTCAGTCATCGACTACACGTATAAAAAAAGCAATTTTACTTGTTACGACAATTCTGCTATGATTCTATGAGGAGTTCTGTTCCATATCTTCGAAGTTCATGATCAGATCAAAACAATATTTCTATGGGACCAACTTGGAAGCATAACCTTTCAATCAAAAAAAAAAAAATTAATATCGGTCCACAATTGACCGAAATATCGGTGAACATACATACAAAATAAAAAAAAAAAACATACATTCAGCCGAACATAGAACCTCCTCCTTTTCGAAGTCGGTTAAAAAGAAAGAAAGTAAAAAAGAAAGTCGTAGCCATTGTTGTCTTGTGTTCATGTCCAGGACCTGACTGGCGAGTCTGAATGTGAATATGCTTAGATTTGTCAATTACTGTACGACCGTCTATTAGATGATATATAAGATTTAAAGTGTTTTTCTGTTACAAATAACTTTGTTCTACTTGAAAACAGTCGTAATTGTGTTACATATCTAGGCCCAATGTTGTGTGTATACACTTGAGTAAGTAAATAAATAGGACAAGTTATAATCAGTTTTAAGGTTTGATTAGTATAGTTTAGGTTATTATATTTGGCTTCTGCCTGACTACAGTGGACAGGGACAAGGCGGAGTAAGCAATGTGCTACCATCAGGTGGGATCGCAGTTAAATACTAGTATATACCTATCAGATAAAAAAAAAAACTAGTTGAGGAACTGAGAACAGATGCTCGATGTAATGGGTTTAGGGCTATCTCATAATTGGTTATTTAGTGTTTTGGTACCATTTAAGTGTCTAGTTGAAAATTATGCCGAAATTTTTAACCGTTACACGCCAAGTAATCTGAGAATCATCAATTTTGCGAACACTAATTTAATATTATGTAGAATACTCATGTGGTATAAGATATCCTGCAGAACAGTTCGTCGTGAGAGCTAATAGATTGTTGTTCTACAGCTTCTGTGGGTTGGATACGCCTACGGTTTTCATCAGTTCAGTGGTTTGCCTTCGTCTCAATTATAATCTCATCAATTCCATAAACCAAACTCAGCGAATTCACATTTCCCTCAAAAACAATAATATTCGTCATTATAATTTCAGAGAATCGTCTCCCGACCCGACAGTTCATGACATTGTACATAATTTCTAGTAAAGCTACATCTGACTGTCAACTCCAACAGGATCTCGTATTCCTCACAATTTTCCCGTAAAATTCTCTGTATTTAATTACTAAGCCGGTAAACGGTTGGGAAGTAATTAAAAGCGATGATGTAATTACTGCCGAGGACGCGGCATATGCTAATTTTAATAGGTTTTATTTGGAAGATGTTTTACTTCGCCCTGATGGAGTAATTAGTGTGTGTTTCTCTTTAGGGGTAAATACTCGGGAGGACGTCGTTTAAGATAATTATAAAGCTTGAGGGGCGCTGGCTTAGAGGGGTCGGAAGGTCTCGGCCTATAGGTGGATATCGTTAGTGGTGACTACGATGTTATAGAGGTGAAAAGGTGCCAGCGTGCAGTAAGCCCTTCTTGAGTATCAATATTCCGGAAGATGTAACTCGTGTGTGTGTACTTAATGCTGTGATAGATATGTAGTTATTTAGAAACTAGAACAGAGTGAGCAATGGTATAGATATACAACATGTAGCTAGAATAAAGCACACCCTTATGCAGCCCAATTGTAAAACGATATAATCTATAAACACTGTGTACTTAAATGCAATTAAATATTTTTTAATTAATTAGTTATAGTTGATTGAGGGTTGTTTTTTGCTATTTTCAGGATGTACGTTTATACATTTTATATATAACGTAACACTTTCGTTTACATTGATCGGTAAGAATGACTAGCTATACACACTTACGAAACAGGACTAATATTTGTACAAAATATGGAAAACATTAAAATAAAAAACCAAATATTTTTGAGATATTCGAGTCGTAACGTAACTCATAACGTTTATTAATAGTTTCCGGATATAGTTTAAGTGTACAAGAATTTAGGCGTTTAATTTAAACGTGTTTAAATTCTTGTACGATTAAATATGAACAAATTCTTTAAATGCAAGTCGCAACAAAACAAAGTGTAGTAATGATTACCAGGCTACCTGGCCGCGCGCCAGCTGCGACTATAACCGGGAATTAACTTAGTAGCTTTAACTGAACCAATTGTGTTACAAAATGTTAACTTTTAACTTTATTAACGCTTAATTGATGCTTAGTTTAAGGCATTTTAAGTTTAACTGCGTTGTAGATAGGTAATGGGTTGAATAATGTCCTTGTTTGAAAAGTCTAGTTAGCTTCTTCTTACTCGTTATATATACCTAATCTTGTATTTATTTTTAAAGCCATCGTAATTAGTACTAAATTTTATAACTAGGTGGCGTTGTTAAGTAAGACGAATGTTCTAAATCACGCTATGCTTTCATTACCGATCATTATATAGGGTCTCAACGCAATTTTTCAATTTCGACTCGCCTAGGTATTTCTATATAGTACACCAAAATAAGTTATATATAGGACTAAACGAGTTCATGAATATAGGCGAGCTTAACTCAAAGTTGAGTTTTCTCTCAACAAGCCTTTGCATGATAGAGATCACAATAGAGGATAGGATCCAATTTACAACTCTAGTCACTAAAAACCACAAAAAAACCCTAAATCTATCTCTGTCATTCAATCCATCCAAAGGTTGTCTGTAAGAAATTGGAAATTGCCCTGGTTGCCTGGTTGGCCTGTATTTTTGTTTATGCCGTGTACAATAAAGAATATAATAATAATAAAAAATCTGACGTCCTCCCAATACGCCCTAGAGCGGGAGAAGTCATTTTATGATTCACCGCCTTAAAAAAGTATTCAACTCCACATATAAATATGAATTAAAACAAACAAATACAATTATTATCAACGCAAATATTATAAAGAGGTAAAGTTTTTTTTGTTTGAAGTAGGTAATCTCTTAAAGTACTGGTCTGATTTCTAAAATTTTTACCGATTGAAAGCTGCTTTATGCCTGAGTGACATAGGCTATATTTTTAGTACGCGGGCGAAGCTGCAGGCAAAAGCTTGTATGTCATGTATGTATGATAACTGATCAAAGATCTCACTGAAAGATCGATAGGAGATGATTACATTTACGTAAGTCCTCTCCTAGAGAGGAGGCCCGAGTCCTAGCAGTGGGAACATTAAAAGGTTGATTATGCTATGCTATGCTAGGTCTAGAAAGGTTACTCACTCATATTTTACATTTTTTTATCATTTGTATCATCTATCAAGCTAACAAAGGCATCCATACTTCATACATAAAACAACAGTAAAAACAGTGAAAATTTTCAAATATCTTACAGCAACATTATACCAGCGATCGCCACGGACCAACTCTGTAAATTGTCGGCAACCTCGGTCCAACTTGTTATGCATCTACCACCTTACCTGTTCAGTTCTCATGAACCTTGACTGTTTGTGAGAAGGGTTGTTTTTGCCTGATGAGGTGAGGTAATGTTTGGTAGGTAGTGGCCGCGACTTGCACGGTGCCTGGGTGGAAATATACTGATAACAGGCAGTTGAGAAGGGTACGCTGGAGGTAATATACGGGACTTATTGCTCCTGAGGTTTTCGGGACGATTGATTTTTTTGTACAGGCATTTTGGTGCTTGAGTTTCTACAAACTTATATTGGGTTAGGGATTCAATATCGGTGGAAGTACTTGTGTGTATAGTCAACAAGTCACATGAAGTGAACACTAATTTAAATCCAGTGCTAGGAAGCTCGGTACTCCGCGGGGATTTTTTGAAAAGGAAACCCGTACTCCTAGAACGCAAAGGGCAATTGACACAGGTGTGGTTTTAGTCCGTAAAAGTCTGACATGCTCTCTCGCTCCACCCAGACTGGTAAAAGACATTGGATGAGCTCATCCCTCCTCATAAAATAAAAAAAACAATCTCGGTACTGATATTAAAAATCCACATTGCAGATAGTAATTCATAAATCAAGAGTCTAAGAATTAGTGGATCAGATATGGACAGAAGTCATGACGTCAGATAATATTGTCAGAGTGTGGAGACGAAATGAAATGCTTCTATTCAGTTAAATTGCTATATTGTGTAGCTAGAAGCACATACTTATTTTATAACTTAAAAGCAGTCTATCATCCAAATATACCCATATTTTTTACTCCAGTAAGCAAGTTGGCATATGGCCTCTATGGACGCCACAATATAAAGATGAACACGGTGACTTAGACGTACGACACGTTAGAGAGCTATCTTCACTATTAGGTCTAATTCTTGCAATTACTCAAGCGATTATAAATATACGCAACTAGTGATCCCCTGCCTTTGCTTGAGTGCAATTTATATACACAAATCTTCCTCATTTATTAGTGTAAACCGCATCAACATCCGATGCGTGGTTAAGGAGTTAGCGGATGAACAGGAAGACAGATGCGGAAAGCGATTTTGTGCTATGTTATGTAGAGATTTCCATATATAGTAAGAATTATAAAATAGAAATTCGCAAAGATATTAGTGATTTTTTAGGTTGAAAATCCTTGAAAGACTTCGTCTTCTCCAGGCTGAAGGCAATTCACTGACTGTATCACCACTTCCATTTAAAATCAAGAATTTGTGAATAAAGGTCTTGTTATTTTACTATGGGTAAGACACGCCTAAAATAAATAATCATTATCTATTTATTACGAAAGTCTATAACCAGTGTCTGTTGCCAGTGATGACGTTGGCTCCGAAACGTGGTCGCTTACAATGGACCTCATCAGAAGACTTGAAGTCATCTAAAGGGCAATGGAAAGGGTTATGCTCGGAGTTTCCTTGCGTGATCGAATAAAAAAAGAGGATATCCACAGAAGAACCAAGGTTGCCGACATAGCACGAAGAATCGCCAAACTTAAGTGGCAATGGCCAGGGCATATTGCTCTTAGAACAGATGGTCGTTGGGGCCGAAAGGTTCTGGAATGGCCACCACGTACCGGAAGATGGAACGTTGGAAGGCCTGCTACAAGGTGGACCGAAGACCTAGTAAGGGTTGCGGGAATCCGATGATACGAGACGCACAGGACAGTTTATTCTGGCGACACTTCGGGGAGGCCTATGTCCAACAGTGGACATCTTTCGGCAGAAATGATGATGATGATGTATTTATTTATTTAAGGATGTCTTTAGAAGTATTTGTCTGAAAAGTCTAATTATCTTTTGATGATAGGTGACTAAACTATCTAATATATAAATATATTAGATAGTTTAGTCACCTATCTGTCCTGCTCCAACAAGCCCCTCTCATCTCGTATGTTTCCAAGGCAAAGTTTCTCGAATAGTATTCTGCATACGATGTCCGGAATACGAACGGATAAAATAGTCGAAGTGATGTATAATGTTTCGCATGATATATCGCCGACTCATATATTGGATTCTGCAAAGAATTTGTTGTTACCGGGACTCAACTATTTGTGTAACGCGTTCAGTATAAATAAAACCAATACCTGGGAATATTGGTTTTATTTATACGTTTTGGATTGGGTGTCTTCTATTTGTTGCTGTTATTTATAAGGCTTTTTCAGTTTTTACTTGTCATTCTGTTTACTTAGGTACCTGTATCTATTGACGCATGTGATTTCCGTTTCAATTAGTAGAGGCTTATGTCCTGCAGTGCAGAGGTTTTTCGGCTGCTGTTAGTTTTTGGTACTTTTATAAAAGCTTTTAATGTAGAATAATGGGATAATAATCATTATTTTTCCATATAAAAGAATATTATGAATATTACACAAATTTTTTATAAGTTTACGCATAATTCGCTAACAAATTTTTCAAGAATCCGATAAAAAATGCTTCATTAGATTTATTATTTTTACATATCGCAGCATAATTATGCTATGTTAGACGTCATTTCAATTTTATTCAAGGTGAACCGACGACCTGGTCAGGGTAGCGGGAATCCGATGGATGCGTATCGCACAGGACCGGTCGTTGTGGCGACGCTTGGGGAGGCCTATGTCCAGCAGTGAACGTCTTTCGGCTGATATGATGATGATGAGACGTCATTTTGGCCTCACATAAATTATTATTTTAGGTTTTCTTTTTATAAGTGGTGTCGACGCACAAATAAACATTATTTTTAGATTATTCTGTAATGCGCACGTATTAATTATGTGCTTGCTTAATCATAAAGATACCTAACTCAAAAAGAGGGTCAGTATTTGAATTTGAAAATATACGTTACAAAAATCGTCCGTTTTTGATTAAGCATGTGATGTATCTCTTAAATAAAGGTACCGGAGATAATGAATATATAAAAGATTACAAACAAAAAAAGAAGATAAACACGAGAGCACTTAATTTCATTTTGTTTAATTTGCTCAAATATGAGCACAAGAATTAGTTGGCAGTTAATACACTCCTCCTACATACACCGTCCAAAACGCGTCTGATGCCAAGCCCACCATTACCAGGACAGCATGAATACTAAAGTGATTAAATTAAAGATATTAACAGCAAGATAAAAATCTCATTTGATAATTACACGGCACCCCTGATGTAGCCCTCCCTTCTTGATAACTTTGAACCCAAATATACCCCACGGCGAAAAAATTAAGTAATTAAGAATATATTTTCAAATGCTGCTTCGTTTGTGAGTTTGCGAGCATTTTGTTGATTATCATTTTTAAAGTGTTTTGTTTGTGTAGAACTGTGCTGTTTTAATTAAGAGAATTTTGTGACGGGTAATGCATTTTTGGAGCTGTGCGGAGATTGTGAGATACGAGTGCAGATTTTGGGTTTTGTGTTTTACAAACTAACATGATTGTATTATTATAATCAAGCTAGTTGTGTGCCTTTAATAAGTGTCTGTTTATTTTTAACTTAATGATCTACTCTAGCGTAGGTACTTGTGTGTGCTTCGTGCCAGGTTTCTCTCCAAAGACATAGACCCTTCTCACCGACACTTTGTTATAATAAACTGATGTGAAGCTACCCAAACCAACAATCTAATTTCACACACCAATTCTTTCAGGCAAAAGCTCCAATCTTTCCAGTAATTCGTTAAAATTTGCCTGTCCCCCTCCCGCCTCCCGCCGTTCGGTCGTCCCCCCTCTGTGGCCCGGTAGAGGGGAGGCATAAAACACAGTATAATTCCCAGTCATTATTCACAGTTTTCCAAGGGATTTCGGGCGAGCGTAATGACTTTATTTGAAATGGAATTTTGTAAGACACCAGCGTGGCCGGCTCTTCTGGGCTGTCGCTCATTGAATTAGACGCCTCAAGGTAGATCAGGCTGTTCCAGCATGACGGTGTTTATTGATATTGTTGCTGATTGGAATGAAAATAAGTGACACCGCTCAACAAAACGATCATCAAAACGGATGTTTTACGACTCTTCTAAGTGTTTTTAGGGTTCTATACCTGAACCCTATTGTTAAGCCTCCACTGTTCATTCGTCCGCATGTACGTCTGTCAGCGGGCTGTATCTTATAAAACGTAAGAGGACGAGAGTTCAAATTTTCAAATAACGTGTAACTCTATTGCCACTACAGCAAAAAATAAATGACCCATGTTTTTTATTTTTGCGATTTTTCTCGATTTTTATAATATAGTTTGGAACCCTTCGTATGCGACTCTGATTTCGTACTTGACCAGTTTTCTAAGTACGATTAAGTTGGGTCGTGTAGACATTTTAGTAGGATGAAGGTAACTAAAGGATAACGTATAGAGAATCAATCACTTTACCTGCCACAGTGTCTTGATAAGGAGAATGCCCATTCTCTTTTAACTGTGTGTTTTGTTTGTTACTATTAGTAACTTTCCTTGAATAATGGACACATGACATTACCTGTCATGTGACTTCTCCGCAGGTAATGTTTATACCATACTGGCCTTTTGGGCTATTGGTAAGTGGTTTTGACTGCTATACCGCAGGTCATGGGTTCGATTTCCATCCAACGAAAATGTTTGTGTGATCACGATCATTTATTCTGTGTCTGAGTGTATTTTATCTATAAATATGTATGTATTTGAAATATATAAGTATATTTATCAGTTGTGTAGTACTCATACTACAAGCTCAGCTTAGTTTGAGACTAGATGGCGTTGTGTGAAAGTTGTGGATATTATATCGAGTGGAAAAGTAAAATCGCTTAAACGCCACTTTGGTCGAAAATAAGTTTCATAACTTACTAGCTTTTGCCTGCGGCTTCGCTTGCGTACTAAAAATATAGCCTATGTCACTCAGGAATAAATCAACTTTCTATCAGTGATAAAATTATTGCAGTGATACCGGTACCTCCTACAAACATAAAAACCAACTTTACCTCTATATTATATTAGTGTAGATTTTAAACTAGTATTGCCCGTTGTATAACTTATTTTCGACCAATGTGGTGGTTTTAATGTAGTCATTTTACATTTCCACTGTCGATATTATTACTGTTATTATACATTTTGTAGCATTTGTCGGGAATGCGGACATAAAAATCATTTCTGAGAAGTTCTCATAATAATTTTATTTTCCCGATAAGGCGCAAACTTAAGATACAATTATTACATTTTTATATAAAAAATTTACATGAAAAAAAAAATATGCGCCACGTCCGAGCAAAACGGCCGTTACGCTCAGCATAATGCTGTGTCCACACGCAAAATGCGACGAGTCCACAGCGCTTGTTTTCAACGTGGGCCGGAAACAATGTCTCTAAGCCTGCTGACCGTACAAAGTGAAGAAATATTCTCCGTCTACCCACAAAGCACTCAAGACCGAGTTTAGCCCCATAAAGACTTATAAAACCGTAATCACGCAAACTTTACAAGCCATCTCGCCGTCTGCCGCGGGCCGTGTTCCTGCGAGGACACGTTTGACAAGCCCTGCACGTGGCCTATGAGCTTTTACGTCAATCAAATCCTTGCCATAAGCTTTGTAAGTAAGTTATAGTGTAGGGCTATGAAGCTAGCGTTATTCGCTTTTGTTTTTACTGTTAACTCTACAATTAACTTTATTGGCGAGTAAGAAAAATACTTTTGTGATTGCGCAAAATATGTAGATCTTTGCTGGGTATTTTTCGTAGAAATTTAAGTTAATTATCGCTAAACACTACTTAAGTATTTTCATTTGCAAAACCGTACTGAAATTAATCAAATTTCATACTAGAACCAATTCAATATCAGAACCAAATCTTCAAAGATTACACATTTCAGAGTTTAAAAACTCCCTATTAATCGCCGCTTACTTCATAGCCAAACTTGAAATTCGAGAGTCGAGTATTTTGATCGGCCCCGTTCGTGCACTCGTAAAGCTTCGCAGCTGCCATCAGTCAGTCGTGGACCGTTTTATGGCCCCACCCACCCGGGCTGGGAGCTCTGGACACAGAGTAGACAGAGAACAGAAGGCTAGATTCGTACACGAGCGAAAACGCACGCACGCATAGATACGCTTCACTATAGCCAGTACAAGCGCATTCACAACTGTCATTTGCTTGAAGGCGGCCATTCGCTACGTTTCCATTTTTAATAATAATAATAATATGTATGTATGAGGCAATGGAGGACGGTCCTTCGCTATCCAGGATGTCGAAATATCCAGAGGAACGGCGAACCGGTAAGGATTGAGCGAGGTATATTCCAGGGTGATAGTTTGAGTCCGCTTTGGTTCTGCCTAGCCTTGAATCCTCTGAGCACATTGCTGGAGAATTCAGGCCTAGGCTATCGGTTGAAGAGAGGTGGTCAAGTTATATCTCACCTCCTTTATATGGATGATTTGAAGCTTTTTGCCCCCAACAATCTGCAACTGATGGAGCTACTGAAGGTTACTGAAACCTTCAGTAGTGCCATCAGGATGGAGTTTGGTGTGGACAAATGTGCGATCATGCATATAAAGCGAGGGGAGATTGTGGAATCCGTGGGTACCCAACTCTCGGATTCCATAAACTTGAGGTCCCTCTCTCCAACCGAAACCTATAAGTATTTGGGTATGTCGGAAGCGTTAGGCATCAATGCCAATGACATGAAGCAATTGTTGAGGGAGCGCTTCCTTGGCCGCCTGAAGAAGGTACTTAAGAGCCTTCTGTCAGGTGGAAACAAGGTGCGTGCCTTCAACGGTTGGGTCATGCCGGTATTGATGTACGCTTTCGGTGTACTCAAATGGACTCAAACGGAACTTGACGCCCTGGATAGGAGGGTTCGTACACTGTTGACTGCATACCGAATGCATCAGCCTCGATCGTCGGTAATGAGACTGTATATCCCGCGGAAGTGTGGGGGTCGAGGCTTTTTAAATGCTAAGACCCTACACAATCGCGAGGTATGCAGTCTCAGGGAATACTTCCTAGCCGCCGACGTGGGTATGCATCGTGATGTAGTGGCAGTGGACAAGGGACTCACCCCGCTCTCCTTGGCTAACGAGAACTGGCGCAAACCTGTAGTGCTTGACACTAACGTACGCAAGGAAGTATGGCAGAGTAAGGAACTTCACGGACGCTTTTTCCGGGCCCTTCATGGGCCTGATGTAGATCAACTAGCGTCCGTAGCCTGGCTGCGCGGCGATGACCTCTTTGGGGAAACCGAAGGTTTTGTCTGTGCAATTATGGACGAAGTTATCATGACGAATAACTACCGGAGATTTATTGTGAAGGACGGCACGGTTGACATCTGTCGGGCATGTCACCGACCGGGTGAATCAATCCGCCACATTATCTCTGGTTGTTCTCGTCTAGCTAACGGGGAATACTTGCATAGACATAACCTTGTAGCCAGGATTATACATCAGCAACTTGCTCTGAAGTACTCTCTTGTGGAATCGGAGGTGCCATACTACAGGTATGTGCCCGACCCAGTTCTCGATAATGGCGATATCACGTTGTACTGGGACCGGTCCATCATCACTGACAGGACTATTGTAGCCAATAAGCCTGATATAGTGGTGGTGGACCGATATAGTGGTGGTGGACCGAAGCGAGAGGCGTGCAATGATTGTTGACATATCCGTTCCGCATGACGAGAACCTCGTGAAAGCCGAGAAAGATAAACAAATCAAGTATATTGACTTGGCTCGCGAGGTTGTCGACATGTGGGAAGTGGATTCAGCGATTATTGTACCGATAGTCGTTTCAGCCAATGGCTTAATAGCCAAGAGCCTCGACCAACACCTTAGGAGGCTCTCGTTAGGCGGCTGGATCAAGGGCTTGATTCAGAAAGCGGTACTCCTGGACACGGCTCGTATAGCCAGGAGGTTCCTTTCTCTGGAACCCTGACCGCCGGTAGCTTGGACCCTGTTCCCGATACCGGTGGGACACTATTTTTTATATTTTTAAATGTTTTTTATTTATTTTTTGTTAAATATTTAAAAATATAATTTATATGTTTATTGAGAAATAAAGGAAATAATAATAAAAAAATATTTCAGAATTACTTCCATACGCGCAGGAGCGTTCGTTGTGGCGACGCTTTTTTTTTTTTTTTTTTTTTTCTGTCGACGGGGAAAATCATCATTGACGAAACCCGCTCTTGGGTGGAGCGGGAGACAGTGTCAGAGTCTTACTGACTAAAAACCCCGCGCCGTTCCTTCTAGCCTTCATACCGGGGCTCTAGTTTCCTTTCGGATAACCCCGACCCCGGTAGGCTTCGACCCAGATGGGCCCCTCCTGTTGCTGACAACTCCTTGAGGCGCGCGGGAACAGTGCGCGCCGTCGACGCCTTGGCTCGGTCCGGACAGTTACCGGACGATCGGACAGCCAGCTACCCATGGCTCGCCGTCCGCGAGCCCGCGTCTACGGTGGCCGGAAATCGGGATCGGAATCCCGGCGGCGGCGGCGGGGGCGCCGTTGCCTGATGCGGTCTGCCTCCTCCTTTGCTAGCATTACTGCTTCGCAGAAGGAGGCGACCGCCTGCCACTCCTCCTCGCTCCGGACCATGGCCTGAACCAAGGCCCGGCGCGAGAGGTCTCCGCCGCCGATCGCCCCCACGAGGGCACGGCGTTGCTCCGCCCAAGCAGGGCACACTTCAACTGTGTGCTCCACCGTGTCCTCCGGGCGTTCCGCACAGTGGCGGCACCCGGGCGTCTCTTCCGCTCGAATCCGATGCAGGAACCTCCCGAACTTGCCATGTCCGGTGAGGACCTGCGTCATGCGGAAGGTAAGGACGCCGTGAGGTCTTTCCAGCCACGCCTCAAAGAGGGGACTTACCGCCATAATTGTGGCGTGCCCAGTTGTGGCGACGCTTGGGGGAGGCCTATGTCCAGCAGTGGACGTGTATCGGCTGAAATGATGATGATGATGATGATTGTTAGTAACAAAGTTCTAAGCCTAGTGTTAGTAAAGGATATTTTTTTTTAAAATAATAATAGCAAAAACATATTAGGCGCTTGGTCTTGCGTGTATACTAGTTCCTGCCTTCGCTAGCTTTTTACAGCCAACCTTCTGCACCTATCTATTCTCCAGTTTAACCGAGTCTCCAACATTTTTGTCGTCTATACGGAAATAATTAAGAAATACAGAATTTTATGTGACTCTCTAATGAGTTTGTATTGATATTCCAAGGAAAAGATGGAGGTTATTGAATTATTTTGCTTATTATATGAAGAAAGAAAATATATAATGATCCTGCGTTTGGCATGGTTTCCGGGATAAAACGCTTCTATTAAATTTGAGTGGCCTTTTTAAAATGTGACCTATACCTTATTTGTTATTTGCATTTTAAAATGTCGACTTTCCCGAAAGATTTCTCTGTAGTATAAATGGTACCAGTAGATAGATATAGTAAGTTTTTACATATGAAGTTGATGTTTTATAGAACGGGTCAATTTAAGCAGTCATAAACGATCAATTCGAAATTATAAGTACAAATGAAGTTTTGTTTTTTTCTGTAATATCGCCATATTTATAACCAAAGTGACAAATTTTCATAAAACACCACTTACATAATATGTATGGACTTAATTATAAAAGCCTGAGAACTAGCTGTCTTAATAACAATGTATGTGTTCACAATTAGCTAAGCTTGATTTCTGGTTGAATAAATTAATTTTAGAAGTTGTACTTACCCTACTAGGGTGTTAGGGCTCAAGTAAAAGTAGATGTTACGGATGTCCTATTCCTAAAGTCCGGAACTTTGGATTGATTTTGCACTTTCTATTCCCAATACATGTCCTACGTTTATACATGTCGCGCGGAACGTCTCTCCCCCGCGTGCCTTCTGTCGATTATTCTTTCTTTCACTTGTTTTGATTTTGGCATGTTATGAGTTCGCGCTCCATTTATACTTAACCGAATTTTTAATGAGTTTGTTTCAATTGACGCTTCTACCTACGCCTCCGATCCCGGTTTTACTTTCGGCTTCGATTTCGGGTTTGATTTCGGTTCCGATTCCAGATTCGGCTCCCATATCGGTAACACTTTCGGTTCCGATTCCAGTTTTGATTTCGATTCCGATTCCGACAAACCATACTTAAAACTCCTATTCCGAATCCAAAAAAAAGTTATCAGGTCAGGAATTCCATTACTTACTATACAGTTTTTAACTGGCGTTGATCCTGATCTGATCAACTCTGAAACGGACATGAAGTTACGTTCCATGCTGCATCAGAAATGAAAAACATTATTCGCATTACCATCCATTAAGCCAGCTATTTAAGCTTCAATCTTTTGACATTATATTAATACTATTAGCTTTAAACAGTCGATTAACTTCGCTAGGAGCTCGTTCCCGTAGGTAAATGAGTCATCAAGAATCACCAGGGCTTTTAAAAATAAATGCAAAATTGTATTTTTGCGCTACCGTGAGCGATTAATTGAATAAAGCGATTAAATTAAATTAACGGGCCCATTCATTTGGAGTTTAACTGCACTTTTGCCAAAGAGTTGCACTCGCCGTTTCGGTTATGGTACTCACAAATTGAAATTGACTTATGCCTGTAAATTCTTGATAATGTGTGCATGTAAGTTATTTATTGCGTGGTTTTTGTAGCTTGAGCTGAGCTTTAATTATTGGTGGGATGCTTTTTGGAGTATAAAGCTTTTTTTTTATTAGGTCGGAAAATTATCTAAATGACAATTCCCGCCCTTGAGCAGAGCGGGAGGGCGGTGTCGGACATCTACTGACTAAACCCCACTCTTGTTCCTTCGTTACCGTTCATACCGGGGCCAAATCTTCCTTTCTGAAGCAAAAAAATAAAGTATGAAGCTTGGGAAAAAATCAAAAGCTCGCCAATTAAAAGTAGAGCCTTGTGATATAAATATTCGTACAGGGAAGTAGGAGGCTAACCTGCCTTTAGCAAAGCAAAATTACATTGTTTTTATACAAAAGTTATGGGAGCGGCGAAAATTTCAGACTCATGGGTCCTCCCAACTTTTTATCAGCAAGAGTAAAAATAGCCTCCGGGAATTTGATTTTCACATAAAATATTTTCATGGGGGATGTAAACATAACACGCTTTCCCAGAAGGCTCCGAAAGTAGGCACAGCTAAGTACCTACCGATAATATATCGCACTAATATAATAAAGAAGAAAATCTGTATGTGTGTAAGTGTATGTTTGTATGTGTGTATCACCTTCTGGCAATGCAGGAGAATGATAGGTAAGAGGTGGGGCCTATCCCCCAAGATCATACTCTGGCTATACAGTGCCGTAATTCGGCCTATGATTACTTATGGTGCCGTGGTGTGGTGGCCACGCACCAAGCTAGCCACTGCAGTAAACAAGCTACAACAAACGCAGAGGCTTGCCTGCATGGCAACTACGGGATGCATGAGGACTACTCCAACTGCAGCGCTCGAGGTCATGCTGGGACTCCCTCCACTTCACCTGTTCATACAACAGGAAGCGACGATGGCGGCAGTACGTCTCAAAACACTGAATCTATGGGGTAAGAGATTAACTCAACACACCGCTCTGCTAGAGGAATTCAATACTGAGTTTCCCATTACCAAAGCAGCAAACGACCGGATTCCTAAGCAATTTATCTTTGATAAGAAATACAAGATCCAACTGTATGAGGATGACCGCTGCGAGGGGCTGTGCCCCGCTGAGCTGCGGATCTTCACGGATGGATCCAAAACAGGTAATGGCACGGGTGCGGGAGTCTTCTCAGAGGATTTCAACATTCATATAGCCACTCCATTGGGGGTTCATAACACGGTGTTCCAGGCTGAATGCGTGGGCATTTCCCTGGCAGCTCTAGCCGTTCTGACCAGGATAGTTAAGGATCACTCTATACGCATTCTCTCAGACAGCATGGCTGTCCTGCAAGCACTGAATAGTCACACAGCCACTTCTGGGCTAATATACGAGTGTCACCAACGGCTAAACGAGGTGGGTAAACACAACCAAGTAACCATTCAATGGATCAAAGGACACAGCGATTCCCGAGGCAACGATGCAGCGGATGAACTCGCCAGAAGGGGTTCGAGTATGGCAGCAGTGGGCCCTGAACCCATTGTGCCACTTCCCTTCGGTTATCTACACAATCTGGTAAGGAACCGTACCAGAGATATACACCACAAACTATGGAGAGAACACGGTGAGTGCAGGCAGGCCAAGGAGGCACTTCCCTCGATCGATGGCCGATTTACGAAACAGGTCCTACGACTGACAAAACTACAGTTGCGCAAAGTCACGGCCGCTACAACCGGCCACGGGACCTTTAACAAGCACCTTTCTGTCATAGGAGTTACGGATAGTCCTCTTTGCAGAGCCTGCATGGAGGAGGAAGAGACAGCAGCTCATCTGCTCCTAAGCTGCCCTGTGGTCGCTGGATACAGGGCAAAGCACTTCGGTAACCCAGGTAACCTTCGTGAAGTAGTTAGCAACACCAAGGCGCTGCTGGCCTTTCTTGAGGAGCTGGGGTGGATCGAGTGACCCATTTGTCCCACCCATACGCAAAATACGCGCTTTAGTCGTGGAGTTGCGGAAAACAGCCCGTTTTACCTAAGTGTATGTTTGTTAGTCCTTCTCGCTCAAATGGCAGAACGAATTTGAATTTGGTAGAATGGTAAATTATATCCTGGATACTTCTACTCCGGGAAATATGTTCTTTAGGGATAATTTTATACTTTCATGTGAGCAAACCCGCTGGCAGAAGCTAGTTCTTTCATATACGTACCTACAAGTTTCTGTGAAGCAGTAGTGCTAACGAAGATGGCGGTCGCACGCGACGGGACGGTCAGGTAGCTCATCGTCCGCCTGTTGTGTACTGTCCGGACCGAGTCCAAGTCGTCGAGAGCGTGTAGGTTCCCTGCGCTTTCCAGAGAGTTATCAGCAAACCGTAGGGCCCCAGTAGGGCTTCTGTCCGCTATGGCAGCGGAGTTTTTCTGAAAAGCAAAACGCGTGTTCCTAAAACACAAAGAGTAACTTAAGGACACTGGTGTGGTATTTATCAGCAAAAGTCCGACACGCCAACCCATCATGACAAAAAATAGGTTGTGCAACCTAAAAATATAGGTTGGGTCTTTAATAAAAATCAAGTTCAAATCAGATACAAAATACAGCCGAATATTATAAGGCCACTGCGTAACATTTTCTCCAACTTACAAGCTAGCACACAATTTCATTTCGTTCCTGAAAAAAGGCAACTTATAATAAAAAGCCGCGTATTTTCCGAACTTCGGGATAAGTATAAAAGATTTAAAACCGTACAGCCGTGGGCCGGGGCCGGCGGCACGTACTCGCCGGACGCTTCCATCGCTTACTTTGGCCGGACACCTAATCCTCCAAAACGGGCGAAAATCAAAAGGCAGGAGCTGCTACGATTTTGTAGAGAATTTTTAACGTTCAGCGCAAAAATGTCAGAAGTTATTTCTCTTGTTTGAATTAATAATTTTGTTAGACTAGGATGAAATATAAAAAATACCTACTGCGAAGTATGGTATTTCAGCAATTTTGTTTTCTTATAAAACACACTAATATTTCAAAGGCGAACGTTGGTGAGTGTGTTTTTTTTATTATTAATAGGCTCGCGTTTGACGACCATCTCACCTGACAGTAAGCGATGATGTGGTCGACGATGGAGCACGCTTGCCTATGTTTGTTACTTCTACACGGTTCGAACGACTGAATTTTGTAATTGGTTGAATTTGGCTCACAGAGAGACCATTTCATAATGAAAGAAAATAAATACACGTATTACAGAGGCGGCCCCGGGGTTCTCTTGCGCCCAACCCAAAGCAGGCCCCAGTAGGCTACGACCCTGCTGGACCCCTACGGTTTACTGACTTCTTCTCTTTGAAGCATGTGTGGAACAATTCGCGTCGTCGGTGACTCGAGCCCGGTCCGGACGGCGAACTACCCATTGCTCACCGTTCGCATGCCCAAAAGTATATTCCTTTGGTATATTTGTTTAAATTTCACGCGAGCGTAGCCTTTGGCAGCGGCTAGTCATCATTTTAGTCGACAGACGTCCTCTGTTGGACATAGGCCTCCCCCAAGTGTCGCCACAATGATCGAGCCTGTGTGTCTCGCATCCATCGGAACCTTCACCAGGTCCATTTTAAAATGTTTGAAAGCAAGGCAATGCTAACAGATAATTAAAATAAATTCCAGTAACAAACTTGCTAGCATTTAAAAACTTTCTTAAACGTCTCATTCTTCTGCCAATTGCATTCTTTCGTTCACTCACAAAAAGTGCAGAAACTCCATTTTAACACGGACAGAACATAAAATGACATTTCCAATCGTAGCTTTTTCATCTCGAACGACAAAAGAGTTGTCTTTGAGCCGAGCCGTTCAACAGACTCGTTCATTCAACGGCCGGGAGTGAGTGAATGAAAAGAAACAATGAACGAATTGCTCGGTCGAACGGACGTCAAAAGGAGGCAAGTGGGACGGGTGACACTATTGTTTATTTGACGTGATATTAAGATACTGCTCGATAGCTCAGACGCGTGTGTATGTACGATGTACCTAACTCGGATCGCTTGGGATTATTGATGTTTGTCGCGGAGACTAATGGATTTTGTTCGGTAGTTATCATTTGTCGGGACTTGCTGTTTGACTATATTATACCCTTTACCCGCGTACGTACAATATAGTCTACTAGCTGCTCCCAGTGGCTTCGCCCGCGTGATAGCAGAAAATTATCCCAAGGGAACACACTTCCGGGCTAAAAATTAACCTATATCCTATTCCAGGACATGGTCTATCCGTGTACCAAGTTTCATCAAAAAGCAAACTCACTTTCGGAAGAACGTCACTGTCTTTTTATTGGTGAAAAATTTCCGCAATCGGACCCGTACTTTCATAGATTACTTCCTACAAACCAAATAAAAAAAACATAAAAACAAACTTTACCTCTTTATAATATTAGTTTAGTCTGTCTAAGAAGTCAAACAACTTGGGAATTTTTGAAGAAATACTTATATTCGATACTTTTTATAAGGTTCTTCTTTTAGAGATTAGGAGATCTTGATCATTGTTTACTAATAAACAATGATCAAGATCTCTTAATCAACCTTGATTAGGTATATTATTGAACCAGTGTTGACTACATCGGATATTATTTTACCATAATAATTACCCAAGTCGTTTGACTTCGAACTTACAACCTCCGGCATAGCAGTCAGGGCCACTGACCATAAGACCAATAGGCCGTCATCAAGATTGATGGAGTCATCTAGGGCTGATGACTGCCAGGGTCACAGGCTTATTCAAAAGAACCAGGCCCTGGAACGGAAAAAGTAACTGAGATGACACTGAAGGTTTTAGTCAGAAAAATACTGACAGTCTCTCTCGCTTCATCGGAGTTATTTGATGATCATTAGTTGCTAATTAATTATCCAAATCTGGTTAATTCCAATATACCAAGCCGTGAGCGAGTTTTGATGTTTTTCAGGATGTATTTTGTAGAGTGCGTGCGGGAATTGCATGACTTGATTCAACCATTTTATTTCTACCATCAAACAACCCGACGAATGGCGAATATCCACCCTTACATTGTTGAAACCTCTACGGTCCGGACCAAGCATTTCGCCTCGTCGTTTATACCACGTATAACGTGGGACTGGTCAACTGCGTCAGATTATAATTTAAGTGCCTTCAAGGCTACAGTGAATAGACTCTTAATAAACTAGTGCGTTTCACCATCAACGATTGGATCACTGCTTACCATCAGGTGGAATCGCAGTCAAGCACTAGTTTATAGATCAATTAAAAAAAAGATCTCAGACTGTAGGAAAAAACGATCTCAAATGAACTAAAAATCAACAGCTAATAAGAAACCAGTTCTCAAACACAACTTCGGTCCATTTATAAAGGTAGACCAGAGCTAAATACACATCCCGCAATCCTCTAACATTCCAAGTTAGCAAAGCAAGTCAAAGATGCTGCTTAACCAGTTAAATTGAAAAGTTACATGGATAGCTAAGTACGTGCAGACTAAGCTATCGGTCCGAAACGACGGCAATCAGTTAAAAGCATGCGAGCCCCGGGGTTAAGGCCGAGTGCACATGCGGTTGGCCGGGTTTTAAGATGGGCCGCTGATATTTGGGAGATTAGGAGGTTCACAAGGATAAGAAAGGATTCGTATGGATGTTTAGAAATAGTACAATTTGATACTAGAGGAGAAAGTTTATCATGCGACTGAGGTAGAATTTGCCTGAGCCATAAGTGAGAGTGTTAGGAGCCGTAGAAAAACTTCTACGTGTATCAAACGACGTTTTTCAATACACTTACAAAGATATAATTAAACGAGGGTGGTTGCGCAACTATTGGCTAGTGGTGACTGATACGGTAAATGGTTGTGTGGTTTTCGCACTAGTATGAAAAACAGTAAATTGCCTGCTAAAAGCGGAAGCGGATAAGAACAGTTTTTTGAGTTACTATATTGAAAAGTTTCTTCTGCTTCTTGCCTAAGAGAAGAATGATATTCTAGCAAGAAGGCTTGATTTTTATGGAGAAGTGTCATGATAGTCCAGTGTTCAAAAACCCGCCTTTCAATGAGGTTGCAACAGAGCAAGTATTAATGTGAATTTTTCAATTTATATGTATTTTTCTAAGTTCAATGTATCTAGGATATAGGTACTGTCACCGTTTGATACTCCCTCCCTCTCACTCCACCCAAAGGGAGAGAAGTCATTTAATAAGTTCTTACGTAAAAAGAAAATATTTTACTCAGTGTTTTATGAACAATGTCTTTAACAAAATCCCTAGAGCTGTAAGCAGGGCTACCTAATCCTGTGTCAGTCATCGCATTGGATGCCTGAAACTCTACGCTGACACTAAGCCAGTAATTCATTTCTGAGTTGGCAGCTCACACAATATATGCGGATCTTTGATAGTCGTTACATATATTTAGATACCAGAAAGTCTGACCATCAGTCTATCTAAGGAGTATCCTGTTGCCCATGCAGTAACTGGGTTGTGGAGGCTGAGAGGCAGTCACTCCATGTAAAAATCTGTGGTATTCAGCCGTATTGGTTCGTAAATCGACCTTAAGCTAGTTGAAAAAAGGTTAGGGATATGATGATTATGGAGAAGATAAGTCACCTATTGTATCGAATTATAGAAACTGGTATAGCAAAAACTTTTACTACTATTTTTTGTAGACAGTAGTTTTAGAGACCTCTGAAAACCATTCACGTAATCTGCTCTTAACAAAACCTCTGTTAGTGCTTCACTAGGTTTCAATACACCAAAATACACGAGACGTCTGGACACAGTCATTACGTTCAATTCTCTAAACACTACGAACGTTTTCCAAGAAATTAAGTCCACATAGAGTAGGAGCCATTCACTAACTAATGTGGAACCCATTACCGTTGTGTCCTCGGCCTTACCGTCGTGAGACGAGCACAGACGGCCGTTTAACTGTATTTCAGCGGATTTCAGAACGTATTCACTGGAAAATGTTACTATTTGAAGTAACAAGATACAACACAAAATACACCACGCGAATACGTTCAGAAATATTATTAGGAAATCCAAACGTTTTTAGCTGTAACAAATTCACAGTTGTGGGTCCAGTTTAGAATAGATTATAAAAGGAACTACAGTATTTGAAATCTGAAGATCCGCTTTAAGCTCTTCTTAAATCGACTGCAACCCTATTGGCGGCTATAATATTCAATGCATTAAGCAAGATGGTAATTTTTCTCCAAAGAAAACGATCTATTGGAATCATGCATTAGTCTTCTATAAGTGTCCATGTCCATGTAGGCCTAAGATGTCAAATATTTTGAATTTAATTGAATTACTCAGTAAGGTAAAGCTTAAGTTATATTAGATTTGATTTTTGGTTTGACAGCTATTGTTTAACTAACTACTGCCCGCAACTTCGTGCGCGTCTATTTCGCAAAATTGTACAATAATTCTGTGTACAATAGTTTATACGTACATATGTATTATGTCCAAATGTATGAGCGTCAATGAACAGAAAAAGTATGTAAGGGTCGTAGCTGTTGGTGTCGCCGGGATTCCAACCTGAAGGGATAAGGCATTGATTATGTATGTATCGTGGACAGAACATTTGATGATATATCAATTCTCGTTTAGCCCTATTTTGATATAGGATTTATATAATAATAAAAGGTCTAAAGAGAATAGGTCAAACGAGGAATAAAATATCATCAAGCTTTAAAACGTTTAAAACAATCCGGCCTATTTCACTTGGCCATATCATGAAGTGATCAATTTCAAAGCTACGATATAATGTTTTCATACAAGAAATCATATCCGTCTCGTCATATTCATTCTACAGATAAAACTTAAAAATCAGCCCTTAAAATTATAGCGACATCTATGACGCCACATAAGAACTACGAAGAAAATACGAAATCCTGCATCGCGCAATCAAAGTTCTCCGCGCGATTTGAACATATACGACAGCCTGACATCAACTATCGGGCAGTCGCCCACCAGACCATAACATCCTGTCTGGTCGGAGGATCCTCCCTTTACAACGGAGGTTTGCGGGACTTTACTCTCTGTTCCGCATATCTCCAAAAAATTTACAATGTATCGGCTCATTTTCACATCTTAACATTTATGATCAACTCTCGTTAATCGAATTGAGCATCTCGATAGAATATCGACTTTGTATTCGAGTCGCGCACAGACTTCGTCCCACACGATTAAACCACTCAATTTATACTTACGTCGCCATAACTGATGATTTCGTATTGCTCAATGTGTTTGACTATACAAATTACTTATTTACGCCTGACAATATCTAAGGCAAAGCGCGCACTACGAATTTTAATCCTTGCGGATAATAATATTCAAACTGTATGAGTATCCATACTTAACTGCTTCAAGAACTAATCTTCTTTTTTCGAATCGATGGTAAACTCGTTAAACTATTTGGGTCCAGTAGGTGATCATGACACTTATTAATACTTTCAAAGTATAAGTTTATGCACCGCACTCATATTTAGGGTTCAACGAGTCTATAAAACCCTTTCGCTAATTGTGTTAGACCTGGGTGCGCAATCGATTTAAGCACCGATGGGATCGATTAAAAATCTTCCAGATATTCGAAACTGCTCGCATCAGCAAATTAACTGCTAGTGTGTCTCAGAGTACAAAGAAATACTCGTTTGTGCACTGCGAAAAGAAATCGTTTACGATTTGCAATAGATTTAATTTCCCATTTTAAAAATCGCAGCGATTAAGCTTCGCAGTGCGCGCCTCGCCTAAGCTCTCGATCTTGGGCACAGTAACTGTGCACCCAATGAGCCGAGCTGATATTAATGCATAACAGATAAAAAATATTCTGCGTCGTTACCCTCTGCGTGAAAATATTGAATTTTAATGCGATGAATATGATTTATATGAATAAAAAATACGTGATAGTAAGTATATAATGTGATTTTCTTTAATATAGTAAGTAGATTGGGCGTGAAATATAAAATGGTTCGTGCTTTATCGTGGGTCAATCGATATACTTGCGAGTCAGTTGAAAATAGGTTTAACTTTTTTTCTCACTATCCGAACAAGCATTGGACATTGTATTTATTTCAGAAAAGACCAACTATAGAAGAACTATCCAACAGCGCACTATTTGTGTGTCGTAATTTTAGTCAGCCACAAGCATAACAGGATTGTTGATAATTTTCATGTCAAATATGTTTAAAAATTGAGTTTTTCGAGTTTGGAAATCATTCTATGACTTCTCCCGTCCTCGGGTGGAGCTAGTACCTACATCAACTGATCTTTGCGTTCCAGGCCAACGGTAACTCTTTTAAAAATTCCTCTAGCCCTAGAATCTAGATGTCAAAATCGATTGATGAAAAAACATGGAAATAGACAAGAGTCTATTTCCATGTTTTATACCGACTTCAGAAAAGATTAAGGTTCTCAATTAGGTTTTATTTTTTTCTGTTTCTCACCTCAGAATTCCGTCACTTCGTCGCCCTTCCCGCTAACTGTCCTATCTCACAAACTGGCGTATCTGCACTGATATTACCAACGTGTTCATAACATTATGTCGAATAAGTTCTCTCTAATTGTCGTATCTGTGTCGTTTACCGTTTAGAAGATAATCACGTATTTTGATTTGCGTAAGTGCAAAGGTGACGTTATGAACCGATTTAGAAAATTATTAACACTACAATATAACGATCCAATATATCGAAGGTACCACTAAAAACCGTTTTTCAGAAAAGGTAAAGGATCACCATATGTCGATTTAAGACAGCTTTATCTTAATTCCATTTTTGAAATTAAGAATGTTAACAAAGGGGGGAGGGTCAATGACCGTTATTCCACGTTTATTTGGCGTCTATCTTAGATAACTTTTCAACTGACTGATAGGCTCGCGTTTGACTACTATCTCACCTAATGGTAAGCGATGCAGTGACCGCGAACTAAAGTCATGTGATTAAGGTACACGTACCTTATGACTTTTCAGCTATCGTTATCTCCAAAAGAATGTCTAGAGGCTTATGTTATCAGTGATATTAATTGCCGCTGTAGAGTTAATCTGACCAAATGGGATATCTTTCACCCATCGTAAAAACAGTGCCAGTGTGGAGCGCCTACAAGATATGCGTCGCCTCTTTTCCTGTCCTGCATGCAGAACAACAAGAACAAGAAACACCTTCTGCAACTTATACGAGGCCAACGACAGAGCTATCCAGGTGGCTAAATATTGGTCGGACCGGATTTGAATCCGATACGTCAATTTGCACTAAAACTGTATAAGTGCCGATTGGTGACAATAATGGAAAACCACGACATAAACTAACGTGATCGACTACGTTATAAAAAAGCTTAGCGAGCAATGGGCAACTCGCCGTCCGGCAGTCCGGTAACTGTCTGGACCGAGGCCGAGTCGTCGACGGGGCGTAATTTCGTATCGACGTGTGCCTCAGAGATGTCAGCAAAACCTTTGGGGCCCAGTAGGGCAGAAGTAGAAGCCTACTGAGGCCATCAGTTCGCCTCTGAAAGGAAAACCCTGGGTTCTGAAACGCAAAGAAAACATATAGGAGTCGGTTTTAGTCAGTTAAAATCTGACACGCCTTCCCGCTCCGCTCAAGAGTGGGAGCAGTAATTGGATGACTTCCCTCCTACAAAAAAGGCCCTTACAAAAACACCCACCAACGCCAGTTCTACCTAGCCAGGAAGTCGGTGTCCTAGAAAGCCACAAGTATATCAAATTCCTTAATATTATTCCAAGAAACAAGTCTTGCCACCCATGAACTATCAGGAACAATACCGTGGAAAATCTCCATACATTTATGATAACAATACTCGTCCTTGAGTTGTTTCCCAGAGTTCGTTCGACCGTTAAAGGACTAAAAGGGTGTCAATAAGAAATGCCCGAAAGGAATTATTTTCGCCTATCTTATATATTTTATATGTAGGAGGAAGGGTCGATGACCGGAGTGGGTACGAAATGTATCTCTTGTATCTTTTTGAAGAAGAAAATAGTTTTCTTCTAAAGTGCGGTCTTAGCTTTGTCTGATGTCAAAGATTTGATGTCTTGATGTTTGCCTCGGCAGATAAACAGTTTTGCCCTTTACGTGTTAACAAAACCTAACAAGCATAAATACGAAATATATAAACATTGTTTCAAATAGACTAGATGTATTTAATAGTTGAAATTCAATCAGAATTTAAACAAAAAATTTTTCGAACATCAAACGATTTCCCGGACATTTCATTTTTCAATCAACTAGATATAATTAAAGTGTTGAAACAAATAGATTTTATATTTTGTTCGTGAAATAGTACATGCGGAATATAGCGGCGGAGGCACCCGTGTGTGCGCATACCAGAAAATTGATTTCAGCAGGTGTTCCAAGCCAAATTGTTCTGTTCCTACCGCTAGCACTGCGTACCTAGGGATATAGAGATGTGGTACTGCATGTAACATACCGATCATTTCTGGTACAATTTTGAAGCGAGCATTTTATATGATTATGTGTTTTCTGTTTTTATATTGTGTTGCGGTTGCCTTACAGACATTTCCACATTTGTGTATGTAAGCAGGAATGTCAATTAACATAATACCATACTGTTTATTATACTCAGGGATAAATGGAATCGTTGTAGCGAACGATCTTACTCGACTTGACTTTTTACTTCTGACTTTAAATGTGCCCCATTTGTCTCGTCACGATCTAGCTCTGTATGGAAACAACACAGTAAAAAAATAGATTTTATAGTAATGAGTGTCGAAACTTCCACATTAGGACATCTTCAGGCGTAAATAGGAGTATGAAAATGGTAAAATGGTGACCATACCGGGGTAGGTTATTTGTTTAAAAGAAATTATGTTAATATGGCTAGATACATTTTAATGGATTATATTTTCGTGTGTGACCTAACTCTTTATTGCTCATTACAGTTATTTTGTATATCAAGATCTCGTATGTTGTAGGTGTTACCTACGTGTAACAGCGAGTTCGAGCGCTCCATGGACGTTGGGCAATCAAGGCCTCTTCCAAGGGACTGTCTATGAAATCCCTTTTTTATTTTGACTCGTACTACTTCAAATCAGCAACCTTAGTACCACTTATGAGCGTTCATAATAAAGCACACTCCACGTGATCGTCCATCGGCTACAGCGCTACAAAAAGCGCCATAACTCAGCGGCCAGCGCAGGCGGCGCTAATCACCGTGCATACGTCACTAGCCACGCCCCCTGCCCGCTGCCCAGCGCTAGCATTCCATGTAATTGACAAGTTTTTGCTAGTATTAGATGACGACTATTACATGCACCGATCTACCTACATGTTGCGACAACTTAAGGACACACAGTACGTTGAATGGTACTGTGACCAGTGCCGTAGTTAGTGTTTTCTTCGCTCCGTGCCAGTTTCTGTAACTGCGCCCGCGCAACACAAAAACAAAACACAAAAAAAAACAGTTCAAGCTAAGGGTAACAGACGCATGTCCTCGCCCGATATGATTGTTTCTGGAGGTCCCTGTTTGTTCATCAAAATTGGATTAGTAGTTTAACCGTGAAAGTGTAATAAACAGACAGACATACTTTCACATTTATAATATTAATTATATATTATTTATTCGTGGCTCTAAGTGATTTCTAACATTTATAAAAACGCACCTCGGAAGTTGAGCAGGATTGTGGTTGATTTCTTGTTTAATGGTTTCACATGAAATGACTGTCTATCAATAACCTACTATTAATGTTTAATAAAGTCTGTATAAGTCTGTATGTTTGTAAATCAACCACGATTTGGATAAAAGGAAATAAGATATACCACTGCGCGGGATAAAGACACATCATATTTTTTCCTGTTATCACGTTTCCGTGGAATAATTTCCGATGAAGTCGTTGGCAAATGCGGGCTGGTTGAGGAATAAACATTAAGAATTTATTATGGGCCAAGTTTCATACCTAAGGCCGGGACTCCACCAAAGCAGAGATGAGACGAGCGGAGAGGAGATGTTTTTTTAAGCAATCAATAGAATTGTGTTATTGACACATCTCCTCTCCGCTCAGCTTCAGTGGCGACCGTCGTACGGAGTGTAATATTTGTATGGCGCGAAGGAAGCGGAGATGTGAGCTATGCGCAGACGACGCACAGCGAACGACCAAAACGCACACATCTTCGTTTTGGTGGAGTCCTCCGAGCTGAAAAACACCTCTTCTCGCACAGCAAACAGCACAACTCACACATCTCTGCTTTGGTGGAGTCCCGGCCTAAGGTTTACCTTAATATACAGTACAGTAATGCTTGATTACCTACGAAATCCTAGTTTAGGTAGGTTTCAGGTCGTTCGATCTAAATATGTTGAATAGAATAGAATTGAATAAACTTTATTGTGAATAAAAAATAATCAATGTGATTCAATGTGATTTTTTTTCTAATTTAAGCTGTGATATTTTTGGAGATTTTTTCAAACTGATACTAGATTACTAAGGTTTGATTGGGGAGTGGCTAGAGAGACGTCACGACGTTCTCACCTTGCACATGATGCAGATCCTCACCTGACACAGTTCAGGTGGATCCTGTACCTGATTCATGCAGAAGAAACGCCCGGGTGCCACCATTGTGTGGAACGCCCGGAGGACGCGGTTGAGCATACGTTGGAAGTGTGCCGCGCTTGGGCTTTCACCCGAGACAACCACCGTGTGCTCGTGGTAGCCAGCCAGGTATCAGTGCCAGCGACCTCTTGCGCCGGGCTCTGGTACATGGTCCGAAGCGAGGAGGAATGACACGAGGTTGTTTGAATACAGCCAGCTCAATGCCATTTTGAATGTTTTGTTGCTAAGCCAAGCTGGTGATGATTTTTTTCTTTTTTTAAGAATTTGATTGAACATTGATAATTTAATATTATCTTAAGTTGTATGTCTATTGTATGTAATCTATATATTAAGTTGTAATTTAATGGAGATATGAAGGTTTATTCTATTTTTATACCCAACAATATCCTATAGACTATTCCAAATCGATTTTGAGGTGACAAAATACATTCATTTAACCGTAACAAATTTTAAAAAGTGCTATCTTAGATAGATAGATAGATACATTCTTTATTGTACACCAAAAATAAAAAATTACACAAGAAACTAAACAACCAACTAAACTAACTAGAACTATACTACTCTGTCAAGAAAGTACCGGGAAAAGATCAATAATACACAAAATGTCTGTTATTCATCCAAATTTATTTTATCACCTTCAAAGTATGCTCCTTTAGAAACGATACACTTGCGCCAACGAATAATCCATTCATCAAAACATTTTTTAAACGCTGCTTCCTGAATTGAGTTCAGTTCTCGCCGCGAATTCTCCTTTATGTCTTCTATCGATTGAAAACGGGTGCCACGAAGTGGTAATTTGAGTTTAGGAAAAAGAAAAAAGTCAGCAGGAGCCATATCTGGTGAATATGGTGGTTGCTGGATGATATTTGTTGAGTGTTTGGTCAAAAATTCGTTCACAATGATAGCCTTGTGCGAAGGCGCATTGTCGTGGTGTAAAATCCAAGAATTTTCTTTCCACAAATCTGGCCTTTTTCGTCGAATTTGCTCTCTTAAACGCCGCATAACGCTCAAATAATATTCTTTATTTACCGTTAGACCTTCCGGTAAGAATTCAGAGTGCACAACACCGCGATAGTCAAAGAAAACAGTCAACATGGCTTTGACTTTTGATCGACTTTGGCGTGGTTTTTTCGGTTTCGGATCAGTTGGAAGGCGCCACTCCGAAGCTTGTTGACTAGTTTGCATGTCAAACTCGTAAACCCACGTCTCGTCACCAGTAACAATGCGTTTCATGAATGTTGGGTCCGAACTGACTCGTTCTAGCATGTCCTCAGCGACTTTCATGCGATTGAGTTTTTGGAGAAAATTCAGATCTTTTGGGACTAGCCGAGCAGTAACATGTTTCATACCCAAATGATTAGTTAAAATGGTACGGATCGACTCGTGAGATACAGAAAGTTCGGCGGCTATCTCTCTCAGAGTTGAATGGGGATTTTCAGTCACTATTTCCTTCACTTTTGCGATGTTAACTTCAGTTGCAGACGTTGACGGCCTACCAGAGCAAGGCAAATCTTCCATCACATCTCGACCGCTTTTGAACGCTTTGAACCACTCATAAGCACGAGTTTTTGATAAAGTCGATTCACCGTAAGCCTTCTGTAACATTTTCAGTGACTCCGAACACGAAATTCCATTGGCGATGCAAAATTTAAGACAAACTCTTTGTTCGATATTTTTGTCCATTATGAAATTCGCAATACACACTATATATGATATTACTAAAACCAGCACTGTATTTAATATAAATAACAGATGCAACTCAAACTCCGCGCCAAAATGGAAAACAGTTGTGCCAATCTAACAACTACAAAAAAACAAAAATTTGAATTTGGAACCATAAACAAATCATCCATTCCCGATACTTTTTTGACTGAATGTATATCAACATATTAGATATTTTTACATTTTTGTATTTTTTTATTAATTTAATTTGGTATAGTACCAAATTATGGCTTTTATGCAAATATTTTTTATAACTTCTTTATTCAACTTTTTTTTGTAAAACATTCAGATACAATGTAAAATATGTTATTGAACAAATGGATTGAAAATTACTTTTGAAGTGAAAACAAAGCTTTTAACTAAAGGTTTAAGACATATACAAATGTATAAAATATCTACTTTTTGGAGAGAAAATTACTTTTTCCGTTCTGCGTGGAGCGAGAGGCAGCTTCTGACCTTTACTGACTGAAACTTATGGTCCTTCAGTTGCTTTTTGTGTTCCAGAGCCAAGGTAACTCTCTCAAACAATCCGATAGCCTGGGCAATATATATATCTACCATATACTAACAACAGAACATATATTGGATCCGCACTAACAAGTCCCGACAATTTAGCTAGTTTGATCTCCCAGTTCAAAGTAATCTATTAGTCAGCGGGCTGTGGATGTACAGAACAGCAAATATATTAGCTTCATACGAAACTCTAGCATGTAACTGTTGCTTTGGACAGAAGGACCACCTGGCTATAAAGAGTGAATGCTAAAGGTTTGTTTGTATTCCGAAGTGAAGATTGCTCTTTGCACACTGATATAATCTACACTAATATCATAAAGAGGTGAAGTTTATGTTTTTGTTTGTAGCAGGTAATCTCTGGAAGAACTGGTCCGATTGATAAACTATTTTTTTATTTATTTAAACTTTATGTGCAGTACTGGTACATAGGCAGACTTAATGCAACAAGGCATTCTCTCCCAGTCAACCTTAGGGTTAAAAAAGACAATACTGTGATAGGTTTGCACAATAAACAAATAACAAGTACTTTAAACAAAAAAAGTATAATAAGTTATTCTTATAATAAAATTATATGCTAAAATAATAAACTATTAATAGTATGAAAAATATCAAATCACTAATAACAATTTTCAGAGATAGAAAGCTGCTTTATTCCTAAGTGCATTACAGGCTATATTTTAAATACGCAGGCGAAAGCGCGGGCAAAAGCAAGTATCTTACAAATACATTTTTTTTCAGTCAAAAAGTTTTACATTAGTCGGTGATTGCAGCCTCCTTATCAGCATGTAATGTCTGTATCAGGAGACTCAGGTCTTCCACAGCAATATACAATTAAAAAGTAACTAGATATAAAGCATGCTTGGATCTTTGTGTGTTTTGGTTGTTTTAAGTTTAAAAATTATGGAATTTTAAAATAAAATGAAAGTCTAAATAAATGGAATTAAAAAAAAATGTAAAAAATGCACAGGACCAGTTTCTAATTGCTTTATGACCCTTCAATGTCATTTTGTAAAAACGACTTGGTACTCCTGAGTTGAGCTTTGCGAATACTGACATATGCTTGCACTGTCTGGACAGGAGAACTCTTTTTGATTTGATTTGAACCATGTAGACTTGTCTGAACAGGTCTGCATGTGATTTGAATGGTTTATTTATTGTATTAAAAAGAGGTTTTGACTCCTGAGTTTGTTTCGGTGTTTCTTCTCAGGGTAGTCAGATAGGAAACATCATCATCATCATCAAATCTATTTACAAAATAAAAAATTAAAAAAAACAAACAACTGAGTAAACGTAAAAGTTCAATAAACCACCATGAAAAAGAACTTCTAAGACATTTATATCTAGTTAAAACATTCTAGCTCACTGTTCCAGCATCGGTAGACGAATGTGTCGCCTTAATCAAGGAATTAAACTTATTTTTCTAGACGGAGATAGCGAGTGGGGATTAGTGGGCATGTCCGTGACGGCTGGCGGGACGCCGGGCGGGGCGCCTGGCCCCGCTCTCCCCGGCGCTGGACGGCTAAGTGTTTGCATTTACAAAGGAAGCTTGACTTATTGAGGAGAGATATTTTAAGGATTAGTTTACAACTTCTAATGGTTCGACTATGTTATACTTTTTTTTTACTTTGATCTATGTGATAAAATAATACAGTTTATACAAGCGGAGTAAGTTTTTTATTGCAACCGAGGCGGAAATTGCACGAGTTGTAGGCGAGGGTGTTATAGAGCCAAGTGCTGTAGTGACCCACGTGAATCAAACGACGTTTTTCAATACGCTTACGAAGATATGAGTACATAGGGGTTGACGCGCGTCTTGTGGGGGTCACTCAGCAACTAGCCCGATAAATGTGATAAATTGAAAAACAAGAACGCACTTTTCTGCACTAGTGCGAAAAACAGTATATTGCGTGCCTAAAAGCAATAGGGATAAAAGGGGTTTCCGAGTAAGGGTATTGAAAAACATTTTGATTCAAGCAGTACCTATACCTACTCTTACCAATAAAATAAATATGAAAGTCTTGAGACTTGACTTTGTCATCGTATCTAAAAAATATCCCAAAGGATATTACTCCTAAAAGTAAAAGTATTCTATGTGGTATTCAAGGATATGGTCTACCCGAGTGTATCCAAATCCGGTCAGCCATGCAGATGAAGAAGTAACAAACATAAAAACCCACTTTCATAAACGTTCGCCATTAAAATACCAGTGTATTTGTTAATCAATCATACCTCGACAGGTGAATAAATTATGATGAAACTTGGCACACGGGTTCACAATTTAAGCAGAATCTCACAGGGGTGAAGCAGCCTTATGAAAAGCTAGTAAATAATAATGTCAGGACGATGAGAGAGAGCAAGATCATGTTGTCACTAAAGAAAGAGAAAACGAATAAATAAACACAAGAATTTGATTGAATTGCTTTTGAAAAACAATGTAATCTTAAAAGAAGAAAAGTTTATTAGGGGATTTACGATACCTGTAGGCCTAGCCAACTACGACCGTTTCGTTCCGATTCTTTTGCGTCGAATGCTTCGAGTAGCCACGCTTCCGATTCCTTTGTCATCCTGACGTCATCTCAACGCTTAGTCACATGGCCAGAACAGAATCATTATTTGTGCCGTTGAGTTGTGTATCCGGCTCGAAGGACCAAATGGTCCTTTGATTAATGTAGAGGATGTGATGTACATTAGTTCCTAAACTGTATTCTATAACTGTGTGTTAGGTAGCAAGTGTGACCAACATGTAAAACAATTCACATAGTAAAACAAAAGTTATTATAACTAGACATGTTTATTATAACTAGACATGCATGTACGTATATTTCACGTGTTGTTAAGTTGCACACTGATTGTAAGCAGTACTGTGGTGACAAATGAACTTATTGATTCGCCTTGTCAGCCAAATGTGAGGTCAATGTACGTGGACCGTACATCATTATCTTCAATTGTAAAGAAAGTAAAGTTTATTTAAGCAAAAATATATAAATACTAGCTTCTGCCAGCGACTTCGCTCGCGTAAAAGTCGATTTCTCCATACAAACTTTGGACCCCCGTTTCATCCTGGTAGGAGATGAATTTCGGAAAATACGTTCTTGGCGGATGGTATAAGGAACCTACCTGCCTTAAGTTTGAAAATGTTATAGTTTCTGAGATTTCGTGATTAATTAGTTAGTGGTATTTCGCTACATCTTTTCAGTTCTTCTGTCAACTATTGATATTGAAGAGCTAAACGAGATAGAATAGTCGCAAATACACGACCCTGGCGAATAAGACAAGAAAACATTCACCGGACCGAACCGACGCAAGAGGGGTAAAGGGTTAATGACTGAAAAATTAAAAAAAGGAGTGATGACTTTACCTCATTAAAAATCTTCTTTTACAATCTCTTAAAGCACAAAAACAAGCTTTTAAATTTTCTACAGAATATTATTTTTAAAAGGGCGAATATTTATAGGCTGTACAAACATCTGTCTTCAACATTCGTAAATCAGAGGAGTTCGGACTACAAGCCGTTCCCCCCTTTCAATGGCCGCCCTTAAAACTTGTTATAATGAGCGAACTTTTTTCATTTCTTTTTAAAAAAACTTTCCACAAACCTCCTTTGTGATAGTCTTTGAGTTCACTCGAGCTAATTGACAGACGGATTTTATTTTAGTTGTGAATCCACCAGTATTGATGGTCATGAAAGGATTTTGATTAATTTGAAAATGGGAGGACTGGGTTTTAGAATTTTACTGTAGCAAAAGTCTTTTATTGGACTTCTCAAAAGAGCTTGGATTTAAAAATTTAAAACTAGTTTGTTGTGCTCGAAGTTTTTAAGTATTGTTAGTTTTTGCTTTTATTATAATTTCAAATAGAAATCGATTATGTATCTATTTGACTGTGTCTGTTTAGTATGTGCATCACTTTTATTTTATTTGATTGAACGTTGTACACTACTGATACATAGGCGGCATTAATGCACACGCTATTGTCTACCAGTCTACCTATAGGTTCGGTAAGTCCCCTCTTTGAGGACTGGCTGGAAAGATTTCACGGCGTCCGCACTTTTGCATGATGCAGGTTTTAACCGGACATGGTAAAATCAGGAGGTACCTGTACCAGATTCGTGCTAAATAAACGCCCGGGTATCGCTTCTGTATAGGCCGCCCGGAGGACACGGTGGATCACACGGTAGAGGTGTGCCCCGCTTAAGCAGAGCTCCGCCGTGTCCTCGTGGGGGCGATCGGCGGAAACGACCTCTCGCACCGAGCTCTGATATAGGCCATGGTCCGGAGTGAGGAGGGTTGTCATCTCCTGCAAAGCAATAATGCTAACGAAGGAGGCGGCCTCACGCCTCTGACCTCTGACCTTGGCCCTGACGGCCCAGTGGCCGGAATCCTGATCCCGATCGCCACCGTCGGCGTTAGCGTGCGGACGACGGTAGACGGTAGCTCACTGTCCGGTTTAACCGTCCGGACCAAGCCGATGATGAGATATCAGCGAAACCGAAGGGGGCCATCTTTATTTCTGATGTGATCACGCAATGAAATTCTAAGCATAGCATAAGATAACTTCACTGACAATATGTACTGGTGTTGCATGCTGGAGACTATCGTCTTGAGACTATGTTGGACGTAAAAATACTGCGCAGCTTCCCGAACGTTGCCTAGCTGACTGAAATTCGACGATTGACCTATTCTAGAAGTAAGACATACCATCTGCACTGGCTATTCCAGGTCAACATTATCGTCCACAAATACCAGTGTAGATTCTCTAAATGTAGAGTCGAGATTAGAGTCAAGGGTAGAGTTTAAGGCTACTTTTTATCCAAGATATATCAGGGTTTCTGTGGTATAGTTCACGTGAGCCAGTTCTCAAACAAGCTCCGCCATAAAACATCACTAATAATGACAAGTACAACACACGGTCTTAACCTAACAACATGGAAACCTAATAAAGCCGGCTATAAACTCCAGCATGAATATTTATCTCTACCCGACGACGTAAAGGCGACTGCACACTAGGTGGCTGTAAAGAGAAGCTCCTTTATATGCACTTCACGATAGTTATTACGTCATCAGGACTTGACGAGTGGACCAAAGAGGTTAGTGCTGTCACGTTCTTTATTTGAAAGTTTAAAGTTTGGTGGCTTTTTTAATTGACTCCAAATAAAGAAGAACAAATGGTCGATTTTTTAAAATATATTTTTTAGTTTTTTTTTTTTGCCTCAGAATTCTATCATTTGTGAATCGATTTGATTTTTTACATACTTCCACATTGATTACTTTATAATTAAGACAATTTTTTGATAATGAGATCTATTAGGAACTAACAGATTCAGACATATTCGGTTTTACTTATTTGTATTAAGTTTTTAATGGCCAGTGGTTGTGGCTTCCGTACCCTAAGGGCGTAACGGGACCCTATTACTAAGACGACGCTGTTCGTCCTTCTGTCTATCTGTCTGGCCGTCTATATCTCCTGAACCGTGATAGCTAAACAGTTGAAATTGTATGATGTATTTCTGTAGCCGCTATAACAACAAATATTAAAAACAGAATATACTTTTAAGGGGGACTCTTTATCGCATACTCAAAGTACATATTGTATTTTCTAATTTCCAGCTTTCATTTTAGTCCGGAGCTTTACAAATCAATAGCACCTTTGTATTTTATCAACAGCTGTCGTTCCAGCGACATTATTCTGGTCCTCCCGTCCGCGGTCGGTTACAAATTCAAGTGATCCCCGTGTATCAGGGACAGCACTCATTACGCGACCCGAGTTACGAACACTGACCCTAATTGTGTCACTTCGTGCGTAAAGGACCACTTAGTTACCGAGCCCTAAGGAAACCAGGGAGCAGTATCTCAGAAAGTGAGTTTTTAAAATTTGAAGGGTGTTAAAAATGAGTTTCAGTGTTAAAATGAGGTAAAACGTTAAACACGAAATTGTTTCGTAAACATCTAACCAATGTATTGTTTTTGATATCACATAACTCATGGTTTGTTTTCTATAAGGAAAAATAATATTGAAAGTCCTAGAATATGTGGTCCAAAAATGAATGGTTTCGAAGATATCACCAATCATAATTAATTTAGGTCAAAAATGTACGGTGACCACTTTCTCATCTGATGGATAGCGACGATGCGGTCGATGATGGAGCGCGCTTAGAAGTAACCTATGCACTCTTGACTTAGAGATTCCTGGGTTGTAGCCATCACAAAACACAGATTTCAGCAAGGTATTCCACTCCTTAGCTGTACGCACTAAATGTGTTCCCAAACGTTTTGTGTGTATAGGTGGAATTTACACCACGTACCGGTGGCGTATCTCCGTACGCCTGGTGGTCTGATGATGGAACGGGCTGGATGAAATTTGGTCATGCAATTGTGATGCACGGGGAGTGTGCGTCGGAATACAACCGGTAGAAAACCGACAGGCTAGTGATTTGGCGTCAATGCTTAAGACTTTGAAGCATCGACTCGACGAATGCGTCATTGCCAATGATCCTCCAATCTCCCATTGGAGGATCATTGGCAATGACGTCTATGTTTTTGGAGTTACATACTTTGAGGACTTTTGGTTATTTATTAAATAACAGTTTTTTCTCAGTACATAAACGAGAGTCTTGTTCAGGTCTCAGGTTTAAATTTGTCCAGTAGTAGTGGATGTCCGTGCAAGCTCGATGCCTAGAGCTTGTGAGTAGATGGAGTTAGACGGACACGAACCGCGAACCCCGAACCCCGAATTATACGGCGCTTTTAATTTTACATACTAATTCATATAATCATACATATTCCTTAGTCTATTAGTACTCATTTGGATTAAAGTAAATGTGTTTGAGAGGATTAAATTAATGTGAAATAAATTAAAATGCTTAAAAACATTAGAGCAGGAAATCAAACATTTATTAGAAGACGCTGGAAAAATTAAAACTGAGAAAAGACACCACTCTTTTTTTAAGTGATAGACCTAATTTACGGTTTAAACACGGTTTAACAGAATTCAATCAGGACTGATAAAATAACTTCATCAACAATGGATTATTTTAATGAAAAATACACGTTTAAATAATCCGTTATCTATTTATAAAAATAAATCACTGCTTGGCTCGCTTGTCCCGGTTAAGCTCTCAGGGTTCCGCTGATCTGTTGCAGTATTTAGGGTTCTGTACCTTAAAAGGAAATAACGGAACCCTTTATGCATCACTTTGTTGACCGTCCGTCCGTCTGTCTGTATGTCAGTCTGTCTGTCTGTCAAGACCCTTTATTTCGGCTATAGTGAATAGGCTTTTAATAAACTAGTGCGCTTCACCATCAGGTGGGATCGCAGTCAAGCACTAGTTAATACGAATAAAAAAAAAATACGTAGAGGTATCGAATTGAAGTTAAAACCCATATACTTAGGTCTGCGGGCTGTTGAAGCTGTAAAAATTCAAACTTCTAAGTTAAAGAGAAAAAAGATACTTCGGTTTATGTGTCTAAAAACGTACATTTCGACACTCTCGAGGAAATCAAAATTTATAGGGTACTTCCCGTTGATCCAGACTCCTGAAAGGCATAAGGCTAGGTCTTATACCTTAAGAATAGGAATAAATCTGAAAACTGTAAATTTGTTGTTAGGTTACTTTTTTTTTTGCTTTTCGGGAAAATCCATTCCGGAATTGAACTATTTACATAGGTAAGTTTGTACGGAACCCTCGGGGCGCGAGTCCGACTCGCACTTGCCCAGTTTTTTCAGACTTGTATCAATTATTTGGTCCTGTTCGGAATGAAGTATTTATTTTTTGCTTCATTTTAATTGACGATGTTATCCGGTAGATTTTTCTGTACGTGATCAAACAAACAGTATCATTGCAGATATATTAAATAAAAGTTATTTAAAATAAATATTGTTTGATATTAGTATTTTATAAATAGAGAATATCCAATACATAATATTGGAACTCTGTTTATTAAATAGCTGCATTCCCGATATTAAATTATCTTTCAAACTATGTAAATAAAATGAAATAACAGAAAATATTTTAAATTCGATTTGACAATGCCGTTATGTTCGCGTCGATATTGAACTTCAGTTGTTTTATTTCAGTGTAGCCATAATAATACGAACCCGAGTAATTAACTATACAATATGTTGAGGATCACGATATAGGTCGATTCAAGGCGGTTTTTATTCAGTCTTTTTCAGGTTTCGCACCCGAAGGATGCTTACGGGACTCGGTTACGAAACCTCCACTCTCCGTCTGCCAGTCTGTCTATCTGTTGGCTTGTCAGCAGCTGTATCTTATAAATCGCAAAGGTAGATAGTTGAAATTTACACATACCCTGAGCAGTGTCATTAAACAGTGACTTTCTGAAGCCTACTCATAGGTAACGGCCAGGTTAATAAGTTTGAAAAAAATATATGCTTATTATAGATTTATGAACAACATTATTAACTATTTATTTTTTCGTGCAATTTCGTACTTTTGTCAAAATATTTAGCAATTTCGCAAATTATCCCTACTCCTTCGAAACAGCTTGGATTTTTTGAAATATTTTTACTCATAAAAATTAGTTGGGAAATATTCTTCAAAGAGAGCAAAGCAAAACATATGTATATAAATCAATATTTCGCAAAGAAAATGGATGGATGGAAGCCCCTTTAGGGCTTTGTATGGGCGCTGCTGGCCGGAATGAAATGCACAGATACTCGTTCTGCCGCTAGGCGGGTACGAGTATTATGTCCATTTATTTCCGGCTAGATGTATGTTGCTATTTCCGCTCTAACAATTAACAATAAAATTAAAAATGAAAGAGATTCCCATACAAGAAACGTTATTTTGTCGGTATTTTTCACAAGATTTTAATATTTTAGTACGGAAACTTTTGTGTGCGAGTATAACTAACGCTTGGGCAGTTTTTTTTTTTAAATTATACGTTAATTATTTTTATTGCCAAGCTAAAACGTGTCAGCTCTATTACCATTTATGTAACCTAGTATGTATTTATACTCGTAATTACAGCAATAATATAGCCCGATATTTGGGCTATTTTTTTCTAGTCTTCGAAAGAAAGGACTAATACATCGCCAGCGTGCCACAGGTGCATTCCAATATAACCGAACCGGAATCCCAATCCTCGACGCAGTAAATAATTTGAACAGCGCACAGCACACTTGAAAACACTTACAAGTTGTTACAAAAGTAAAATTGAATTCAAGAAACTTAACGCGACGAGGTACAAGTTGGTACAGTTGCGCCAGATACGCGATAACGTTATCTTAAAATAAAAGATTTTTGTTGGAAAAAAAAAACTTGGTCCTTCCATTCGCGGTGACGCTAAAGATAATGAGCTCTCTGGGACTTAATTAAAATTGTCTTGGGTGAATTCCCCTTTTAAAATTCATTCGTGGAGTGAAAATATGATAATTTTAACACAATCTTTCCAACGTGTGGGTTAGTTGAAATATAGGAGCGGTGCGGGTATGTTTAAATTATATTTTTTGGCGTGAACTCGTGAGAAGTAATTCTCTCCTCTGCGTAGTGTTTTGAGCGTAATTTTATGAAATTAAATGTCGTAGTAATAAAGCCTTTTTTTTTTAAATAATGCTACCTCGTAGCACAGGACAGTAGACAGGTTTCTATTTACTTTTTAAGATGATGAAAAAATAAAGTTTTCTTCAGTCGATGTTGGGACTCAAAAAATCAATATTTTTATTTCACATGGGCACTTATAAAATGTCAGAAGCTACTTACGCGTTGGCGTTGTTTTAGTCATTTGGTTATTTCTTATGGAGCAGAACTAGCAAGAAAATCCATGATTACTCTTTTAAAATATATTTCATTCTACAATATTTCCGTTGGCTGAATAAAATTTTTATCTTTTGCTTTTAGCAAATATTGTTATGAATAATTAAAAAAAAACAGAACTTGATCTATTTTTCGTAAGTAGCTAAATCTGACGCCATTGTATTCCTTCTAATATGCTCGTAAATGTTTCTTCAGTAATCTCGGTACATCATTACAGGTTGACGTTAACAAGATGCGTGTATTGTGTCGCAACACGAGCGGACCCCAACCATCATGGGCCGCTCTTTGAGGCGTGGCTGGAAAGACCTCACGGCGTCCTTACCTTCCGCATGACGCAGGTCCTCACCGGACATGGCAAGTTCGGGAGGTTCCTGCATCGGATTCGAGCGGAAGAGACGCCCGGGTGCCGCCACTGTGCGGAACGCCCGGAGGGCACGGTGGAGCACACAGTAGAAGTGTGCCCTGCTTGGGCGGAGCAACGCCGTGCCCTCGTGGGAGCAATCGGCGGCGGAGACCTCTCGCGCCGGGCCTTGGTTGAGGCCATGATCCGGAACGAGGAGGAATGGCAGGCGGTCGCCTCCTTCTGCGAAGCAGTAATGCTTGCAAAGGAGGAGGCCGACCGCATCAGGCAAAGGCGCCCTCGCCGCCGCCGTCGGGATTCCGATCCCGATTTCCGGCCACCGTAGATGGGGGCTCGCGGACGGCGAGCCATGGGTAGCTCGCTGTCCGGTCGTCCGGTAATGGACCGAGTCCAAGACGTCGACGGCGCGCACTGTTCCCGCGCGCCTCAAGGAGTTGTCAGCAGCAGGAGGGGCCCAGCTGGGCCGAAGCTTACTGGGGACAGGGTTGTCCGAAAGGGAGCTCGTGCCCCGGTATGAAGGCTAGAAGGAACGGGATGGGGTATTTAGTCAGTAAGAGTCTGACACTATCTCCCGCTCCGCCCAAGAGCGGGTTTTGTCATAAGATGATTTTCCCCATCGGGAAAAAAAAAACCATCATGGGCCATCATGGGCCATCATGGGCTGTCCCAAGCCATGTTATCTGATATTGTCTTTATACCAGCACATAAAGGCTGATGTTATGTGTCAATTTTGCAAATAATATAGCCCTGCATATTAAAAAAATATCATTTATTTCGTAATCAGGTTGACTAATGAAAAGAAACTCCAAGCATTTTAATTTGAAACTGAAGCTGTTCATATATTTAAATTAGTTTTAGGTCGAAAATCTTGATTATTTGACGGATTCGATCGTTAAAAACTGAATTGTGATGGAAACATTTACGAACTTGCTTTGAGTGCCGACGGTCGGACGGCGAGCTACACATTGCTCGTCCTCTGCAAGTCCGCGTTTATAGTGGCCGAGAGGCGCTCTGCGATTTCCGATGCCCGGATATCTCCTGTGGCAGTGAATGGGGCGTGAGGATGTTCTCTCCCTCACTGTCATGGTTATGTACTTCGCTCGTATCACTGCTTAGAAGGAACGCTTCACATTCCCCTTCACTCCGGTCCATAGCCTGACCAGAGACCATAGCCATGGCAGAGACCATAACCAGGAACAGATCAAGAGGTCGTCCCCACCCATCACTTCCACAAGGATACGTACGATATTGCTCCGCGACAGCAGGGCAGAGTTTTACTGTAAGCTCTACCTTGTTTTCAGGGCGATTCCCGCAAAGGTGATGCCTAGGCATTTTTTGCATTTGAATCCGAAACAGGAAACTCCCAAACTGCCCATAACCCACAGAACAGAAGAATCCTGTGTACTGTTCCATAACCCATATATGTGTCAGGTGGAAAGTGAAGACTCCGTGATACCTCTAAAGCCACTCCTGAAAAAGGAGACCTATCGCTGCTATTGTTGCTTGCCCAATACAGCTTTCCTTACAAATGAGTTAGTGGAAGTTCAGTTACCAGTAAAACAGATAAAGTATATACTTTAGTTTCTTCAATATTGCAATACACTGCAGACTTCCCCCTTTTTATTAAGTAAGTTCTCACAGTTCATCCTAAGGTTGTCTGGTAGATATCGTTGACAGCGATAAGAACGCTATTGTACACATAGATTAAGTAAATTAAGTTTTGTTACTATTTTGGATTACAATAAAGTTTATTCTCTTCTTGTACCCTATTGAAAGGTTTTCTAGTAACTACAGCAGCTTCGTTATCAGCCTTTTTAATGTTCCCACTGCTGTGACTCAAGCCTTCCCTCTAGGAGAGGGAATGAGCCGTAATCCACCACGCGGGCTCAGTGCAGGTTGGTGAATGTCACATGTTTTCGAATTTTTGGTTCTAGGAGATGCCGGTTTCCTCACGATGTTTTCCTTCACCGTTTTGAAAATCACATAAGCTTTAAAAGTCTAGTTCTATTCTAAATATAGTTTCATAACTTTTGACATATTCTGTCAGTTAAACCTCTTTTCCTCGAAAGAGGATTACGGTAGTGGTAACACTTATTTGGGTCGGGTTGGAAGGTAAAGGCATTATAATGCTACTAATTAAGTTTTAAAAACAACCTGCAGCACCCACTCGAAAACCGTTCACTAATCGCTCCAGCTTATAATATCAGTAGAGGAAAATAGACAGACGAGTTCTATTCGATTTATTTTAATTAACGAATAGTTCCTTTGACTTATGGAATTGGGTTTTGTTTTTTTTTGGTGAAACCAAATTCCGTTTGGTTTTTAGTTTGTTTTAGTTTGTTGAAATCAATTTCAAGTATTCAGGTCACATATTCTTGGTCGTGTCCTAAGAACTCCTGTTCCCCTGCTAGCCTATTAAAGGGCAAAGGCCTCCATCCACTCTTTCCATCTTTCGTGCGCCGCGGCTACTCTTGCTAATTCTGACAAAATCTGTCTGCCGCGACCCCGTCGCACTGTTTCAGGGCACCAACTTCTGCTATTTTGACCCACAGTTTGTCGGGCATGCGGCAGACATGTCCTGCCCAGTCCCATTTCAGCTTGGCAGTCTTTCGAGCCACATCAACTATTCTGGTTTTGGAGCACAGTATAGTGTTTCGAACTCGTTCCGTTAATTGAACACTTAGATACTGCGCTCCATTGATCGTTTGTAAACCTTGACTTTGGACTTCTGGATGTAAGTTAATTAGAAAATATTAAAGTCGGTTGTACTATTAATTTTACTATTGTAATTGTGATGTACTAATAAAGGGCAAGTGACGTATGCACGTGGACGGTACAGAAGGGGCATTACTTGCTCAACCGTCAGCGGGTGCGCACGTGTTTACGGCAGCTTGGTGAACCCATTGTGAGTGACTTTTATTTATCAACCTAGCAGCAACCCTGGACACCACAGTAATGTTTACTGCTTATTTTTTCAAAGGTATATAAAATTTTAACCTAATTGAAACCGCCTGCACGCAAATACACGCTGACTTAAGAACTAACAGGAATATACAAGACATATATTCTGAAAATTTAATAAAGTTGTCCCCTCAAGCTATCCCAAGCAAAGTAATCTAAGTAAAGGTAAGTTAATGTAATCTCACTTAACGTACTTAGCTAAGTAAAACGATTCTGATTTTCTCATTATACCGAACTTAACCGTCACTTTGAAAACTACTTATAAGTTAAAATATTGTCTGAAATATTTAGGTTGTTTGGTAATTACTGCTAAAGTGTTTAGGATTAGGGTAATTAAGGTATTTGGAGCTTAGAATTTGTGATTTGGAAATCCTTGACCCAGATCTTAGGCTGGAGTCTGCAGAGTAGGTCTCTAATTTAAAGTAATAAATACTTAATATTTGAATTATATATACGTGTAACCTATTTGATAAATTTAGTTTCAGATTTCACATACCATTCTCCACTTGATTTTTATACATACCCTACAATTGTTTACATTTCTTCCAATCTCTCCTTTTGCATGTCTGCAGGAAGAAACTTTAAAAATAATCAGTAAACGTATTGCTTACTAATATTTATGATGTAGTACAGGCTGCCTCAGAAATAATTTATTTCTGTAAGAAAAAATAACAAATATCTATATTTTTGTATATCGTTAAGTTGCAAAGTCAGAAGTTGAACACATGGGAAATTATTTCATTATTACTTCGTACACTTTTTGATAGAGCACCAAAAAAATTAGGTTTCGTAAGCTAAAAGTTAACAACAGAAAAAAAAATTGTTATAGTGTTATATTACAGAGCTGACTATAGTTACTCGTAAAATTATAAGCACACTCGGTACTAAAACTTAGTCTGTAAATTAGTACCAAAATATACTGTCTGATTCTCGAGACTTCGAACAAATCTATTTCAGAAACGGAAGGCTTCATAAAATCATTCTCCAGTTATTATAAGAACTCGTGAGATCACACTTACTTGTTATTCCGCACTTATCGCACCTACTAACGTGACAATGGAACCAAAGCGATACTTTTACCAACTCCAGAATATTTTCGTACATACCTAATTCCGAAATTCACGAACGAAAACAGCTCAAATTATTCTGGTCTTTGGAAAATTTTGGCCCTTTTTCCAGTGGTAAGAGATCTGCTAGATGTAACCACCCAAAATGTTCGTAATAGGTACAAGTCATCTCTCATAGATCGTGACACCGCTGTCACGCTCACGCACTACTGGAACAAGTAAAACTTCCAAGCCAAGACAATTGGTTAAAAATAATTATCAGACAGTGAAAAGTCGACTCTATAACTTTCAAGCTAAGTTGGGTTTTGTTTGAGGGTTGTTTGGAGTGGGTCGAATACTGTCCTTTCGTTTGACACTAATTCATTATTATTAAAGCCTCTTCGGTGATGTGTCTGTGCCGGACAGCCGGTCAGGACGGCCGGAAACCGGACGGTCGCAGCCCGGACGTGTAGATGTGACTTTGGAGTTCAAGGTTATTTAATTTTGTAAAAGCACAGGTGCTGGTATAGCAACATTTTAGTTGTCAAAACTGTGGTATTTAGTCACAACTGCTTTGTATTGTAGTCGACCTCAACGTAATTAGGAAAGGTCTATAATTTTGAAAGCTTTTTAAGCCGGTTGTGAAATATACGTTAGCTATAAACCACTAATTTTCAATTAGTACAATTAATACCCACGAGGCTTATTAAAGGAGGTACTTAAATAATTTAAGTTATGTCTCAATAAATAATATTCATAAATAGCAAAGTTATTGGCGTGTATTTATATTCTATTCTCAATTTATGAAAATTTTGTACAGACTACCTACTGATTATGAATGAATGAATGGCGATCAAATTGAACAAAAACACTGCGCGTAGTATTTTCTAGTAGCAATTAATTGTTATGAATGATTGATTCAATAATAAATTTACCAATAATTATGCAAAAAAATTCGTGGATAATTTTGGGATTTCATTTTTATTCATTTTGAATGCAAAAATATTATCAGTAACGGGTACGGATAGAGCCCTATTTTTTGTACTAATTAAAAAATGTGTATTTGTCTGCTAATGTACTATCCCAGGATATAGTCACCAAATATATAGGTACAGAAGTCAATCTTCATACAAAACGTGCTCGAGCAACGCACACGTAGACACCACTCACGGACACGATATCTCGGTAGCGTTTCGGCCCACTCATCGAACAGTTCCTGCTCAAACGCTCATTATTGTGCGTCCACCGAGCGTAGGTATAAAAAGTATATAGTGTATAAAAATGTTAAAACTAAATAACTGTGTGGTAGAAGATTTGTCGTAAATAGATCGACTCATGAACATTCTTCTATCCAAGAAGTTCAACTTGTCCTTAAAAGCATGCCAGATTTTATAGGGCTGGCATCCTGCATCAAAACAGTTGTCTGTTACTATTATTTTTTTTGAAATTGGGCTCGTCGCTAAATAACATAAGGTCTTCAGCACTAAAACTTACTTGTGTTCTTCAGTTGTGTTTTGCGTTCTACGGTCTCGTTTTCAACCGCCGGGTAGGGCCAACGCCGGCTAGGGTTGCAGGAAAGCCTTAGCTGGCATCGGCGTCATTGGGTTCCTTCTGTTCTGCTGAAATCTTGTTAAAGCGCACTGTGCACTGATGACTTGAGCTTGGTCCGTACCAGACGGTCGAATAGTGAGCTGCCGTCCGCTAACCCGTGCTAATGGTGGCCAGAAAATGTCCTGCGACTCTTAATACCCGGGAGCGTCTACTTCGGCTGCGTCTGCGGCGTAAGGATGTCTGTTCCTTCAACTAATGAATATTTTCCACCTGGACATGAATTGCAATAGCCTATATGGAAAGCAGTAAATCAGTTGTGCATTCAGGTAGGCCGCTGCAAACATAACTAGGCAAAACATAGTTTTATAGACCTATCAGATACTTAATGTGAGTGCGGTGTCCCAGTTCAGATAAGCCACACGTTACTGTTTCAAGTCTCCATACACCTGCACCACGGAGGACTTAATGAGTGCCACCGATGCTGCTGTTAACATAATCATCTACTGGGCCCAAAATGTTTTAAACAAGTTTACCATCGATTCAAAAAGAAAAGAAAGAAGAAGCCGTTGGATTTCATAGTAATAAGAACTTCCAATGGCAACTTGGAGTCTGCATTTATTGATAGCCATGGGTTCATTGTCAGGTTTACATTTCTAACATGAGGCTAAGATATTTTAGGCAAAATGTGGCACTATCGAACCGAGACCTCTGCATCCCAACCGAGTACCCTATTTCTGAATAAGTGAAGATGTGATTTTCCGGTATCACCAAAATCTGTACAAAAAAAAGCCTCAACATCATTTTATTAAAAATGTCGAGTAAAACGTGAGCGCAGCAACCCTGGTGTGCAGATTAGTTTTTGCGTGCACTTTTAGCTTCAGTTAAAAGGTCCGCCACCGCCGACAGACTCGATCGACGGAATATGCATTGTTTTAATGGCTGTTTTATCTAGCTTTCTGCTATTTTCTTTGTAATATTTACACTTGTACCCAAGTGGCCTGGTATTCGCTTGTTTAACCACTATGCAGTCTGGAATTGTTGTTTTTATAAATATCAATGTGATGAATGATATTTTGGTTTGCGCCTGCACATTCTTCTCATAGAGATCTACGCTTTGGAATGTGCTTTCTGCATAATTTTTCTGATTGACTGACTTTTTGACTATTCATAAGTGCCTGTAAATGTTTTATTTGAAATAAATACTTTGATTCTTCTTGGTCTTTGATGGTGCTACAATCACTGGAAAGGTTGCCTGATGCTGCCTCAGCGACCGTGCGTGATTTCTCCATGTTTCGAAGACATTTGATGTCCACGACACTACTCCAGCGCGCATAGAAAGAGACTGTCCCATTTTTTTATGGTGGAAAAATCATTCAATGACAACCCCCGCTCTTGGGCGGAGCGGGAGGTAGTGCCAAAAACCCACCCTGTTCCTTCTAGCCTTCATACCGGGGCTCGAGTTCTCTTTCGGGTAACCCTGGCCCCACTATCTCAACTGATGAAAAGTGACAATGTGGTCGACGATGGAGCATGCTTGCCTAGGAGTAATAGCTACCAGGAAACATAGACTCAGGCTGGGTATTCCACTCATTAGCCGTAGTTGGAGAGTTAATGTAATTAAGATTCGCAAGCAGGGTTATTCAGAATAGCTTGTAACTATGGTCCAATTGCGTTACAAAATACAAAACGCACTAAGCTTTAAAGAAATTTATAATACACAATCAGTATGTCAGCCATAGAGTCGAAGAAAGTATTTTCCAGAAAATCATACAAAGATAATCAAAACATTTGTTGTAACAAAACTAAATATATCCTGGTATCCCTCGACGAGACTCCTGGAGTCAATGTACCGTGACGAATGTGTCCCGATCTTATTGTTCCGTGACGGATGTGTCCCGATGTTGATAAGCTTTGACATAGACCTCCAGGGGAAACCAGGTCCCAGAGTTTTATTTTGATATTCAGTTCTTGGTATAAATGGTACTAACTAGCTTTTGCCTGCGATTACGGCCACGTACATAAAATATTTCACTCAGGAATAAAACAGCTTTCTATCAGTGAAAAAAATTTTGTTCATAAAGTTAGTGTAAATAATATCGGATGATCTGCGTAGAGGATGGAATACGGAGAATATGTATTTACTCTATTTGTTTTAAGTTTCTACTAAGTCTGGATTTTGCAATGAGTGTCGAATAAACAAAAGAATAGAAAACCAGTGTCGAACCATAGCAGTGGCCTGCTGTGACTCGACACTGCTTTTTTATTGTTTTGTAGTCTTAGGGCGGGTTTCCGAATTCAGTATTTTGAGTTTAGCACATCTCAATGCCAAGTTTTTCAGATTTGCAGGTTAAAATAGAGTTTGAGAAATACTGGGACTCAGTCCTCCCCTCTAAAAGAGATGTAATTTACCACGCGGGCCCAGTGCGGTTAAAAAGCCAACAACTACATTCAATATTTAATTAAGCAGGTATCCATTTTATTTACCCTTATTAGTACAGAGTTCCAACTTAAAATCAGCCCTGGGTATATGCCGCCCAGCAAGAGCTGTGATGGTAACCCTTTCGGTGTGAGCTCGCTCAACAAAATGTTATATCATACTGTAAGTTATTACTGTTTTATGCAGTTGCGCTGTCTTTATACCGAATAAATAGGTTTCGATCCTATATATGAAACTCTTGTTTGCAATCTAGAAAACTAAAATAGACTTGAAAGCTAAGCATCTCTTAATAGTTGATTACACATAGCCTCGTCAGAATATAAAGTTAAATTCAAATGACTCATAGTTAAACAAACTAAATCTTTGTTCAACAAATTCCACATAATGTAGATATAAGAGCTCACATAGTAACGTCTCTCATTATATTCCGCATTGTTATTCATGCTAGAGAGAATCGTATGCAAAGAGCGAGGCATAACTTAACAGTGGAAAATATTCCCTACCCTCGAGTCGAAGGTAACTGACTGACTCGAAATAAATGACTAATTACTGGCCCAACTCATTAGCACAGATTTCTCCCTCCAACACTGCCAAATTAAAGAGCTCACTCAACCAAATGAGCACGTATATGAAAGTTACATTTGAACTCTGCAGGGTTACAGATACTCCAAAAGCCGGTGGATTTTAAAATTCGTTTGAAATGAGCAATCTAAACAAGACTTGTCTTCTTGTCTAATTGTGGTACAGTTTATTTTGTGCATGTATGCTGAATTGACCTGTTCTATTTATATGACATCTGTTTCTGTCTTTAATTATTTGAGAATGAAAATAGAAAATCAAGGTTTCTTTGAAATATAATTTTTATTCCGAAAAACATAATATCCAGTTTTACGAAGATGAAACGAGACGCCATTTGCGATCACTGCAATTAAAAAAGAAAAACCTTGCAGCCTGCAACCCAATCTGAGCCAACACAACGGAGAGCAGCAAAGATTCCCCGCCGTACACTCTTACCAGTCAGCAAAACTAAATACTTTATCCGCATCCAATTACACGATACACAAATAAAAACAATGCCACAGCATAAAACAATCGCGTTCGAAACAAAGCGAAAAGCAGTGCATCAACGTGCAAACTTAATAATTTGTTGCCGCTATTCATCACTCTGGAAACTGCGAAGAGTTTGGATGCATTAAATGCAGGATAGGAGAGTGCGTTCAAATTGAAACATTTTCGTTGGAAACACTGAAACGTACTCCGTTTCATTTGAAATTTTTATTTTATTGCTGCAGCACACCGCACGAGGACATCTGACTAAATTGAAGCGAGCTAGTTTTATTTTTGTGTCATGTAATAGTCAGGTATTTCGTGTATATTGAAAGGTTTGCAACCGTTTGGTGAATGACGTTTTGTAGACGAGGGAACTTAATTAGTTAATTAACAGGACTGTTTGTAGGCTGTGCACGGCCAGCGTCTGATTTGATGTGTGTGTGCCTTTCGCAGGCTGCTGATCGCTACGATTCATCGGCATTGTCTGCTCACCCTGACACTATAACATAATACGTGTTTACAGATCAACATGTACTGTAATTAGTCTCGAGCAAAATGACATATGTATCAATCTAAAAACAACTCGAATACTCTCCAAATACGACCTTATATGTTGAATATAGAGGTAAGCTGCTTAGGTTCATGGTCCATTGATAATAATCCGTCTTCATTCAACCAGCCACGCTGAAAATGTGACATTCATTTGGAAAAATCTATGTTCCTTAGATACAGACAAAATCCCGACTGGAAGGTGGCCTCGTGTGTGGATTCAATTGCTTTGAAACCTTTGGATCTTTTCACTAATCGCGGTTTACGTCAACATGTGCTAAGTAATATGCCAGCGTTTATTTTTCTGGGTTTAGACATATTGCTGGAAAAATAAAACAGGATTTTAGGTTACTTCTTTAGTAGGAAGTTCCTTTGTTTCCTTTGCCATTTATTTACCTTGTTAATTAGTCTCTCAATACTCTTGACGGAAAACTTCAGAATAATTTTGTAACAGTCACGCTTGGAAAATTTATTGCCAATCGCAATTTATGATTTTGAAATAAATTTTACACCAAGTTGCAAAGTGTCTTGGGGTTCATTTGCATCACGTGCAAGAGATCAATTTTATCGAAGTAGTGGTGCTTTCTCGTACTTTTATACAAAGTGATTTTTTTTTCTACATCTTTAAATTGAAAATTATCCCTTGTAAATATAAGCTTACATATGAGCTTCAACAAGTTATGTGCAAGAAGTTTTTTGAACCGTTCATTTGTTTCCTCCAACACAATTAATTTGTCTTTAGATTACTGCAAAGCTCGCACACGCTTCAACGAGCAATTTCCAATGAAACCTATAATTCTAAGGCGGATCGAAGGTCCAAGTATCTTGTCCCAAGGACTTGATTCGTCCAAAGCAATACATCCAGGGATTAAACCCAACGACAATAAATAAATTGGTGTTTCGCAATCAACGCGTCCAGATCTCGAGTCCAGGGTAACAAATTACACTAGTTTACATTTTGCAAGGAATTGTTCGTGCGAAATAAACTCGACAGAATTTCAACGGTTTGAGCAAATAATTTACGTGTTTAGGAATACCTTTTGTGATTGGCGAGTCACTGTTGCGTTAAATATTAGGAGCCAGATGTACTTTAAGCTGCATTTGTGGTTAATTTTGGTTTCTGGACTGGTTCAAGAAAATTATTAAAACTAAATTTTATTTTTAAAATTGAAGATTATTTCAGTTTATGTCATAGTCACATCACGGTAGTCAATCTCAATAGGAGTACTGCTTAAATGTGTGTACAAACGCAATCTCTGTTGCCTAACGCTCATAGTCTGATGGGACGGGAATCCGACATGACCGGGGAGATATCACGCTGTACGGGCACGGTGTTAACACACTTCTAACTTCCATACATCGGCCAGACACACATTAATATCCGGAAATCGAACCCAACAGGGGGTCATTTAACATTACATTTAAGAAAAAAAAAACATCGAAATTCCAATCCCATCTCGTCAATCACCGTGAGAAGATACTTGTAGATACTACTGTATTAACCAGTGATAACTTATTTTTATGATCTCTCCAAGAAACTTCCTCAACAAGTAGTGTAATAAAAGCAGTAACTTTCGTGGAACTAAAGTTACTTGACTTACTGCCCAAAGTTCTTCATTGTTCATCTCTTGAAACAAACACCTTTGGATTGCTTGTAGCCGCAAATGACCGGCTCTGGAACACTTTCAGGGCAAGTGGCTACATAAACTCGTGTTTAAAACACAAGATTCAAGCTTCTCTTTGAATGGGGTTTTAGTTCTGTTTGTAACTCTATAATAGGGATTTAATGGTCTGGTAACTAATTCCAAAGAGTAGTTCACTCCGTAGCACAGTGTGTCGACTAGAACATGCTAGCTGGACAGAAATATTTTTTGACTTATATCACTTATGATGAATGAAAATAAGCCAAAAATATTATTTTTCCTGAGTTCTGGTGTTATTGGTATGAATTAAAAAATATAAATATTATAATGACCGGTTTAAGTATTTAAAATTAATGATACACACTAAATTAAAATGAATTTATGCAAAAAAATAACTACAAAAACATTACAAATACAAAAACAAAACGTTACATTATGTAAAAGGCTGAAAATTACTACTTACAATCTCATTAGATACGTCAAAAAAGTCATCTAAATTGATTTTTTATTTTTTTATGAAAATGCAGAAATAAATTCAAATGAAATGCAAATACCACTAAGAACTTATGTTAATATTATGTACAAGTACTAGAAATTTCTGTTTATAAGTACTGTGGCCAGAACTTCCATCACAACCCCATTTACTAACTAATGTGAACGACGACGATTTTGAGAGCACACTTCTAATAACTTCATTCTGAACTTTTACTAATCGATTGGTGGTTAAATCTAAAATAGCTTGAATCCTAATGTCCGCGCGTGATTCTGTTATAGAAATGTGTTCCTGTAGTGGATAACAAGATTTTGACTTACATAAGCTATAATATGATGGAAACACTCGATGTCCCGCCTTCATAGACCACTTCCTTGTCTGCTTGTAAGAGTGAGTGGTGCACTTAGAGTCTATATAATACGCTAAAGCTTCATCACTACTTAATTGTCTGCCACCAACACAAGATTCCGACGTGGATTGGTTACCCTTGGCTGGGCTGTTGCTACTTCTAATAGCTTTTGCTACATTCCTGTATCCTACCTTTCTATGAGCTATCTCAGCAGCTAACGTTAGCTCACTTGCGCTACGCTCACTAACGAGTTCTTCTACGCGGCGTTTTTTAGTTTTCTCAGAAGCATTTTCGAAATCTATTGGCGGTCTTCCAGGATGTAGCTTAAGCGGTGCTGATGTGGAAGCCTGTGGTCTGTGAAAAGCAACCTTAAACTCTAAGTCTGCACCTTCCAGCCACGTCTTATTTTTCTCCAACATCCTTTTTTTATCGAATCGACAAGAATTCCATTTTTCAGTCAATTTTGCCGAAAATCTTGATATTTGTAATTAATTTCTTTTTCTGATGTATCTACAACATCCTCCAAGCTCCATTTCTGCTTTATATACCTTAGCATTAAATTATTTTTATCCTTTTTATGTAATTTGACCCACTCTTGAAAAAATTCCATACGAGTAAGTTTGTATGTAACTTCTGAAAAATAAAAATAAAACCATGTTGGACTGTGTTCGGGGTAAAAAAAATATACATTATTTAAAAGCTTAAATATGTAGCTACCTTTAGAAAAAAAAAGTAAACTGGGGTAGACTGGGGGTTTTTAGTTACCCTCCAACAAACCTTTGAAAGTTAGAAAAATTACGCCTTGAAAGACGTATGAGGGTAGGTTTCTTTTATAAATTTACACAGTTAAAATTACTTTATCATGTATATATAATAAAAATATACATACCTTCTAGTATATAATCCATCACTAGTAAAATAGATTCAATCACAAAATTTCTTTGGAGATGTTAACCAACGTAGTGCTAAATTGCAACTGAATAAATGTGCATTTGTGATTTACACAATAAAGGGTACTTACACATTTCAAACAAAACAAATCCACAGTGTTAAACAAAAACAATTCCTAGAATTAGCGCCTCTATGGTGTTGTTTACGTTAAACGACACTTTGTTTTCGAGTGTTTGATAACGATTTCTGTCCAGCTAGCATGTTCTAGTCGACATACTGTGCGTAGGTCGAAGTTTGAAAAAATAGCCGTGAAATTGTGCTGAAAGTATTAATGCTTTTCAAAATCTATCAAAACATGATTGACTAACTTGTGCCAGCTATTTCGCCCGCGTGAAAGTACTTTTCTTTATACAAACTTTGAACTCCCGTTTTATACATTAAGGGGGGACTTTTAGGAAATTCTCTTTTAGTACTCTTACATCAGAAAAGGAACCCTTGTGCAAAATTGCACGCTCTTAGCCCTAGTAGTTTCAGCTGTGCGTTGATATATCAGTCAGTTTCTCCTTTAATATTATGTAAAGATATTTCATTATTTGGTTGGAACTGCCAATTTTCGAGTTAGTTTCCAAAATAGTCCAATAGGAGACGAGGTTATAACAGTCATTAATATTTCAGAATTTAATATCACACATGAAGACCTTGACAAATCAAAAAAACAGCCCACAAATCCTTCTTTCTCAATTTAATATAAGTCGGTTTAATGATATTTTGTACTTTGATAAAATAAAATCCTTCTTTCTTATAAACGACTGACGAGTGCAGAATCCGACAAGGGTTCTCGTTCCTTGGAAGTTGCGGCGCAATCCTTGAACCCACATCTTATGAAATATATGAAGATATATCTATAATTGATTCTATAACTGGTATATTAATAAAATTCTTAGCTGCTTCGATACCAAGGAAAACTTACGTGAGCCTTCTATTTAGTTCTTAATACTTTGCGATATCTTTTGAAAGCTATTCTAGAATTGTGGTACAGGCTCTTCATGTCAACAATCACCTTTGTCAAAATTTATTTATCCAGCACCAAAGTCTTATCTTATTTTTTCATCTGAAATACGAAGAGTATTTCAGATGAAAAAATAAAGTTCAATACAGTTTGTGTTATTCTATAGCATTTTCTTTCTTTTTATTCATTTTCCACAACGTCCCGCAAACAGCAGAATAACGTACTCTACTGTTTTCAGTAGCTTGTACAGAATCTTAAACAGTTAATGCTACAGCGATATACATTTTTCTTCCAGCGGTTCGAAATGGAAACAATAATAAATTTTAAACAAGTTATTAAAATTCCGAATGGAAAGCAGTTGCACTGCCATTGCCAACATTTATACTGATTAATGATCGCGTTGTATTAATAAATTATTTTCACTTCGTTTGTACGTCTAGGCAAGCACAGAGACTAATGTATTTGGAAACCATTAAAGTACTTCAACTTACCCAGTCATACAATTTCTCAAGGCAAAATCAACTTTAGATTTTGATATGTAGAGTGTAATTTCGTGTGTGTTATAGACAGTACTTAAGTTAGTGATATAGAGCGTCTTAAACAGGACAATTTAAACTAACACCTAGTCTTAGGTGTGCAGATTTATGATACCACGAATGGTGGAAGTATTTGTTGGGTGACGTCACTTCCGGTGCAGCCAAGTACTAATTGTGTACTCAGGAGTTGCGCTATCTGTGGTACTTAGTCGAAGATGTGCTGGAGATAGTTGAGGAGTAGTTTGAGACGGCGCAACTAAATGATGTTGGCTTAGCTCCGGTGAATAGATTTACGTCTGTATGTCAATGAGCAGACTGTTAACTCTCTGAGCAGAGGAAATGAAGTTGTGGAGATATTGTAAGGTATTCTGAATACGAATTTGTCACTTCGTTGATGGCTCAGATGCAGGTGAGTTACAGAATAACTATGCATGTGGATTCAAGATTTCTTTTAAATATTGGCTAAGACCTTTCCGGGTTCGATACCCGCATGGAACGTATAGCCTAGAGATAGGTGTTCCGGGTTTGGGCATCACAAGATACCTTATATTCTTACTATATATAACTTATTAACTTTATGACACTTTTTTGATCTTTTCGGTAGTCAGGTTGATTAAAAAATCGTGTATCGTTACTGTTTTTGGTGAGGATTGTGAATAAAGGAATATTCGTAGTGTCAGGTGACTGGTTTGGGTTCCAGGAAATTGTTCGGTTTGAAGGATTTTAGGAAAATTTGTGCCAGTGTACCAGAAACAATGGCATACGACAATGGTAGGTGAAGATACGTAAGTTTCTGATGTCTGAAAGGTGTGATTTTGCTGACATTTCTTCAGTAGTTCCTTTAACCCATTGACATCCTTTTGAAATCATTGCTTTAACCATTGTGTTCCTTTGTGTGCTTTTTTTTTTTTGTCGACGGGGAAAATCATCTTTGACGAAACCCGCTCTTGGGTGGAGCGGGAGACAGTGTCAGACTCTTACTGACTAAAAACCCCGCTCCGTTCCTTCTAGCCTTCATACCGGGGCACGAGCTCCCTTTCGGACAACCCTGTCCCCAGTAGGCTTCGACCCAGCTGGGCAACCTGCTGCTGACAACTCCTTGAGGCGCGCGGGAACAGTGCGCGCCGTCGACGTCTTAGACTCGGTCCATTACCGGACGATCGGACAGCGAGCTACCCATAGCTCGCCGTCCGCGAGCCTGCGTCTACGGTGGCCGGAAAACGGGATCGGAATCCCGGCGACGGCGGCGAGGGCGCCGTTGCCTGATGCGGTCGGCCTCCTCCTTTGCAAGCATTACTGCGTCGCAGAAGGAGGCGACCGCCTGCCATTCCTCCTCGCTCCGGACCATGGCCTCGACCAGGGCCCGGCGCGAGAGGTCTCCGCCGCCGATCGCCCCCACGAGGGCACGGCGATGCTCTGCCCAGGCAGGGCACACCTCGACGGTGTGCTCCACCGTGTCCTCCGGACGTTGCGCACAGTGGCGACACCCGGGCGTCTCTTCCGCCTGAATCCGATGCAGGAACCTCCCGAACTTGCCATGTCCGGTGAGGACCTGCGTCATGCGGAAGGTAAGGACGCCGTGAGGTCTTTCCAGCCACGCCTCAAAGAGGGAACTTACCAACATAATCGTGGCGTGCCCAGCACTGGGTTGCGATAGCTGTTGACGCCATTTCACCATGAGATCCCGCCGGAGCTCTGTCCGCCATGCCTTGACATGTTGCGGCAGCGGACTTTCACCCCGGCGTTGCATCTCCACGCGCATGTCGTGCATGTGTGCAAGGACTGTTACCTCCAGATCCCACGGTGGTGGGCCAGCCAGAAGGCTCGCCGCTTCGCGGGAGATCGTGCGGTAACCCCGCACCATCCGTATTGCCATGACCCTGTAGCAGGCGTTCAGTATGGACGCCGGTCGCTTTGCCAGCGACGGCGCCCACACCGGCGCCCCGTAGAGGGCCATGGACCGAACGATCCCCGCGTAGAGCAGGAGGCGTCTGGACCCCCAAGATTGGGCAGGAGCCGCTTGAGAGCAGCCTCAGCCCGGAGAAGCTTGGGAGCCAGACGTCGGAAATGTTCTACGAAATTCCACCGGCTGTCGAGGACGAGTCCTAGATACTTTATCGTCGACCCGACGCCGATACGAACTCCTCCTACCGTAAGTTAGAGTCCGATGGTGGCGCATTCCGAGGGCCGTGGAATCACATTGCCTCGGATGTATGCAGCGCCACCTCGAGTCCCAACTCCTGGATCCTACCAACGGCTATCACAACCCCGCGTGTCGATAGAGCGACCGCCGCCTGGTGCGAACTTTCCTGCGCTAGAATCAGCGTGTTGTCTGCGTAGCAAATCACGCTGACCCCGTCAGGGAAGTCGCCGCGCAGCATGTAATCGTAGCCGATGTTCTACAAGGGTGGGCCTAGAACCGACCCCTGCGGATCACCGCACGACATCTCTCGACGTTTCCAGTCTCCCTGGTGACCGGGGTAGACAATGTACCTGTCTGACAGGTACGCCTCGACCACTCGACAGAGGTATTCGGGCACCCGGTGGTACCGGAGTGCCCTCCGGATCGTACTCCAGGGCAGGGAGTTGAAAGCGTTGGCAATGTCCCAGGACACTGCCACGACACACCTACCCTGGGACACCGCTTCCCCTGTCGTGAGGGCTCGCGCATGATGGCGTCTATTGTAGAGCGCGCCCTGCGAAAGCCGAACTGTCCGTCCGACAAGTCCGGCCCCACCCGTGTTAGCCGCACGACGAGGCGGTTTGCAATAACTCTTTCAAAGAGCTTGCCCACCTCGTCGAGCAGCACAATGGGCCGGTATGCGGACGGAGAGTCCACAGGGCGCCCTGGCTTCGCTACGAGGACCAGTTTCCCCGTCTTCCAGCGAAGTGGGAACTGGCCCCTCTCCAGGCATGCGCTGAAGAGCCCTCTCAGTCGAGGCCCGAGAGCCTCCATGGCCAGGACCCAGGCTTTTCCTGGCAAGCCGTCGGGTCCTGGGGCGGTGTTTTTGGCACATGATTGTGACTGCGTTTGCTTCCTGTGTTCTGTGGTGATTGCACCCAAGGAGTAGTTGGGGTAACGATAATAAAATATTACGTCAAAACTAATTGTTCTTTTTTTAATACCCTGTTTTGTATTCCTGACAACATAATTATGTGCAAAATTTCATGATGACCGATTCAGTCATCATCATCATCATCATTTCAGCCGACAGACGTCTACTGTTGGATATAGGCCTCCCCCAAGTGTCGCCACAATGATCGATCCTGTGCGTCCCGTATCCATCGGATTCCCACAACCTTCACCAGGTCATCGGTCCACCTTGTAGAATGCCTTCCGACGCTGCGTCTTCCAGTACGGAGTCGTCACTCTAGAACCTTTCGGCCCCAACGGCCATCTGTTCTGCAAGCAATGTGACCTGCCCATTGTCACTTCACCGATATAGTAGTTTAGGTAAAAAATTGTAACAAAAAATTAACTTAGTTTCACATTTACAATGTCATATTAGGTTAATACTGGTGAGTGTAATATTAGGTCAGCTGGCTTCTACCCACAAAGGTCACAAGAAGCCTCGTCTCCCAGCATGTCCTATATCCCGCAGGTACGTATCGACAAGGTCTCCAGATGCGCAAGAAATGACGGGTCGTTAGCTTATCGCGTGTTCAGTGCTCAGCTCCAGCTATCCTAAGTCGACTATTATAACTTACGGCGTAACGCTCCGCATATTTTAACATGCTTCTAACCCTGTTTGCGTTAAGACAACATGTTCGGGATTTGGAGATCAAGTTTGTGGTAGGATTTATTTTTCCTCTAGGTTCTTGATAGTGTTTTTTTAACCATTTTTCCGGTATCTACGTTTTGTTTCGTTAGTAGCAGGATTTTTTATATTGTAGGTAAGATAACTCCATCTCATTACATAATACGACTTTTTTGAAGGAATTTCTTCGAGTGAAGTTCAGTGGCTTTTTTAATTATATTCGCAAATTAATTCTTAGTGGATATAGTGATGTAAAATCGGTGTAGTTTTCTATTTCAAATGTCTGCGCAATTGGGCAATTTGTGGAGATTGCGCCTGTTTTTATTGAAACAGGCACGATCTTGGTAATATGGGGTTCAAAATGTTATTGTAGTTTTGGTTACTTCAGCGAAATTTGCCGAGAAGGTCGTCTTGATACCTTTGCTGTTAAATACGTCAAAAAAAACATTTAAACGTGTAAATTCATATTCTAATAGTAAAAAAAAAAATGGAAAATTATATGTAATCTCTGTTATTCCGAGTGAAAAACTTTGTACACATGGTCAAGAAACAATTAAAAAAAAAAAACAATGCTATCTTCAAACGCATGTTGTTTGCACGCCTTAATCTCGAGAACGGTTCGAGTTAAAAAAAAAATTGTGATGAATAGCCCATTTATCAAGACAGGCTATATGCAATATAATATAATGCTACGACCTATGAGAGCGGAGCAGTATCCGAAGATACAGGTAAAACCACGGGTACAGCTAGATTATTATGAGTCTATAAACAAACCTGCCCAGTCGTAAATATAGAAATTATTATCACATTATGCACCTGACATGCTAGATATAAAGTTAATCCCAAATTCACTAGCAAATAAAATTATTATAAAATATACCGTAATTAAACTCAGCTTATCTTCACCAGCCCAACCTACCTGTCCACTTATAATCTGACTAACATAAAACACCTAAACCCATACTCCAAATCGTCCTAAAACACCGTTCTAATTCTAAAATAGATTTGTGGTTCCTCTATCCGTCGGGGACGCGGTTAGTCTCAACGATGACATTAAGCGGGCCCGGCGTCTGGTGCGTGGCAGGCCATATCTCCAGCCACCGCAGGTAGCCTAGATTAAACCCCGGCAGGTACCAGCTTCAGATTAAACATGGACTTGGGATGCTGTTACACCGAAGTGTAGCTTTTTCTTATTTATTTGTGTAACCTTTAGAGCTTGTAGGTTCGCACGATGAGCCCGCTGTGATTCCTGATAGCTACAACTTCCTCTAGGTTGTAGCTATCAGGATCTATCTATCTTATTGTGCATAAAGCCAAGGAGTGGAATTCCCTCCCGGAGTCTGTGTTTCCTGATAGCTACAACCTAGGAGTCTTTAAATCAATAATGAATAGGTTACTTCTAGGCAAGCGTGCTCCATCGCCGACCACATCATCGTTTACCATCAGGTGAGATAGTGGTCAAACGCGAGCCTGTTCAGAATAAAAAAGTATCGATTAAGCATACGGTCTTTAAGACATGCTTCACGTCTATACTTGCGCCCTGTGGATCAGCTGTACGCTGTTGCTCCTTCTGAAAATGATTGCTGAGACATATAATCAGAGTCCCATTGTGAGACATCTTATCAAGATAACATCTTCTTTAATAGTGTATACCAATATAGTAGGTTATTAGTTAAAATGTTTCAAACATCCAATCAGTTATTTTCAGTTTATCATCAGTCTGCTTTGTCTGTTGCCGCCCATGTAGGGATTGGCTTCCAGACTAATCGAGTTTACCTGAGTACCATAATTCAATACGGAGCAACCGCCTATCTGCCCTCCACAACCCAATAACTAGGTAACGTATTTACGAATTACGCTTCATCATCATTTCAGCCGATAGACGACCACTATTGGACATAGGCCTCTCTCAGGTAATGCTACAACGAAAGATTTTGTGCATCTCGCATCCATCGAATTTTGGATTGTTGATTATGATTGTAATCTGTCAAATGAAGGAAAAAAAATGATCTGGATGTAGAACGATGCTTGATCATGTTAGGAATGTTAAGTAGGAGAATGTTATGTTTACAGGGAGAATAAGAAGGTATGTTATCTTACTTGACAAGAAAATATGATGAGCCATTTCCAGGAAGCAAACCGCAAACAATAATTTTCGTTGGGCGAGCATTTTCGTCACGTTTTTTTTTGTCAAGGTTTCTTTCACTTTCTGTGAGCCTCGCTGGTCGTCTATCTTACTGAATTCATCTTGGTAGGAGAAGATGGAAGTATAGCGTACTCAGCCTTCAGTGTTCCTAATGTAGTGAACTCAGTGCGTTTGGTGGTGTATTTCAATTTAACAAAAATGTAGATAGGCTTGCGTTTAACTACTATATCGATACTATATCGGTCGACGATGGAGTCTATGAGGTCGACGATGGAGTACACTTGAATACAAGTAACATATTATTTAATCTTGACTTAAAGATCTGTATGTTGTAGCTATCAGGAATTATCACTACTCCACTATTACTAATGCACATACATAATGGGTGGGATGTCTACCATGTACCAGTTACGCAACGCCTTACGTCTAGTGGTCCAATGCGTGATGGGTCTTCGAAGACATGTCTGATTGACAAAGTAAGGTCTCCACCTCGATTCGAAACCACCACCTAGTTCTTTAGTAGAAGGTAACACTGCTCTTTTTTGTCTACTCCTAAAAATAGAACATACTCGTATCTGCCTGGTCAAATCAAATCCTTCCCTCTATTACAGTTTGGTGTGATAGCTTACCACCTAAATCCTGTGCTCCTCCGCACTGGCCGGCCATTCCTCCGCGTCACTCAGATTTAATCAGCCCTCGAGTGGCCACCCAGCAGCCTGCAGCCTGCCCGCTAGCCTCTTTGTTTACTGATCACTTCCTTACAGCAAATACACTGCGTTTATGCATACGGCTTTGGAATGTTCTGAAATAATAACAGAGCGTTTTTTGTGGAAAGAAGCATATATTTCAGGCAACTAATAGCACCTATACAGTAACCACATATGTACAGAACACAGATACTATCGGACATTACCAGCAACATGTCTGCTACAGCAATGTCCGATTAAAGCCAACCAATTCTCCTGGTTTTGGTTTTAATTACAGTTCTTTTCTTTAGGAGTTACTGAAACGTATTTTATCGATGGACCTGTTTCACATTACGGGGTTAGGAGGAATGTACCAAATGGCTTGTTAAGCCGAGCCCAGTATTCACTTGTAGATCTTTGACAGTTGTTGTGGATAGTCAGAAGCTAGAAATCTGACACCAGTCTACCAAGGGGTATTGTGTTATCTAGTTATAGAATAGAATAGAAATACTTTTATTCGGAACAGACAGCACAAAAGTAACAAAAACAAAGTAAAAAATGAGCCGAACAACACACCGAAAGGGTGGCCACCTCAGCATTTGCTGGGCGTTAGACACCCAGCGCTGATTTTTAGTTGGCACCCCGCACTGACGCACGGACGAGGGTAAACAGAGAGGGTATCATTGAATTAACTAGTTATTGCGTTGTAGGGGTAAGGCAGTCACTCCATGTAAAATAGTGGTATTCAGCAGCGTTCGGCTTGACTGGAAGCCCAAAAACTTTGGAGAAGCCTAGGTAAATTGATTCCACCAGAAATATTATGAAATACTAGCTAATGCTAGCGGTCTTGCTTGTGTGATAGCAGAAAATTATCCCAAGGGAATATAGTCTCAGGATAAAAAATATCCAATGTGCTATTCTAGGACATGGTCTACCTTTGTACCAAGTTTCATCGCAATGCATTTAGTGGTTTTTGCGTGAAATAGTAACAAACATCCACACATACAGACTTTCGCGTTTATAATTTCAGTAGGATATATCTAGTCAATTGGAACTTATTCGAAGCTGTTATAAAGGACTTAAATGTTAGAAAGGTTCCGTGTATCAAACGATAACTTTTTTAAATGTTACATTAGCATAATAAAGCGTAGCATAATCAGCCTTTTAATGTTTCCACTGTTGGCACTCAGGCCTCCTCTCTAGGAGAGGGAATTTTTGGTTTTAGGACAAGCCGGTTTCTTCACAATGTTTTCCTTCACCATTTTGAGCGTAGAGGTGAGGCAATAAATTACACAAAGTAATGCGCCTGGCTGGGTTTGAACCCGTGACCTACAACTCGTAAGTCGTGGCTGTTAGCACTCGGCCACCATTGCTCACTGAATGTTACATTATTGAGACATATTTCCCTGAAGATATATTCCTTCTCTAGACTAAGTTAATCCATTTCTTTTTATTGTGCGTCTTTCATTCAATAATCGGTACATTATTTTAAAAGCGAAAACCAAGTTCACATTATAAACTTAAAACCGTACATACAAGATGTATCACTACTGTATAGTCTCAGATCCTACTCGTGCCACAAACATGGCTCTAATCCTATTATTTACGAGCAAGCGAACGTTACATGTTTCTCTTTAATTCTCCGGAAAATTTCGTCGTTAAAACTATTATAGACCGGTTTGGGAGCTGTGTAAGCTTAGCACTACAGGCCAGTTCAGAGAAATGAGTAATAATGTACAAGACAAGACTCGTACAGTCGTACTACACAGCCACCGTAGGCGTGGGCTTGCGGACGACAAGCAATCGGTAACTCGCCTTCCGGCCGTCCGGTAACTGTTCAGACTAAGCCCGAGTCGTCGACGGCCTCAAAGAGATACCAGCAAAACCAAAGGAACCCAGCAGGGTTAAAGCCTATTGTAAACTTGGGTTGGCTTCTGAAAGAGAAACAGGGGGACCTTGAAAGCAAGGTAAAGAAAGAACATAGGGGTGGGGGTGTCTTAGACAGTAAAAGTCTGACCCGCCTTCCTGCTCCACCCAAGAGCGGGAGAAGTCATTAGATGATTTCCTACTTTAAGGTTTCGAATACCGTAATTTGAGATACAAAAGAAAGACAGTGAGAGAGCGAACGCTGGCGTTTGCTTGGGGTGTAATGTATTTAAATAAAGTCTAATCTATAAAAACTAAAATAATGATGAGGTACAATATTTCGAGAGCCACGACAAAGTCCCTCGTATACTGCTCAAAGTATAAACACGTTATCCTCGTTCACACAACACACCCACGACTCAGTCAACAGTTATCCCAAAAAACACAACACAATTCAACCTCTTAGCCGTGATCCAATAACTAAACTTCTTTGTCTACAAAGCGAGCTCCCCTCTCCCTCACACATACGTGTTGTGAGAGAGAGGTGCGCAGGAGAGCATTTATCGTCGGGAAAGAAATTAAAGTCGTGCCGAATCGAACGGTTTTATCTTCGTGTCGATAGCGGTCACAAATTATGTGCTTCCTTGGGTTAGGGGGTGGTTCCGTTAACGCGACCTTGTCGGGAATTCGTATTCTTGTAAATGTGAAAAACTGTTTTAGTATTCCAAAAAGTAAGAGTTCGGTGTAAATTGTTAAAACTCTATAAATAACTTAAAGCTAAAACGAGAATCCAATAAACTAAAGTACCTAAAATAAAAGAATAAAGAAGAAAAGAGCCCGCACTTACGAAAACAAATCAGAAATCGAATTTGACAAAATCATTCTTAAGAGCTGCTAAAAATCCGTTCTAGAAAAACGTCCCGCTAACCTCTCCCTTGGCACTCAGCTCGTAATCCAATTCCGACTTTATCCTGAGCACACAAAGTCTAAATCCCTTTAGCCGAGCACTTCACTTAAGGTTTAGTCGAGATAAATGAATTTCCACTCATTGAAGATCAATCCAGCCGGCGTTATCTGTGTTTTGCGCCTTATCTATGGGGGCGTAACAATGTCCGTACGATTTATAGTAGTGGATGTAGCGATAGCCTGGCTGCTGAGAAGTGAGGCCTGCCTATACATACGACGTACTTAGGAAATTCACGACTATAGATTAGACTTACCTGAAAGAAGATAGCAAACAAATAAATAGGAATGCTTTCTTTTACAAAGTTATTGCAATATATCTCTGTGTTCGACTCTATAGCGTTTGGTTTACAGATGTGTCTTATCAACCTTAGTTAGGTCTTTGTCATAATTGTTATATTTTATTTTATTAGATATTTATCATAGTATCTATTAGTTTTTAATATTAGCATAATTATAGCTATAGGTTTATTAATAGCTGACTGGCCTGTTGGTCTAGTGGTTAGTGGCCCTAACTGCTATGCCGGAGGTCGTGAGTTCGATTCCCACCCAGCACAAATGTTTATGTGATAATCATAATCATTTGTTCTGTGTCTGGGTGTAAATTATCTATAATATGTATGTGTTTAGAAATATATAAGTATGTTTATCAGTTGTCTAGTACTCATAACACAAGCTCTGCTTAGCTTGGGACTATATGCCGTTGTGTGATTGTTGTAGAATATTATTATTATTTCGTTTATTATTAATATACGCAACCTTATTTAATTATACTACATTATATTTGAAATATCTTATATTTAATTACTGTGCACATTTACCTAGTGGTGTTTTTTTCACCCAAAGGTTCACTGATAGAAAATGCCTTGTTGTATTAAGTTTGCCTATGTACCACTACTGTAGAATAGAATAGGATAAACTAAAAAAATAATAAAAATGTTTAGCTAATAAATAAAAATATCCTGTCACAGTTTTTGTTATCGAAATCCTCGGTTTGGTCGAATTTTTTATGTATATTTGTTAGGTCTGAGAACGGCCTAGCCGTAGGCTATTTTTTTAACCTCCTCTTTCCACCACCTTTTTTTTCTTTGGTAATTTATATGACCGAACCAAGTCTGCTGGGTCAGCTATTTATGGTATATTTTATTTTTTGGCAATAACTTGGAGTTTTTTCTTAATTTAGTCCAGTTTTTATTACGAATAGGAACTCCTTCTTGGATATGGCCTCTTTGCCTGCTATTGCTGTAATATCATTTCCCCAGCGTTTCTTTACTCTCCTTGCAGTCTTTTGCCACTGGGTCACCTCTATGGTCCATCTGTTGTCGGTAAAGCAGGCTAAGTGTCCGACCCATCTTCACTTGTGTTTGAGACCTAACGTCCTATAGTGTGAGCTGTTTGTATTTGTTATATATTATGTTAGTGCCTAATGTTTTAAAATGTTATGTGTATTGTTTTTGTAAGTTATGTGTGTGCATTGTTTTTATATATTGTATGTGTATTATCCATGTTGGTCGAAATAAATAATTATTATTTAATAATGCAGAGCATCAGTAAGCCTTGTTTTCCATCTTATTTATTCCTTTCTGACTTTTTGTACTCACGTAGGAATTAGTATTACGAGCTACTTATTGTATTACACAGTAAAATATCGCCTCGAATCATGAAAGCACAAAGAAAAATATATAATATTAAAGCAGCTTCCAATATCAACATTAAAGGCCAGATTAAATCTTTCATACCATTAAACGCACACACTACAAAGGCGGGCAATAAATCAGTATTATCAGTAAACCCGTACAAGAATAGGAAATTAATTTATCGGTATTTTAAGGATTCTTCCCGGTATAATGTTCAGTTAATTTAATAACAGGGCAGTAATCTGATTGCGATGCAGCGGCGCGCAAATCAACTTGTTAGTCTTTGTCCCCGCCGCTAGGGGCGCCACTGGCGCTAGACCTAGTTCTTTTGTTTGCGGCTCACAAAGATTGCTGGCGTGGTGGCTTTTGATTTGAGCAAAGGAATTTAAGGGTTGTGTAGATTGATGGTGACGAAATCAAAACAAAGACTCATTATAGCTTTTTTTTCTCTTTATCCTAGAGTACACTCAAAGTCAGATCAGAGACTAATAAGTAATTGAATTATATCCTAAGCTAATAAATTGTCTTTACTAAGAAAGTATCTAGTAGCACTTTTCTTATTGTATTTATTGAAGCTAGCTGTAACTTATGTTACATTACGCTATTCACTATCACTATACACTAACTTAAACTGTTTTGTTTTAGCCTTCTCACTATATTCGTGTCGTCAAGAAGCTGGATTGTCTCGATGTTCACTTGCTGATGAAGTCGCTTTTCGTAAAAGTCTGTAGCTTTTTATATCTTTTCGTGGATGAACTCGACTTTTGGGTTCCGATGGAGGTCATCATAGATTCGTTGTAGTAGGTTATACCTATATACAACGTGTAACGTTAAATGCGCAAAACCTGAAATTAGTTTGATCAGAATAATAAGCAGAATCAATTAAACCACTTTTTAATATAGGTTACATTTTTAAAAATAAAATTCAATAAAAACTTCGACATGTCTATTTATGAATAGGTCAAGCGGAAACCCACTGAAATAGTTAAACAAACACAAATAGTTGTAGTCCAATCAAATTTTCTCATATACGGGATAATAAAAGTTCTTATTTCAATGCAGATTATGAATTTTAAACAAATTAAAACGGCTCATAAAACCTTTAATTTTTTTTAAATGTTTTTTTTTTCTCACATAATTAGATCAATCGAATTAAAAATCATTTGGGGTGTCTGAGGTTTTGCGCATTTAACGTTACACGTTGTATTTTGGATTTATTACCCAGTTACTGGAGCGTTGTTTGATATATAAACTCAAACGGTTTTTATAAGTATCTCGTGGATGGATGAAAAAAAAAAAACTAAACAACGACTTTATAATTTCCGAATAAACTTTTCGTTCATTAAAAAATAAACGAATTGTATTTTATATAAATCAAAAATTCAAATTCAACAAATGAATTGTGAATAAATCAAAAGTTACAACAACTCGGCGGTAACGAAGCGAAAGTTTTGCAATTGTTTGATTTCAATCAAATTATTAACTAAAATTTGATGTGATTTCAAAGGCAGATGTTATCAGTTCCCGTTAACGGGAAACTCGTTTTGTTTAATGAAACCCTCACACGAACTTTTTTGATTACAATTCAATCTTCTGTTATGTTTTTGTTACCTATTGAAACTAAATGTACACGATTATTACGTGCAGTTATACTAGTGGGTCAGAACATAACATAAGATGATATATTTTGTTCCTATTGTTTCTAAAACCACTGTTGTATTGAGCCAGCAAGCCTGTAAAGATAGTGTGCGTTTTTTATTAATAAATAACAAATAATAATTTAATATGATTATTTTGTTGTGCTTTTGAGTACAATATACACGGTGTACACAGTTCTTACATAATATCTATTACTACTGTAATATGGAAATTTGTATGAACAGCCATTTTTTTAAAAGAGTAACCATGAAGTGTCTTGCCGGTTCTTTTCGATAGGAAAGGACCAATTTGGAACCGTGCACTAGCTTCTGACGTTTTATAACTTCTTAGAGTCCTTTTTTAGAAGCAGATATCCTATTCACTCTTGACTTAAACTCCCTAAGATATAACTTTCAGGAAACACCGACTTCAGTAGGAAATTCCACTCTTTAGCCGTACGCAATATGAAAGTGTTCCCAAAACCTTTTTTGCGTATGGGTGGAGTGTCCAACTGTCCACCATGTGCCGGTTTCTGGATGATGTAACGAATTTGGCGGAATCAAGATGCAATTTTGACGCATACTTCCCGTCGTGTGTCGGCGGCGCGCACTGTTCCCGCGCGCCTCAAGGATTTGTCATTAACAGCAGGGACCCAGCCGGGTTGGAGCCTACTGAGGCCAGAGGCTCGAGCCCCGGTATGAAGGCTAGAAGGAACGGGGTGGATTTTTAGTTGGTAAGAGTCTGACACTATCTCCCACTGCGCCTAAGAGCGGGGGTTGTCATTGGATGATTTTCCCCACCATAAAAAAAACGCACACTTCTTTCTAATTGAACCGCAATAAATCACCCAGTATTTTATAACTTAGCTTCTAAAAAACAAAATCTTGTACGCTCATAACCTAGAAGCATTTCGGCACGTTCCATCCAACACACAATACACATACAAGGCTTTGAATATTGCTTAAAATTCACTAAAAATACATGAAAAATTGCCGTCTCACAAACTCAACAAGCAAACTGTCAAAAAATGTCACGGCAGCAGAAAAGCGCTATATTTCTGGTCACGTATATGTATTGTTTACAAAAATCCACATGACGGCAACAACGGACTCCATCCATCATGGCTTGTAATGGAATTAGGCTAGAGTGTTCCCAAATTAAATAAATGCTTAGCATTTGATTGATGAAAAGAGAAAATGGAGAGATACTCTCTTCATTTAGTATTTGGTACCTTTAAGTTAAATTTAAGTTTGATGGCCACCTGGGGTCTTCTACAACATGGTCAGCATTATTGAGTGACATAGTAATCTTGAGGATCTTTTCTTTATGAGCGAAGTGGTGCTAAGATTTAAAAAAAAATATTTTTATCTATATATAATAATTATAACATTTATTTCAGTACACCTAGCCAAGTTGATAATCTGCAATCGTTAACGCTAGTAGAAAACTTCAAATGTACAGGTATAACGTCATCTCAACGCTCAGTCATGTGGTCAGAATAAAAGAATCGGGGGCGTGACCAACTCGAGGCGTACGACGCAAGCGAAACAGTTGTAACTTGGCTAGGGGTAGACTACAATTAATACATAATAATAATAAAACTTTGTAAAAACTTTAAACTCGAACGTCACACTATTCACGCATTAGTCTAATACATACTCGTAGATGTTTGAAGTCCAATTCAGTGACGCAGCATTGGGCAATCAACAACATGCTCAGTCAATCATGCAACAAAGATGCTCAGGATATGCTTTATTGTACAACTAGATAATAGGTCACACAAATGAAATCTTAAATAAAAAATTAGAAAAAACAATGAATGATGATGGTGATGAAAAAATTGGCGGCCTCATCGCATTCCGCGATCTCTTCCAAGCATCTTGAAATTGACAGAGATTGCTTGGACACAAAATGGAGTTGCACTTGGTATACCTAAGTGTCCGCATTTTCGGTGTAAGTAATTCTTTATTTGTGAACACAACAACAAAATTTGTGCCTCTCTACCTTGGCCATAATCTAAAGTAATATAAGACCCATATACTAAACAAAATATCTAACTAAGGTAACAGCCACAATTCATACTAATATTTGGATTTACTGTTGTACATTTTATAAAACATCAAAAGTACTGAATGCTTGTATTATTTTTCTATCTCCAAAGTTTCCCACAACTTCGTAAGGTTAACTTGTGGGCTGTTACACCTACTCATTCGAAAAATATTTTGTTGTTTTGTTTTTAAACGTTATGATTATGTACATAATTATAAAGTTAATGTATAATAAATAATAAAAATACAACTCTTTATTCTGTTGATTCCCATTATATTCACATCTCATCAGAAGGTTACACAGTTACTCACTACGCACTAGCTTCTGACGTTTTATAAGTGCCCATGTAGGCCTATCTTCTTCTTCTTCTTGCCCTTATCTCGTTTTATTTGGGGTCGGCGCAATACGTTTTTTTCTTCCATTTTATCCTGTTAATCGTCACGCTATCATCAACTCCTTTTTCCCATGCACATGTTGGCTTTGACTTGACCCAAAGGGCAAAGAAGAGGGCTATGTTTGGAGTTTCCGCAAGAGAACCCAGAGGGCAGAGTACATTACTCGCAGGACAGATGGTCGTTGGGTCTGAAAAGTTCTGGAATGGTAACCATATACCAGAAGAAGTAGCACTGGAAGGCTGCCGCGATCCTCGTGAGTGTATTTCTAGAGCAGTAAAAATTCCCTTGAGTGGCTACCGGCAAGGTCTTTTGAGAACGCCATTAGATTTAAAGTAGTAACGACGCGCTTTAATCTAGGTCACAACTAGTTGCGAGATATATTTAAATGAACCGTTTTCTATTTATTAACTTCAAAAATGTTTAAATAAGAATCAGAATTCACGTCAAAATTTGAAGGTAAACATGTTTCTACTCAGTTGTCGAAAATTTCAGTCGGACCGGTAATTATATTATAACATCATCCCCGGCGCGTCTCACTTCACTGGAGCCGGCGTCACTTCGTAGAATCTCGTAACGTTATTCTTGCTCAAGACTTTTCACGACAAATCTGCTTACTAAGTCAACAATTTAGGAAGAATTAAATCCTTTGTAAAAATTAAACAGATTACGGCTTTTACCGCAATCGGAATTCTGTGAATTTCTCAGAATAGGGCGGAAAAGCTTTTTGGTAATATTGAATTCTGAAGTAATTATTTCTGAGAGTGGTATGTTTTTACAAAGAGTAATCGTGCGATCCTTTAAGGCGCTTTCAATTTGTGCGTACTGCAACCGGCCGGCTGCCACACGTTTACCGTGTTGCAGCCGGCCGGTTGCAGTACATTAGCATAGCATTAGTTCGACAGCAAGCGCCTAAATTGAAATCGGCTGATGTGACTTTGTATGCCAGCATGCGCTATTCAACACCGCACTATTGAACACTTGGTGTTTATGACGAATTTTCGACAACAGGGCGTTGTCGAAAATTCGTCACACAGTTGCTGCACTGCGCGCTCTGTATGAAAAATACGATCGTCCTAAAACCCGTCAAAGATAACAAAACATGAATCAGCTTTAGATAGTTATTGAGGCAAAAAGCGCCCATAAAACTAAGCCGACATATACCTAAGCGAACCGACAAAAAGCTAATAAACCAATACACCATCTTATAGCGCACATAACATTCCTCTATACTCGCCTATTTCAATCCACAACTACGGAAAAGGGCGAAACACATCCCGTCGTCACGCGCGGCGAGCCGGTGCGGTACGACCGCGGGAATAAAACCGGCCGACCGGCTCCGGCAATATCCCCCGTAGCCGTTATATCGAGTAGCTGACATGGGTCCGGCGATATTGCCGCCCAGTCTTATCTGTACGCACGTGCCCTATTGATTTCGCGTAAAACACAGGATTATATTGTAGCAGGCCCAGTGCGAAGTGCCCAGGGGCATTACGCGATGCCCAGCGTTGAGATACGATAGTTTATGTGGATTTTTTAACTCTTACTCCGAAAAAGGAAAGCTGCTTATCGCGCTTTGTAATTTAATATTTAGTTGTATCAAGTTCCCTATAAGTAGCCACTCATTTCATTTAGTCATAGATAACAATGTGTGTCAAAGACGAAGTGAAACATGCTCGTATATATTGTCTTACTATTTGGGGCTTAAGACAGTTGAATCCCTTTTTCGAGACTTCATTAGGCTTCATTACCTCGACGCTTTTCTGGTGGTCACAACTGTTGATTGTAGTTGTCAGGAGTTACAGTGGTTGTAGTTGTACACAATATAGTGGGCTTCTTCCAGGAAATGTAGATTTTTTTTAGTATTTTAGTAACAGTTATGAATGTTACTTTACAATGTTGTGGAACTAGCAAAATGCAAAAAGTATGCCTGAGAAAATAATTAAGCTACTTCACTAATTTATTATTCATCATTTCAGCCGATCCACGTCCACTGTTGGACATAGGCCTCCCCAAGCATCGTCACAACGAACGCTCCTGCGCGTCTCGCATCCATCGGCTTCCCGCAACCTTCACCAGGTCATCAGACTACCTTGTTGGAGGCATTCCAACGTTGCGTCTTCCGGTACGCGGTCGCCACTCCAGAACCTTTCGGCCCCAACGGCCATCTATTCTGCGAGCAATGTGCCCTGCCCATTGCCACTTAAGTTTGGCAATTCTTTGCGCTATGTCGGCAACCATAGTTCTCCTGCGGATGTCTTCATTTTTGATTCGATCACGCCAGGTAACCCCGAGCATAGCCCTTTGCATTGCCCTTTGGGTGACTTTAAGCCTTCTGATGAGGCCCATTGTGAGCGACCACGTTTCGGAGCCATATGTCATCACTGGCAACACGCACTGATCATAGACTTTCGTCTTGAGACACTTTGATATGTTGGACGAGAAGACTGTAATTTATTATTAGTGGAATTAAATAGAGTTATACTCAACAAGATACTGCCGTTTCCTGGTAGTAAATTATTGCGTTAACTTCAAAGAACATTATCAGGAACTAGTCTTACCTCAGAACTCATCTTCAAGTTATAAACCTACACAGTACCTACCACCATTCTATGTATTTTGAAAGATAAATCTAGGATACAAATAGGTATATTCTTACATAAAAATATGGCATTTGTTACCAAATCCCTACGTTCAATTTATGACAGTTGTATCAACAAATTTTAGGAAACATAAATAAAATAGGTACTGTGCGAAAACCTTACAATAATGCGACAAAATCCTGCGACACACATCTATCTTGAACGTCTTAATCATGTCTCGGTTCCATCAGCGTGTGCTCCACATACCTTGAAGCCCTAGTAGATACTACCCTCGTATAATTGATTCTCGTTACGTTCGAGATACTCATCTCTCGCCGCTGAAGCACCGACACATTATGATAACCACGGTAATAGAGCACAGGGAATACTCCACTATATTAACACTATTTTTCGCTCTGTCATGTAAGTAGGTACGGAGAAATATCTCACTTAAGCACGTATTTCAGGTTTATTTTAGTGATCTGCTGAATAAAGGATTATATGCCTAGATCTTGTAAAGGCTTGCAAAAGTATGGTAAATGGTAAGGTTACTTTAGGTGTAAACTTAAATTAATTAAAACTAACTTAAAAATTAAAATAAAACCCTAGAGAACTAAAATAAAAAAAATAAACAAAAATGGCAATTTAGAGTAAGGCGTCGAAAAATTCCTCCGCATCGCTGTCGACTGGTAATGTACCCAAAAGGCTGGCGGCATTGCCACGCTGAATGGCAATGCTTATCCTTTGACCGAAGTAAAAGCCAGCCTTTGGGTCACGCGAAGTGTCCACGAGGCGTTTGGAAAGTTCTTTAAATAATTTGTGAGCACTCGGACCCCACGATCCAAGAGTTTCAACCCCAAACGGCTCGAAAACATAATTACCAACAAGGTTATTATATTTCCGCCGCTTGAGGTTCTCTGCAGCCGCTGCAGCAGCACCAGCACAGCACGACGAGCTAGGAAGATGGGATGGCGCAAGAGTATCGACACAAGTAGCGTCCCACACTAAAGGCCTACCCATCTTCCATGGAAATAGAGACATACCGTCCGGTCTTTTGCCATCGTCGCGTGCCAGGCCATGAGGTTCCAATATGGCCGGAACGCCGACGGTGACAAGAGCGCGACGGATGATGTCGTTGATATTTGCGTGCCGCGCTATGCGCCCCGCACTTCGGCTGCATGACAGACCGTGGTGACCGAGGCTGTTGACAACTTCGTCACAGTGGCAGCGATGAGGAGAACAACAACGCCAAGACGTAGGGAAGTAGTAGTACTTTAGGTTAGTTTTAAAGTAGAGAAATAAAGATAAACAGTTTTTGGAATAATTAGAAAACCGGTCTAGGTTATACTGTAGATATGTACTCGTCGAGTTAAAACTCCCTGGCGGTTTTCTATCGTTTATATTTCGGGGAGTGTGCATAGCCCGTTTGATGATCGGACCACTAGTGCGACGTAAGGCGTCGCACAACCGGTGGCCACGTCGTGGAGATTCCATGCATTCGTACAGTGTTTTGAGAAAACATTGTGCGTACAGCCAAGGGTAAGCTACAGGGAGTAGAATTCCCTGCCGTTTAATATGTAAGTCAAAAGTGAATTAGTTACGTCTAGGTAAGCATGCTACATCGTCGACGAAATCATCGCTTACCATCAGCAGGTGGCCAAACGCGAGCATATCCATAATAAAAAAGGTATCTATTTTAATTTAAAGAATCAAAGGATCCTGAAAACCAAATTAACATGACATTTGAACCTATATTAAATTTAATATTTTCCCTAGAAACGTTATCAAGAACAACTGCAAAACTCTGAGGTAACTCAAAACATTTTCTCCGTATGATGTCAGAGCTTTAGCTAACACGATACAGTCTGTTCTGAGAAACCCGCTCGTAATACTACACACTATCTATCCACGTGCCATGAAGGTGATGCTCCACAGCAGCCCACGGCGAAGCTACGAACATACTCGTCTGCACTAATATTATAAAGGGGTATACCAAAATTCGCGAGTTGATTCGTAAAAGGTTGCAAGTAGTTTCATCACAGCGTTAATGTTTTCCTATTGTCCATTTGGACCAAGTATTTCACTATTTTAGTGTATGTATGTAGTGTATTAATTTGAGTATTTATTGTATATATTTGTTCTATGGTTTATTAGTATATCTATTCTATGGTATATTAGTATATCATTTCTTAAATTCGCATTTTTCTCACTCTTTTATTGCACCTACCACTACTTTTTCTCTGTGTCACCCAAAAGTTGACTGAAAGAGAAGGCCTAAAGCATTAAGTCCACCTTTGTACTCATGTGCATAGTGTTAAATAAATAAATATAGTTTGTTTTTATATTTTTTACAGATCCGACTGCTAAAATTTTTTCACCGATACAAAGCTGCTTTATTTTTCAGTGAAATAGGCTATATTTTGTGTGAGCTGGTAAAAGCTAGTAGTTTTATATGTAGAAGTTGGATGTTAGTTTAAATATAGATGGGATTATCCACTCCTCGCCAAAGCTACACTACGCGTTGATGTGTTGCTGGAAAGCAAATGAACCATGCAGGTCTCATGGTAAACTTATTTTTCCGTGTCTGGTTGACGGTGAGGTAAAGGCGAGGTGGTAATGATACGTTTCTGAGTTGACGCGTATTCAAAAATCTTTAGGGAGCTCTTTCACTGAAGTGAAGCTAGGCGCAATAAGGTGGGGTAGAGCAGTGGCCGGTGGATTTCAGCTACCCAGAGTGCTCCATCGTCAGCCACATCATCGCTTATCATCAGATGTGATAATGTTCAAACGCTAACCAATCCATTATAAAAAAAACCCTTCGCTTCGTGCTCTCCGCTCGGCAAGCGACACTGTTCTGTCCGGCTTAAGGCAAAGTGTTCATTTGTTTTATTTCAATGTTCACTCAGCTCCACTCCACTCCAATTACACTGATTCTGTGATACGGAGTAGAGAATGCGAGCACTATGATTGGTCAATCCACAGCCTGCTGCTCTCCACTCCACCTAGCTCCGTCTCAACGCACCCTGAGTCTCTTCCAAAACTCTTCAAAAATTTTTTTTCGTTTAAAGATGCTCATCTCCATTTCCCATTTTCCGTCCTATACATTAAGGTACATCATATCATACACGCCGGTACCCAATACATCATTATCCCACGTAGCAGCGACACGATCGATCGTGTTCAGTGTAGCTGTAGTACACAGCAACAGCCAGGATTTATGACTCGCCGTAAAATGCGAGCAATGAGCCACGTGTTCACTCATATCGTATTTGATAGACTAGCTTCAACATGGCGGCTGCAGGTGGGGTTGATAGTTTAGACGAGGAACTATCGCAGTATTAGCATACTGTCACGGGTGGGTTCAAGACTAATAAGGTGAAAGTAACGGCTGTTTTAAAGTTGATTGAAGGAACAACCCATCTTGTGAGAAGAATACTTAAACACCAGGTTTTAGACATAAACTGGCACACATATGATCAAGAGATAGGGTTACATCTGTTACACCAGGAACGGTAGAAACTTAATAGCCTCAGATATTCAATGGCATTAACAGTTCGAGTTGCTAGCCTAGGTTTTCTATCATTTACATTTCGGGGAGTGTGTTTAAGAATTTCACAATTTCATTTCACCAAGTCCCTTTCCATCATCAGACACACCAACGGTACATGGTGGATATCCCATCCATACGCACAAAACGTTTTGGGAATACATTTCTTCTGCGTACAGCTAAGTATTGGAATTCTCTGCCAGAGTCTTTCTTGATAGCTACAACTTAGGGATCTTTAAGTCAAGACTGAATAGTTTACTTTAAGGCAAGCGTACTCCATCATCGACCGCATCATCGCTTACCATCAGTTAAGGTACTGGTCAAACGCGAGCCTATTAATAAAAAAAAAAAAAAAATTTCAATGTCAACAGTAACGTTCATCTGAATATCATATCAATCGTCCAGTAATTAATTCATTCAAAAATTCATGCAATTTTGAGAGGTCTTCAAAATTTGGAGAAGTTCATACGTATGTAAAAATACCAAATTCGATGGCTGAATAGCAAAGACGCAGACCATCATCTTCCTGCTCTTGTCCCATTTCATTTGGGGTCGGCGCAATACGTTTTTCTTCCATCCTGTCACCCATCACGCTATAACTTCATTTTCTTTCATATCACTTCCCACACAATCCATCCATCTTTTCTTTGGATCTCTCCTTCTCATCCAAATAACAAAGACACACAAACCTACAAATCTAAAGAGGAAGCAGCCAGGCACAATTGTACAAATACAATAGTCTAGCCTCCCTAAATTCCTGCGTAACACTAATTTCCACGGCGCTGGTGCAAATTTCAGCATAGTTGTGCAGATAATAAGTTTAGTTGGGCGACAACACTTTGGATGCTGTGCCGAAAGTTGCTCGGCATAATCTGTTGGTGTTAATGTAGCTGTGGTTATCTGACACAAGTAATCTGCATTATCTTTTCCGGTATGATGTGGGGTTGGGATGAAATTAACTGTGGCGGTATTGTGTTATGAATAGTTTGTAGGTACATGTGAATTTGTGATCATGGTTGGTCCAT